>CM060691.1:60916337-61516337 GCA_030686995.1 Artemisia argyi | reverse complement strand
TATGTGTGTAAACTTGTTTGCATGCTTGGTTGTATATCCGATGCACAGAAATTTTAATTGAGATGCAGTAGGTGTTCAGTTTTCGTGTGTAAGGATTATGTTTTTTTATGCGTGTAAATGTGTTTGTATACTTGGTTGTATGTGCGATGTGCTGGAAATGAACTAAGATGCAGTAGGTGTTCAGTTGTCTTATGTAAAGATGAAATAGGTTAAGTGATGAGACGAAAAATGAACCACTTTTTGGGGGTCATTTAAGCCCGGAATTGAATTTATTTGATCAAATATTGCCCTAAATCGTTCCTTTTGTGCTTTTAGGTACTTTGGGAGAGAAATCTGGAAAAGGAAGCAATTCGGACGTTTTTGGAGCATAAAAGTGAAGAAAATGCCAAAGACTTAATTTTCCAAGCTGGGAACAGTATGTGACGGCGTCAAGAGTACCATCCTGACGGCGTCAAGAGTAAATTGCATGACGGCCCAGTACAGAAATGAAGGCGTCACAAGGAAGAGCGTCAAGAGTTAAATACGTGACGGCCTGCAAAAACTTAAAACATGACGGCGTCAGATGTAGATCAAGGCAGTCCGAGGATTCTTTTGGCGGCGAGATGACGGCGTCACCCCTTTGTTCTTGACGCCGTCAGACTCAATTTTCTATATATAGTTTTCTAATTTTCATTCATTAGGAGGAACAAGTTTGGAGAAACCCTAAGGCCGAACCACATACGAATTTTACAGGTTTTTTTAAGGGTTTTCAGCCCTTGAACCCTTACATGTGTAATTGAGATAAGTGTTCTTTTAATTCAATTAATATGTCTATGTGTTGGTTGTCTATATCTTGTGCTTGTCTTGATTCCACCATGCTAGGCTAGGTTTATCTTGTGTTTGCTTAGATTTAATGAAACCTAGATGTTGATTATGTGTTGATTACTTGTTTAAGGTTGTATTGGATGAATGATTTCAATGTTAGGCTTAAGAAAACTGGCAGATCTCCAATTGGTAACATGCTTGAACGTCTTAGGAAACATGAACCGATGTATACTAGGTTCTATTGGTTGTATTTAATGCATGAGTAAATTCTAATGATCCCATGTTAGGAGCTTCTTAGCCGGCTCGACATAGGAGTGAAGTAGGCACTCATAGGATTGGGGAGTTAAGTACGCCACCCCATGAATGGTATTAAGGAATACAATCCGTCATCCACGCAACTATAACAAGTAATTAACGTGTAAAATATATCTAGGGAGTAGTGAAATCTAAGTAAACACAATTTCTCCACTTATTGCTCACAATCTTAGTTTAATTTAGTTTTATTTTCATTTTTAGTATTTTATTTTGATTGCATCTTTAGTATTGGGTTAGTTGACTAGCAACTAATTCCGCCCAAATCCTTCAAACCCGAGATTTTTACTTGCTTTCTAAAAAAATATAAAAATACAAAAAGAATCATCCCTCATCCCTAGAACTAGTAATTAGGTTTTCTAATCCTAGCGACACTATTCCTAGCTGAACGATCAATCCCCCGGTACTTGTCACTATACTATACTACAACGATCAGGTACACTGCCTGGTGGGGGTTGTAAGCTTCTCGAGATCCCTCGAGTGGTAAAGCCTGGTGCAATCCCCACGCATCAAGTTTTTGGCGCCGCAGCCCGGGGAATAGTTATTGTCTAGGTTAGAATCTCTTTTTATTAGGTCTACTTGCTAGATTCCTTTCTAGTAAGATTTATTTTTATTTTTTAGGTTTCTTTAGTCTATCTTATTTCTTTGTGTGTTTGTTCGTAACTCTTCACCACCCGACATCATGGACGATGGGAACATCTTTGAACCCGTCATCCCACCACAACAAAACCCACCTAACCTCTCACCCAACCACCACTTTGACAATAATTCTGAGTTAGAAGAGTCTGTTCATGATGATGACCATAGGGCTAGTCCTTTTTACTATTCAGACTCCGATGAGGATCTTGATGATGGCGATGTGATTAATGAGAATAGGATGGAAGAGGAAATAAACCCCCTTAGGTATGTCGACCCTAGAACTAGGATTGAGTGTGATAGTTCATTCAACATGCAATTTCCTCGTAAGATCGGATTTAAGAGCTTTAACGCCTATCTTAACTCATCTCTCCCAATTAACATAATCTCGCGTAATGAATATAATAAAATCATGGTAGATGAGTTAGAATACAAAGGAGAAAATATTATTGCTAGGGAAATACCATTGCATGTATTTATAGGAAGCTTGGTTTATCTTGTTGAGTTCATGGTTATGGAGAATCTAGGAGAATTTATTGATGATAAGTTGACCCAAGTTGTGTTTGGAAGACCTTTCAAACGGTTGACCAACCTCGATGAAAAACTCATAGAAGGGTTAATTACATTCTCGGATGGGGATGAAGATTTTGTCTATCAAATGCCCCGCACACACCCTAGGTTCAAGGATTTTTCCATGGAGAAGTGTAGTAGGTATCCGCCCATAGAAATGCTAAGTGAGAATGATAAGAGAAAAGGGTTAAGTATACTCATGAAAAGAATAAAAGATACTATCGCGGATGTTTAGAGTTAGGAGATGAGTATAAGAAAGATGAGGCAACCATTAGATGGCTCACGCTTGGTTATGTAAGCATAAGCGATACACGGTAACCCATGACCTTGAGTCTAGCTACAAGACTCGTAAATAAAGAAAAGCGCTTCTTGGGAGGCAACCCATGCTTTGTGTGATGTTATTTTGTTTGTTTGTTATTTATTTCCATATGCATGCTTTATTTTTATTGTTGGTAGACCATGTTTCTAAACTAAATGGTGAAAATACTTTACTTTGTTGTTTTGGCCTAGTCTTAACTCCACCTAAAGGTATTTTTGCAAAAGATAAGTGTAAGTGGAAACCCCAAATATGTTTTTAAGAAACAAACCGATCATGATTCTCCACAATATTAAATGAATATGTATATTCGTATTTGTTAGAGTCAAATGCTTGTATTGAGTCATAATGAAGTTTTGCAGGATTTTCCAGGAAGTAGGACCAAGTTTTTCCAGAAATTTTCTGAAAACTTAACATAAGAATTTCTGCAGGTCACTTCTGACGGCGTCACGAGTTTACTCTTGACGGTGTCACATGTAAAAATCTGGAAATTTTACCAGTTTTGTTTTTCTAACGGAGTTTTAAAGTTTTTGTTGAATTATTGAGTTTTATAATCTCCAGGAAATCTGCAAACTTCATTCCACAAGCATTATATCTTACTTTGTTTTCTAGGATTTAGTAACTTATGTAGATTGCCGCCGATTTTATGCGAGGTTGCTTTGTTTGTTTTCTCATGATTCACAGGTTATGTATGACAAGAAGATGATTATATTCTAGAAGGGAAGCTTTGATTGTTCATTTTCTTAGAGGAAGATCTAACCTGGTCACCTTATTATCCATACCGAGCGAATCAGGGGAGTATTTGATTTCATTCTTTTTACTTATTTCACTTTTACATTCTTTACTTGAACATTGGGGACAATGTTCATCCTAAGTGTAAGGGGAGGGTAAAATGATGATACCTTACAAATACACTTTCGCTTGAGTTTGTTTGTTTAATGGTAGATGTGTAATAAAACTATGAGAAATACTTGTTAGTGCAAATTTAGCGCCAAATTTAAATTTTTTTACAACATTTAGGAGTGAAACTTTAGCCATAGCAAGCGTCTCATGGATAGGAGATTGTATGACTAGCACATAACCGTACTTTCAGAAAAATTTTCCACCCAAATATGTGAGGTTCGCCTTTAGATTTGATAGGAAAAGCATTTACTATTAGTGCTTATGAGTGTACCGGTAGCATTTAGATTCTAGAACTTGCGTTAGTGATGCATCCTGAGACCGCTAGTGAGACTACATTCGTGTAGTAGGATTTACTACATGATAAGAGGCATTAGGATCACCCTTGTGTTAAACCTGTATCATAATTACTTGACTAGTTAAGTCAACTAATTTTTCCCACACCCTTAGCGTTGTACTCATTTTTAGTACACGAAACCCCTAGTATACCCCTCCGAGCCTATCTTTTCGTTTCTAACTTTAAGCATCTTACTTAAAGGAAGAATTTGTTACACCTCACTTAAATGTACACCGAAATCGCCTTAGCCTTCCGTGTATGCGCTCATCTTTAGTGCATTATTGTTATTTGTTACACCCTAAGTTAACTATCTAATTGATTACATGGTTGCTAAGTCGAGTCATATCCTTGTACATATTGTTTTGGGACGATTGGGACTCAAGGGTAAAGTACTTATTTTATGGAGTAACGGGGAAGAACATCATTTATTACCCCCATATGTACGTTAATCTTAAAAGTACTCCAAGTGTTTTGATTTTTTTAATTCGAGTCATTAGATTAGTTTATTGTAAAGTATGTAAAAATTCAAGTGTAAGGGGAATTTCCATTCCCTATGATGTATTATTTTGGATGGTAGGGTAAGAGTGTATGTCTAAAAAAAAAAAAAAAAAAAAAAATCAAGATAAAGAAAAGAAAAAAATAGAAAAAGAAAAGAGAAAAAACATACGGACTACAATCCCTTTTCATTCTATGTTCATTTTATGTTTTTGTTATTTTTCATTTATTAGCTTAAGTCGAGTCTAGTCTTGGCTTAACAACGCCATATTGTACATGTAATTAACCAAGATTGTTAACTCGCCACCAGTAAAGACTGCCTATATCCAACAAAACCGTGTATTTCATATCCCTAAACCTAACGTTACAACCCTTTAAAAGACCTCTTTGATAGTTTATCCTAGGTGCTTACGCCATGTGGTGGAGGTTTGATCCTTTCCCAAGCATATGGTAATCTATTTTGCTATGACAGGTAGTGAGAGATATCTTCCGTTTCCATATTGTAATTTTTACTTTATTACACCCGAGAGATGTGAGTATCTAAACACTATTTGTAGGTGCTAGTATATGACCTCCGTGCTTGTCTTTGGTCTTTAGTGGAACGATTATTTGTTGTAATTACTTTTATATTAGTGTTAAATGACCCATAACTTGTATTTTTATTAGAATAAAAGCGCATTTGCTTGAGGACAAGCAAATCTCAAGTGTAAGGGTATATGATGAGGCGAAAAATGAACCAGTTTTAGGGGGTCATTTAAGCCCGGAATTGAATTTATTTGATCAAATATTGCCCTAAATCGTTCCTTTTGTGATTTTAGGTACTTTGGGAGAGAAATCTGGAAAAGGAAGCAATTCGGACGTTTTTGGAGCATAAAAGTGAAGAAAACGCCAAAGACTTAATTTTCCAAGCTGGGAACAGTATGTGACGGCGTCAAGAGTACCATCCTGACGGCGTCAAGAGTAAATTGCATGACGGCCCAGTACAGAAATGAAGGCGTCACAAGGAAGAGCGTCAAGAGTTAAATACGTGACGACCTGCAAAAACTTAATACATGAAGGCATCAGATGTAGATCAAGGCAGTCCGAGGATTCTTTTGGCGGCGAGATGACGGCGTCACCCCTTTGTTCTTGACGCCGTCAGACTCAATTTTCTATATATAGTTTTCTAATTTTCAGTCATTAGGAGGAACAAGTTTGGAGAAACCCTAAGGCCGAACTACATACGAATTTTACAGGTTTCTTAAGGGTTTTCAGCCCTTGAACCATTACATGTGTAATTGAGATAAGTGTTCTTTTAATTCAATCAATATGTCTATGTGTTGGTTGTCTATATCTTGTGCTTGTCTTGATTCCACCATGCTAGGCTAGATTTATCTTGTGTTTGCTTAGATCTAATGAAACCTATATGTTGATTATGTGTTGATTACTTATTTAAGGTTGTATTGGATGAATGATTTCAATGTTAGGCTTAAGAAAACTGGCAGATCTCCAATTGGTAACATGCTTGAACGTCTTAGGAAACATGAACCGATGTGTACTAGGTTTTATTGGTTGTATTTAATGCATGAGTAAATTCTAACGATCCCATGTTAGGAGCTTCTTAGCCGGCTCGACATAGGAGTGAAGTAGGCACTCATAGGATTGGGGAGTTAAGTACGCCACCCCATGAATGATATGAAGGAATAAAATCCGTCATCCACGCAACTATAACAAGTAATTAACGTGTAAAAGATATCTAGGGAGTAGTGAAATCTAAGTAAACACAATTTCTCCACTTATTGCTCACAACCTTAGTTTAATTTAGTTTTATTTTCATTTTGTATTTTATTTTGATTGCATCTTTAGTATTGGGTTAGTTGACTAGCAACTAATTCCGCCCAAATCCTTCAAACCCGAGATTTTTACTTGCTTTCTAAAAAAAATATAAAAATACAAAAAGAATCATCCCTCATCCCTAGAACTAGTAATTAGGTTTTCTAATCCTAGCGACACTATTCCTAGCTGAACGATCAATCCCCCGGTACTTGTCACTATACTATACTACAACGATCAGGTACACTGTCTGGTGGGGGTTGTAAGCTTCTCGAGATCCCTCGAGAGGTAAAGCCTGGCGCAATCCCCGCGCATCATTAAGCATATGTTGTTTTATGTGTATAAATGTGTTTATAATCTTGGTTGTATATGTGATGCACTATAATTTGAACTGAGATGCAATAGGTGCTCATATGTTATAGAAGTGATGCAGTAGGTTCTTATATGTGGCATATAAGGTTAGATTAGGCCACGTGTAGGGTGCATTACATGTCAAAAAAGTGTTTGTATGCGTGTTTGTATGGATGATGCATTTGGTGTAATGAAATGGTGCAGGAGGTACATGTTTGTGGCGTATAAGGTTAAATTAGGTTAGACCCAGTGTGTTTTATTTTTAAATAAGTGCATATTGTGTTTTACTTGTCAAAAAGTGGTTGTGTGTGTATTTGAATGCAGGATGCAATTGCTGTAGAGAAGTGATGCAGTAGGTGTTCATTTGTGTCATATAAGGTTCGGCTAAGAAATGCATAGGGTGTATTACTTGTGGAAAAGAGGTTGCGTGTTTATTTGTATGCATGATGAAGTTGTTGTAATGAAGTGATGCAATAGATGTTCATTTGTGGCATATATGGTTCTATTAGGTCACGCGTAGTGTGTTTTAATTTTCGAAATGTGCTTGTGTATGTATGATGTAGTTGATGTAAAGAAGTGATGCACTAGATGTTTTAAAATGGATTTTGTTTGATCATGTTACAGGTAGAAATGAAGACGAAAATAGCAGACTAAGATATAGTGAATATGCAGTTGATCTGGTAGGTAAAAGTTGATTAGCTGTTTTTTTACTGCATCAGATTGTTATAATTAGTGCATCACAATGAAAACAATATATTAATTCAATACTTTATTATAAATTATCACAGATAAACATGTATGTTGACTATTTGATGAGGAATAAACACCAAAGATGAAATGAGATGTTTACAGCAAGGGTCATGGTATTTTTTAGGTATATGGAAACTTACAAGGGCCGTGTTATTTTTGATGAATAGTTAAAGAAAGAAGGCGTAGGTTAAAGAGGCCAAATCCATCTGTTGTGAGCAAAGTACACGACAAAGACGATTCTTACAAGTATAAATAAGAAAAAGGCGAAAGTCTTGGCAGGCGCAGAGGCATATAACACGATGCAAATAGTAGATTCAAATCTTCTAATACAAAATGATACACTCAAATTGAAAAATGGAATGATACAAAGGATTACTGAACGCGTAACAAGGATTCTCAGATGATACTTGTGGATCATTTAAAAACAATGTTTAAATATTATTGGATGTAATACTTTGGATTACTGAATGTTTAATTATATACAATGTTTGTTTATTATTAATTACTTTTGATTACTACTGATATGTGAATGAACATAGATGCACTAAATTATATATTGTTTTGCAATGAAAATAGTGTTGCATCATAGTGTATACAACTGGTGCATCATAATGTTTACATCAAGTGCATCACAATGATGTAAAACGAATGCATCCCAATGTATAAACGGCTGCATCACAATGTTATAAATATTTTTTTTAGTTCTACTGCATCACAATATTGTTTTATTGTATCAGAATGTTATTATATTATTGCATCACAATATTATCATACTAGTAAATCACAATATATATTTACTACGACACTATGTTAATTTACTGAATCACAATGTTAATTGACTACATCACAATGTTATACATACTATTGCTTCTCAATGTTAGCATATTGCTTCATCAAAATACTTTACTGGATAACTGTATTATTTTACTACATCAGAATGAATATTTTACTATATCAAAATGTATATTTAAAGCATCATAATACACAAAACAAATAACATAGTGCAGTAACTATTATTCATAAAACAAAAAGATACAAAGTATAGTTCAGACTGAGATACTATTGTATCGATCTTTGGTAATAAATTCTATATATCTTTGAACCAAAAAACATGTCTTGGTAGTAATGCTTATCTATACAGTACTTATTGCAAATTTTAAAAAATAATATTGAAATAATGCTTCTAAGCTTTATGAGATCTTCTAAGCCCAACTCTTGTCGCTCTTGGCGGCTATACTGGTTTCTTGCTTTTCTTCGAGGGCGGCAATTTAATGAACATGTCCTGGAATTATGGCCTTCTTTTTCTTCACATACACTACATGTCCTCCTCTTATTACTTTAGTGCATCACCATGTTATTCTACTATATTAACTGCATCATAATTCACTAAATAAAATAATATAAAAGCAGTAAATTATTTAAAATGAACGTAAAGATATTTAGTATATTTACTTTATTAAAAAATAGCTGCATCAAAGCATAAAATGTAGCTGCATCACCTTTATTATAATTCAAATAAAAGCCAGGGGAATGTAACTTATATACTATACATTTTAGACATATGTATAGTTAGTTCATGAATGTATTAACCCAGCTGCATCACTATGTTATATCAGTTACACTAAACTAAAATTTGCAAAACACTAATAGAACTTATTCACCTACTGCATCAATGTTTCAAATCAACTGCATCACAAACTTGCAATTAGTAATTCACTCTAGCAACCTTGCGATAGGTTACATTGGTAACTACTAACCAACTAAGCAAAAGAAGTGGTAATGTTGGAACCATTCATCCGTCAATAAGTCACAATATCTCAAGTTCGTAAAACTAACAAAGGCATAAGATAACATATTCACAAGCACACTACAGATGCATATCAGAATCTAAACAACTACGTGCAAAACATCCGCTATTCACCAAGTATTATAACAACAATCTAACTATCCATTTTATTACTTCATATTTACATATTCGCACGATAACAAAAATCTATAGCAACCACAAACAAACACCTACTATATCAACATTTCTATTCTCATATATTATACATACAACTACACATACAAGCCTTTTTCACTAAAATTTGACCAAAACAATTATAACATAAAAGATGATGCATCACAGTGTAAAATCAGTGCATCACAGTTATAAAATATCAATAGATACATTTTAACAAACACCTTGTGTGCAACTTTTTAAAACACATTTTATATCAATTTTTTCTCAATTTTGATTCAAGTGCAGATAGAAACATGATATAGTGTGAATGAAACTTTGAGTATAACATAATTAGATCAATAACAATAGAAAAAACAAATAAAAATATTCAAAATCCGATTAATAAACTTCATTTACATGCAATCGAAGATCGACATAACCAAAATTAGTCATGGTAACTGTAAACACAATTAAAAAAACTTACTTTTAATTTCAAATGATGAAATTGTTGTCTTCATATTACGATGGTGAAGGTGGAGAACGGTGGTGAATATGGATGTGAAGGTACGGTGGTGACGGTGGGGAACGGTGGTGAAAGTGGATTTGGAGGTGGGAGGGAGGATAAGAGACAGAAAGACCGAAGAATAGATTGCAGAAGAAGAATGAGAATGAAAGGTTTATAAGGGTATATGGGAAATGACAAAAAACCCCTGTGGTTATACTTTTTAAGGGCGGGGTTGGAGGGACAGGTGGCGGCATGTGGTTCCTTCCTACACTTTTTATTTTAATCCCCTTTTTATTTTAACCCAAACATATATATATATATATATATATATATATATATATATATATATATATATATATATATATATATATATATATATATAGGGGAGGGTTAATGTGAGATAAACTTAAAGTTGTAAAAATAAAATCTAGTCTAAACAACCACTAAAACCATTTTATAAATAACCATATTAGCAATAATACACAAAAAATAAAATATTAATATGAATTAACATTTTAGCAACTAATAACCAACTGATACATGAGTTCGGATTAGTGATACACAAATATAAATTTACATGTCGAATCAAAGTGTATCAACCTGATACATTACATATTGAATCAAAGTGTATCACCTTAGTTTCGTCAATTTAAAAAAGAAAACCATCGAAACATTAACAATTTTAGTTGTACTCAATAAAAGATTTAATTTTACTTTAACGAGAGTGTCACTTGTCAAATTTTAGTTAGATCTTATTTTTACAACTTTAAGATTGATCTTATTTGATCTAGATTATCTATATATATATATATATATATATATATATATATATATATATATATATATATATATATATATATAGAATGAGGATCATGTGCGGATAACTTTTTTTAGTGCGGACGTACGGATTAATCTGGGCCGCCCATCCAGATCTGATCTTGACTTTTTGTAAAATAGTCAAAATCCAACGCAACCTTCAATTAATCAATTGACCATTGAAACGATTTTTTTAATTTTTTTCCTTTTGAGCGATCCTTACTATTGTTATCTTCTTTACTTTTTTTTATTTTTTCAGATATTTCTGAGCACTTTTTTGTTTGGTGATTATGAGTGCTACCGTGATATTAACGATAATTTACTTAAAAAGTTACTTTGATATTAGTAAAAAAAATATTAATATCACTGCTTTTTTCTTACGATATGAAAAAAAGTTACGGTGATTTAAAAAAAAATTAACTTTGATATTAAGAAAGCATGATAGTTACGGTGATAATAAAAATTTTTATTAAGAAAAAGTTTTTATGATATTAAAAAAATTAATATCACTGTTTTTTTATTACGATATTAAAAAAAATTACGGTAATATTAAAAAAAATTAAGTTAGATATTAAGAAAACATGATAGTTACGGTGATATTAACAATTTTTATTAAGAAAAAGTTTTTATGATATTAAAAAAGTTATTGTGATATTAAATTTTTTATTAAAAAAAAAGTTTATGTGATATCAAAATATGATTTTGACTTTTTTACAAAAGTCAAAATCATACGCTAGTATCACAATACCTTTAACGATGAAAATGATTTTTTGTTGAAATTGTTTTCAGCGATTTATAATTATTTGTTGTTCTCTTTATTTTTTTAATTTTTTCAGATTTTTTTGAATTTTTTTCAATAAAAAAAGCTACTGTGATATTAACGGTTTTTAAAAAAGTCGGGATATTTACGATAATGCCACTCCTCTTTTTTCAGATGGTTGACTAGATGGAGGTCAGAGATTCGTCCGTACATCCGCACTAAAATCCAAAAACGTACCGGATCCCTTCCCTATATATATATATATATATATATATATATATATATATATATATATATATATATATATATATATATATATATATATATATAATTTAGTAGTTATTAACAGTTAACGTTAAATATTAACTAACTATTTCAAGTTACTTAATAATTAACAAGAACTAGTAACTAAAAAGGGGACGTTTTAAAATAAAACGTGAAGGTTTTTACTATATAAAAAGTTATTAAATGTGAATTATTAGAAGTTTCGAGTACACGTGAAACGAAGAACACTATTTAAGATAGTATTTACTGGACCTATTAAGTGTTGAGTTACGTGTCGATTTAACAATAATATGATCCATCAATACAGTTATCGGACTTATTGGACCGACTAGCCCAATAAGAGCCCGACAAGTGTATCGTAAGATGTTATTAATGTGAAATGTACCCTTATATATATATATATATATATATATATATATATATATATATATATATATATATATATAAAATCTAGATCAAATAAGATCAATCTTAAAGTTGTAAAAATAAGATCTAACTAAAATTTGACAAGTGACACTCTCGTTAAAGTAAAATTAAATCTTTTATTGAGTACAACTAAAATTGTTAATGTCTTGATGGTTTTCTTTTTTAAATTGACAAAACTAAGGTGATACGCTTTGATTCGATATGTAATGTATCAGGTTAAGGTGATACACTTTGATTCGACATGTAAATTTATATTTGTGTATCACTAATCCGAACTCATGTATCAGTTGGTTATTAGTTGCTAAAATGTTAATTCATATTAATATTTTATTTTTTTGTGTATTATTGCTAATATGGTTATTTATAAAATGGTTTTAGTAGTTGTTTAGACTAGATCTTATTTTTACAACTTTAAGTTTGATCTCACATTAACCCTCCTATACCTATATATATATATATATATATATATATATATATATATATATATATATATAATTGAGTAGTTATTAACAGTTAACGTTAAATATTAACTAACTATTTCAAGTTACTTAATAATTAACAAGAACTAGTAACTAAAAAGGGGACGTTTTAAAATAAAACGTGAAGATTTTTACTATATAAAAAGTTATTAAATGTGAATTATTAGAAGTTTCGAGTACATGTGACACGAAGAACACTATTTAAGATAGTATTTACTGGATCTATTAAGTGTTGAGTTACGTGTCGATTTAACAATAATATGATCCATCAATACAGTTATCGGACTTATTGGACCGACTAGCCCAATAAGAGCCCGACAAGTGTATCGTAAGATGTTATTAATGAGAAATGTATCCTTATAACTTATAAGTTTACGATATAATTTTGGGATTAATAAGTAAATGGAAGAATGGTTAGCTTATCAAATGACGAGTTTGATAAGAAATCAACCCTCCGTACGAGAACTTATCAGATCTTAAGGTCATATCAATTGTCCCGAGCACAAGATATGGACTTAAACTGATTCATTCTTTGGCGATATGAGGTTGATGTATCTTGATTTTATTCTTGGCGTGAGTTCACTCGAGTCAAGACTATGTCTCCAACACAAACACACAACGATACCAAACTCTAATAAATGATTTTCACAGGATGATTTTGGAAAACAGAAATGGAATATACATTCGGGGATAGAAAATATTTTTTTGAGATATATTCTAAGAGTAATTCTATACGATTAGATTGTGCCGAGTCCGCAGTTGCCATCACTATTAGCTGTTAGCTGTTCTTGTGTTATTCTTTGGATTGGATGGTTGTGATAGTCTACTTCTGAGATATTTCGTGATTGTGCTTTGCTGGAATCGAGGTGAGTCATAGCCGCATTTTTATTCTCGAATACTATTTTGCTTAACTTGGGGTGAAAAGACATGCAAAACCGTTTTATGTGGACTATGTGTTACGTTTCATTTTATGACTTGCTATGCTATCAGACTATAATATGTTATGTTTAACAAGTTGCTATTGGGCGAGCAATTGAGTTAGCATGTCGCCATTAGGCGGGCACTCAATTTAGCATGTCGCCATTGTGTGAGATTATATGTTGGACTATAGTGTGCACCTATAGGGATTTAGTTTGTGATGCTTTGGCGCATCAGTTAAGGTATAGAAATTGTGACTTAGTCTGGTATAGCAAGGGTCATTGGTGTATGGGTCCACGAGTGTATCTTTGTCTAAAGCTATGAATTCACCAGTGTAAGATGACTTTCTAGCATGTTTTCTTAGGAAATTAAATGATGCTTCGGATTGCTCGTTTTGGGAGGCTTGATAGTGTTGTTGGTTGAAGGATCAATAAAAACTCTGATGTTACTTTTGGGACCTACCCTTTAATTTATTTTGGGCTTGCTTTCAGTACTTTTGGAATAATGTAAACCTTATAAATTGATGTTTGGTCAGTTTTTATGTAATGGATTCCGCTATCTTGTTTCTTTATACTTGTGTTTGTATACCAACCCGCAGCACTCCAAAAGCTTGATTAGTCTTCCGTTGTACCAAATTTTGGGGGTGTTACACTATTCCTATTTAACATGGTATGAGTCATTAGTTGAGATCAGTGTAGAATCAAAATTATCTAAAGATTTAATGAACCATAACTAACCTCTTGTTGTTTTCATCAAAATAAAAAAGCCCGCTTTCCACTTTTAAAAAAATAAAATAAAATATTTTGCAAACGGTAAATCATTAAGTAAAAAAAAATACACAATCGCGACGAGTATTTTTTTTATCTTACAGTATACGGGCACTTCGATATACTTTCGACAATTTTTCTTTTGATTTTTTTCAGTTACTTCTGAAAAAATCACATGTGTGATTTTATAAATCACATGTGATTTGTATCACAAATCACGTGTGATATTTTCAGACGTAACTGGAAAAAAAATCGTCGAAAGTAAATCGAAGTGCCCGCATATAGATAGATGATATAGTTTTCGTCACGATAATATGATTTGTTTTGCGTAACGATTAACGATTTACAAGATATTTAATCTTTTTTTTTTTTTTTTTTTTTTTTTTTTTTTTTTTTTTTTAAAGATGAAAGTTTATTTTTGTTTATCAAAAAATGGATAACCATGATTGGATTATTGAATCTTTAAGAAAATATTAGATCTACGTTGAACTTTTCTCTATGAGTCTGTCATTCACTATCTATCTTTCTTATTTTATCATCTAGTCATCTTTTACGTGTATGTGTATGTGGGTAAGTAAGGCCAAGTGTAATGATGACTCTTATGTGATTTTTATCTTCAATGTGTTATATTAAAATTTTCTTTTAAAAACAACTTTATGATTTGGATTATAATTTTGTAACACTCCCATTTTTGACATATCACAGCGGAATATAGATCTGGAGTATTACATTTTGGAACAAAGACATGATATAGAAAACGACTCGAAAAGAGACGCTTTTGAAAAATGCGTTATCATTCATTTATTTTATCAGAGTTTTATAGTAAAAGTTATAATTTTACCAAAAGAGATGTCTCTAAGATACGTTTTGTTTAAGTTATTATTAGGTGAATGATAACTAGTCTGGACGTCCTCATGTCCAGTGCCACTCCATGCCATGGGTTCCTAAAGGGCTTATATACCTAGGATAACATGCTTAAAGGTCAACACTAAGGTTGAGTGAGATTCATAGGTTTAAGTAGAGATAGAGTGAATACAAGCTCCACAGGGTTCAGCTTAAACCAACTAGAAAGAGTTATGTAAGAAAAGGGTTTGTTGCACTAAGCTCATGAAACCGCACGTTAATAGTTCGGGTCATGGGGTTTGCAGACCAAACCATATGGGGACAAGAAGGATAACTTGCCAAAGTTAATCCATATGGTTTCAAGTATAGTACTTATTGGTGGCCCGGTTGGGGCAAACCAACGGGAATTGTCAAACTCGATTAGATGTATCAACTATACTCGCGTTCACTCATAAGTGATTATGGTTCATAAATTTTAGTTATGTAATAGTGGCAGAAAGTAACACTCGTGCAACAACCAAAGAAAAAGACTTGTATTTGGTTTAAAGCATGTATCCCCATCACAGGGTTAGTAAAGAATTTAAAAGTGAGGCTATGAAAACTCACATGGGTCTAAGTCAAGTGATATAGGGGTTTAGACGGCTGACTCACGTATCCTGGAGGTAGTGTAGGTGTGTGTATGTCAAGTCCTTAGTTTCTAGGTTTTCAAGTAATTATACTTAGGGTTTCTAGATTTAGTTATAACATAACACCGTTCGGGCCATTGTAATTCAGAAGTATAACTCCTCACATGAAGCTCCCTACTATTGTATTATGCTGCCAACATAATACCGTTCGGACCATCATAATTCAGAAGTATATAACTCCTCACACAAAGCTCCATACTATCGAGTTATGTTGTTATTAGCATTTAGATATACATAACACCGTTCGAGCCATCATAATCCAGAGGTCATGTAGTAAACGTTTGAGGAGCCAGGGCACTTTAATTCGTAAACCTAGCAAACTCGTCAAAACGATTACCCAAATGAAACCCTCACATGAAGCTCCCTAATATTGTGTTATGTTTTAAGTATTTAACTATCTATGCTTCACATAATTAGTCCCTATACTTATTTATTTTAGATAAATGGCAGAAATAGTCCCTAAACTATACTAACTTTCTATATTTACCATTTATACCCTTAACTTAATAATATTTGCAAAACCAGTCCTTATAAGTTTCTAACTTGTTTTACTTTCTATCCTAGGGTTCTAGAACTTTGCAAAAAGGGTTATTATACTTTATACTTCTAAGTTATGTCAAAAATAGTCCTTAGACTTAGTATTTTCAGAAATTTACCATATATACCCCTATGTATGACAACTATTGCAAATCTAGTCCTAATTTCATGTAAACTATATTTTAATGAAACAAAAGAGTTTCATAGCTTATGTTTAGCTAATATATACTTAACTAAGTCTACTAAATCAGATTATAGCACATGTTAAGTCAATTTAGCATATAAACATGTATTTTTCTAAAATTAGGGTTTCGAAAAGAAAACTTCAAAATGAAAATGATCAAGGCTCATGTAAGGGTTCTAAGGCATCCAATATCTATCCTAGGTCAGTACTAAGACTATTAGGATCAAATATTAGGCTTACCTAGGCTGTGGGAGGCTTAACGTGGCAAAACTAGGGTTTTCGACTAGAAATGGAAATCAACTAGTATCTAGGGCTCTTGTACTTGACTCCTAAGGGTTCTAGGGACTTAGTACTACAGAATATAAATGATAGATAAGAGAGGAGAGGGGTGAAGTGAAATGGTGTGGTTTGGTGGGTATTTATAGGGTGCTTTTGGATTGCCGAGCAAGAAACAAGGGGAGAGGTGGCGAGGAGGGGGTTGACTTATGGCAGCTATAGGGTGACATGGAGGACCTAAGGGGTGACAAGGAAGAGCTATTACTAGCTAGTTTGTGGTGGTTAGTGAGCCGCAGCACAAGGTGGTGATCCACCACCTTGTGTGGTATCTTGGGTGGTGCTAGGGTACTAGCTTGAGGTGCTTAAGCTACTAGGGTGCTAGGTTGAGGAGCTTGAGGTGCTTTGGTTAAGTTTTTGCTAGTTTTGTTTTTGCTTTAACCTAGTTTTGTCTAGTGAAAGATTAAGGTCTAGCCTAAGGTTTTGTGCCTAGATTAGGGTCCTATTAGTGTTTAGTGACTAAGATTAAGTCCTAGGAGGCTTATGCTAAGTGGTGGTAGCTTGTGGTAAAGTTTTGGGAAGGTTTGACCTAGTTTTGGGACTTATTAACCCTAGTTATGGTTTTGTGCTTAAGGGACTTGTACCTAAGTTCTAGGGAGTTGTACTATGGTCTAGGGAGTCTAAGATATCCTAAAGTTACTATAGTAATTTATAGCTAAGCCTTGAACACTTTCAAACTAGTTCAAATAAGCAATTAGGGTTTTAAAGATAACCGTAAACACATAGGGCGCAATTAGGGTTTTGTTAGGGTTTCTAATAGATATAGTATCCTAGAGTGATAGATTACTTAGTGTATTAGTGTTTATAACCTAGACTTTACATACCTGGATGTTTACAGGAGGTAAACATAGTAGTGTTGTGGATAGGTGGATACGTGAGCAGGTCTAAAAGTCATATAGGTAATAGAGATGTAATAAAGCAAAAATTTTACTCGAGAAAATGATCTAGGCATTTCTAATCCTAGAGGATGCTTAGTGAGGGCCTAAGTTAAGTTAGTAAGCATAGCTAACCTAGGGGAGGCTTAATGGGGAAGTTAGTGGGTTACTACAGATTTGAATTTATATTTGGTACATGAGAGAGAAAATATATTATAAAATTCATAAATTTGTATTTATAAAAAAATTAAAATAAAAGATATTGATATCTAAAAGTGAAAGATAAAGAGATACACACAATGAAGAACATTGTCCCACTTTGGTCTCACCATCTTTTCTAAACCAGACAATAAGTTGAGGATTATAAAAAGTGGAGTACATTTTTTTGGGACTCAGACCCACATTCAAAAGCTAAACCGGTAACCAAACATTTTTTTTTAACCACAACTCCTTAAATCTAACCCCACCTCCCTAAACCAAACGGGCCCTTAACGTAATAAGGAAACTGAAGACACCACCTTTTATTTATTTATTTGTTTATTTTTACGTTTTCAGTTTTTTAAAATACTAAAATTAAAATTTCATTAATAATTAAAAGATATACATTAAAAAAATCAAAATAAAATTTAAAAATATTACAATAAATATTAAAATAAAATAATAAATTATAAGCTATTGTAATATTTTTTATTGTTCATGTTTGCTTTTTCTTCTTCTTTTTTAATGCTTTTTCTATTTTGAATCATATTATATATATATATATATATATATATATATATATATATATATATATATATATATATATATATATATGAGTAATTCGAGAACGAGTTAATTTTGTGAACAAGTTAGCTTAGTGAACATGCTTTTGTTTTCTTATGTATAGGATTCATTAACTAGGGTTTTTAGTGATGAGGTGAGAAAAAGGAAATGTCTTATGAGGTATCACTACATCCCGTGTGATAGTGTTGGTGATTCAAAAACGACGGAGGCAAATTCCGTTATTGTATCAATCGTTAAGAGTGGTGTGATGATATACAAAAGTGTTGAGAGTTGAGCGTCTCAAATTTTGTAATATCTTTCATATAGTGGATGGTAAGTGGCCTATAAGTCATGTGGCTTTTACTTTTTTTGAGAAGTTTTTCACGTAAAATGTGTGCAAAGTCATTTCTTTATCGTTTGAATATTATTATAATTCATTTTCGTGGGTGTAAGATCTCAAGAGAGAGTTCAATTAACATCATCGTTCTTCCAAAGAATTCATGCTACGCTACCAATCATTCCACATGATTTAAGTATTTAACTAAATTTATTTAAGTTCCAAACAAGTTTAGTTCGTTGTGCTATGTGTCCGACCCACCCTCTATCCACTTACAACCAAAACTAAACCATTTGTTGAATGTAGAATTATTATTAGTTAAGAGGAGACTTTATTTTACATACTCTAATTTTGGTTCATATGAAGGGACAAATCTCCACCATCCATCTACTTTTTTTCATACGTTTTTGTCTATTTTCGTACGTTTTCGCCTGTTTTCATATATTTTCTTACGTTTTCGCCCGTTTTCGTCCGTTTTCATATGTTTTTGTCCGTTTTCATATGTTTTCGTCCGCTTTCTTACGTTTTCGCCCGTTAACGTATGTTTTCATACATTTTCATATGTTTTCTTACATTTTCGTTTGTTTTCATATGTTTTCGTCTGTTTTCATACGGTTTAATATATTTTCGTCCGTTTTCTTTCATTTTTGTCCATTTTTCATACGTCTTCATCTGTTTTCAGACGTGTTTTTACGCTTTAATACGTTTTCGTCCGGTTTCATACATATTCGTCTATTTTCTTATGTTTTCATACGTTTTTATCCGTTTTTTGTCGTTTTAGTCCATTTTTCAAACGTTTTTATCCTTTTCATACATGTTCTTACACTTTCATACGTTTTATTCCGTTTTCATACATTTTCGTTCATTTTCTTACGTTTTCGTCTATTTTTTCATTCGTTTTTAAATGTTTTTGGCAATATTCATATGTTTTCATATGTTTCTAAATATCACAAGTGATATTCTGTGATATTCTAAATATCACAAGTTATACTCTGAATATCACAAGTGATATTATGTGATATTCAGAATATCACAATTGATATTCTGTGATATTCAGAATATCACAAGTGATATTCTGAATATTACAAGTGATTTTCTGTGATATACAGAATATCACAAGTGATACTATGAGTACCACAAATAATATTCTGGATATCGTAAGTAATATTATGTGATATCCAGAGTATCACAAGTGATATTCTAAATATCATAAGTGATTTTCTGAATTTGACAAGTGATATTCAACAAATGTTTTGTAACATGAAAATCACAAAGTAATATTCAGAAAATCACAATTGATAGATATTCAGAAAATCACAATTGATAATTAGAATATCACCATTAATATTCAGAAAGACACAAGTTATATTCTGAATATCAATTGTGATATTCTGAATATCAATTGTGATATTTGGAAACGTTTTCGTCCGTTTTCATCCGTAATCTTTCGTTTTCGTCCATTTTCCATATGTTTTTATCCGTTTTTCATACATGTTTTTACGTTTTCATACGTTTTTGTCTGTTTTTATACGTATTCATCCGTTTTCTTACATTTTCTTACGTTTCTGAATATCACAAGTGATATTCAGTGATATCTAGAATATCACTTGTGATTTTCTGAATATCACTTGTGATTTTCTTATGTTTTTGTCCGTTTTTCATACATATTAGTCCATTTTTTTTACGTTTTCGTCCGTTTTAATACGTTCCTTAATATCACAATTGATATTCAGAATATCACTTGTGTGTTTCTGAATATCAATGTTGATATTCAACATATCACTTGAGATTTTTTGAATATCTATCACTTGTGATTTTCTAAATATCACTTGTGATTTTCATGTTACAAAACATTTGTTGAAAATCACTTGCCAAATTCAGAAAATCTGATATTCAGAATATCACTTGTGATACTTTGAATATCACAAAATATTACTTATAATATCTAGAATATCATTTGTGGTACTCATAGTATCACTTGTGATATTCTACATATCACAGAAATTCACTTGTGATATTCAGAATATCACTTGTTATAGTGATATTCTGAATATCATAGAATATCCCTTGTGATATTCAGAATATAACTTGTAATATTTAGAATATCACAGAATTTCACTTGTGATATTTAGAAACATATGAAAACGTCTGTAAATTGCCAAAAACATTTAAAAACGAACGAAAAATAATGAAAAAACGGACGAAAACATAAGAAAACGAACGAAAATGTATGAAAATGAAAGAAAACGTATGAAAGTGTAAAAACATGTATAAAAAGGACAAAAACAAAAGAAAACGGATAAAAACGAACGAAAACATAAGAAAATGGACGAATATGTATGAAAACGGACGAAAACGTATGAAAGCGTAAAAACACGTCTGAAAACAAAAGAAGACATACGAAAAATGGACGAAAATGAAAGAAAACGGACGAAAACGTATTAAAACGAACGAAAACGTATGAAAAACTGACGAAAACGTATGAAACGAACGAAAATGTAAGAAAACATATGAAAACGTATGAAAGCAGACGTTAACGGGCGAAAACGTAAGAAAGCTGACGAAAACGTATGAAAACGGACAAAAACGTATAAAAACGGACGAAAACGTAAGAAAACAGGCGAAAACGAACAAAAACGTATGAAAACAGACGAAAATGTATGAAAGTGAAAAAAGCGTTTATTAAGAAAAAAAAGGTGAATTAGAAAAAAAAAACGTGAATTAGAAAAAAAAAGACACAAAAAAATAATACAATGAAGCGTGAAAAAAAAAAAAAAAAAAGACTAAGACAAAAAAAACAAAAAGACATAGACTTAGGTTTCAATATTTAATCTTAGGTTAATCCCCACCATTAGATCAAACTAGGTGGATGATTGGAATTTGTCCCTTGGTATGCACCAAAATAAGAGTATGCATTTGAATTTTCCTCTATATTAAATACCGAACTTTTTTTTTACATAGACTTATCCCAACCATCCATCTAAAAAGATATTAACAGTTGAGATTAAAAGCATTTTAATATTTCACACATTTTTTTTATAGTTTAAATATCTCTTAAATCGTTAATCGTTAAGCGAAAATAATTACACCATCGCGACGAGCATTTAATTATCTTTCTATAGACGGGCACTTTGATATGCTTCCGACAACAACAAAAAAAAAATCATTTTTTTTTCACGTTTTTTTTCGTGTCCGAAAAAATCATATATGATATATCATATATGATGTTACATATCATATATATTACATATCATATGATTTTTTCGGCTACGAAAAAAAAGGTGAAAAAATAGAAAAAAATTTGTCGAAAATATATCAAAGTACCTATCTATAGAAAGATAATTAAATGCTCGTCGTAATGGTATATTTTTTTTCGCTTAACGATTAACGGTTTGAAAGATATTAACATTTGAAAAAGAATATATGAAAGTAGTTTTTTTTTAAATTGTTTAGATTAATCTCATCCATTAAATCAAATAAGGAAATATAAAGAATGAAGATTAGTCTCTTAATATGTAAAAAAAGTTTGATCCCTTCGATCTATTACTAGTTAAAACCTCGTACAAGACACATTTTCATATTTTATTCAAAGAAAGGGAGTGTTACGAAAATGATGGGATGAGAAAAGCATATAGATTGGTCCATTTTCTTAAAATAGCAAGTGCGATGTAGCTGGCGTCAACCCAATAGATAATTAACAACACAAAGTAAAATAATCACTAATTCATGGGTATGCCTTTTTTTTTTTTTCCCTCCTAACCACATCATTTTTGAAATTTTGGTACAAGTTATTATTAAAAATAGTTTTGGTTATTAACTAAAACTAAGATGATTAAAAAAGCGCATTTGAGGTAATTTTTGTAAGTTTTATTATTTGGTTTTTATTCACAAAGGAGTAAATAACTTGAAGTCCACAAATAACGAAAATGTTTTTTCTAGTATTTCAAAAAAGTGCAGGGACCAAAAAGTCAAAAAGGATAAAATAAACAACGTTGGTGGAGTACGATAACGACAAAATAGTAAGGCTGCCTTTTCTAACAAGAAGTTGTTTTGTTTTTCTTTTTTTGCAAGGGATGTACTATATTAACGGGGGATAAGGGTGTCAGCCCCTTGTCTCCTCTTTTGTCCTTTTTTTTTTAGCGCAACCTAGTTTTTGTTTCGTATTTTTGACAGTTTTAACAATTTGACTTATTAAACTTTATATTTTCTGTTCCGCACTTTCAGGTTTATAGCTTTTTGATATAAACAAAATTATAAAAATAAAAAAATAATAAAAAAAAAATTAAAAAACAATGCTACAGTACCCCTACAGGGGTAGACCCCGTGAAACTAAAAAAGTAGCCACCGTTATTATAACCCACCCTTTTTGCAAATTTAACCGAACTTGTTGCATGGCGCTAAATTTTGGGGCCATATCAGTTGCCCACGTGCTTCTTTTTACCTACCCCACGCTCTTTTGTCATTCCTCACTTTTTACGTTACTCCTGATATGTTATGTATAACACTAAAAGTGCCGTGCACACAACTAATTCTGCATTTAAATGTTGTATTGTGTGTATAATCAGTGTAATTTAGTGATGTGCACCCATTTTTAATGGTGTACATATCATTTCCCTACTCTAATACTTTATGTTAAGTTTATTTAAAGGATAAGGACTAATATTTTTTTGAGTAAATTACACCGCTAGTATCTAAACTAATGATCAAATGAATGCTAATGTATGTGGTGATCAATTAAAAGCTAATGTAGGTGGTGATCAAATGAATGCTAATGATGCTGGTATAGAGATTAGTTATGATGATTTTTGTATTCATCACGTGGTCCCTTTGAGAATGATAATGAGAGTTATTTTTATGATGGAGACAGTGAGGAGCATACTGAAAATGAGGAGGATAATGAGGTCTTTTATGATGAGAATAACGTTATACATGAACCTCATGTTGATTTACGTTATTGTTTTGGTGCAACTTCACTTGATAATGAAGCACTTGATCTTTTGGCAAGTTTAAATAAACAAGTTCCAGATTCCATGTTTGATTATAATGAGTTAGATGTTCTTGAAAACGAAGAATTTGATAGTGAAGATGAGGATAGCCTAGATAGTGATTTACAATAGAAACTTAGGCAATTAAGAAATGAGAAAGAGAAAGATGAATTTGTAGTTAAGAAATTTGGGGTTTTTTGCAAGACAGGGATTTGGTACAAGTAAGGAGATAAAAGATAGAGTTTACATGTGTTCCATATAAACTAGAAGAAAACTCAAATTGGTAAGGAATGAAAAAGTTAGAGTTATGGCCAAATGTGTTGGTATCATCCCTATTTTTTACCTTAATGATGATGGACCTGTTAATGATGGGCCTTCCAACGAATGTGCTGTCAAAAGTTAGTTCCGTTGACAAAGGCAAAGGAAAGGGAATAACTGAAGATGCTATAAATCAATGTTGTCCATGGGAACTTTATTGCACTAAAAAGTTAGGTAAAAAAAACTTGGGTATGCAAGACTAATAGAAGTGAGCATTTATGCCTACATACAAGGGACATTAAAGCTTGAAACTACAAGTTTCTCTCACTTCAAATTATGGATGAAGTATTAGTGGATCTAGAAATTCCTACAAAAGCAATTCAGGATGCATTTCAGAAGAAATGAGAAGTAAATGTTTCTCGCATGAAGGCATTCAGAGCCAAGGCAGAAGCTAACAAAATGATAATGGGTCATCCCAAGGGTCAATATTTTATGATAAGATATTATGTTCAAAGAGTTGATAACCCAAATTCCTGGAACCACAGTCAAATGTCAAGTAGAAATGCCTGAAGATCATTATAGTCCTACTAGAGTATCCAGGAGAATATATATCTGTCTTGGTGCATTAAAGCAAGGATTCAGAGCTAGTCAAAGGGAACTGTTTGGGTTGGATGAGGCTTTTATAAGTTGGTCATTCCAGGAAAATTGTTAACAGTTGTGGGACTTGATGCTAAGTGCTAACAATGGAATCTGTCCGATTGCAAGATCGTCCTCGATCTGACTTTATCAATTTGATGAGTTATCTTATTTGTTAATACAAATATCGCCAAAAAACGTTATTTATATTTTACGATCTTTCTTAGTTTTGTTAACTACAAAAGGTAAAGTTTATTTTTAGCAAACCGTAAATATAGTTTAAAAGTCTTTTACTTAACATCACTCAAACTACATTTACATGTTTTCATAAAGTGATTTCCAATCAAGTATACTTTAGTTTAAGTACATGTGTTAAAAATGTCTTATATGTATATTTAGCAAGTTTCCTAAATAGTATGTCTTATTAGGATATAAGCAAGCAAACTCTTTTTGGTAAATCATTTACTTACTAAACATCTCAAACAAACATTTTTAAGTCTAAACATAAACTCTTTTACAAGTATACTTTCCTTTTTAAAAATATCTAAAATTAGAAATCATATGTATACTTACATAATCACTTGCATCATACATATCCCTTCAAGGAAACATTTGTGTAAGAAAATGTTTTATTTTGTATAGATTCATACTCAAGATCTCAAAGTTGACTTTGTGAGATCTTGAGAATATTGTGTTAGATTGTGTAAAATCTTGTGCAGGATTTTGTCAGACCAGCTGGCGGAACCCTCAGGTATAACGGACAGAACTAAAGTATTGGTTCCGCCGTATCTGTGGGTTGGTCTGAAAGTTTGCCTATAAATAGCAACCAACTCTTTGAATTTTTCTAATCAATTACTATCATAACATACTGCATATACTTCATTTCTAACTCAGTACAATTTCATATTTGTGAGTCTTTCTTTGTAGCAAGAAGATCACGACTTCACAAGCTTCAACACAACGTTGCAAGACTTGTTAAGCATATCATAGTGTAAACTCGTAAAGTTTATACATCATTGTATTGTATCCATTTGTAGTGATCGGTTAGTATTTTTGTCCTTAAAATACTTAGAGTATCGGGAGTTCTTATACCCTTGTAAAAGAACTATCGGGAGTGGTTGTACCCTTGTGAAAGAACTCGACATCTAGCTTAGTGTCGGAAATAGTGTGTAAGCGACGTGTAAGGTTTTCTCCGCCGGATAAAGGAGCTTGTTGACTAGTGGAAGAAACTCTCGAGTTTGATACTCGGGGCGTGGAGTAGGGCAAGGAAAAAGAGTCCTTGTAGCCGAACCACGATAAACATCCGTGTTATGGTTTGATCGTTTCTTACTTTTATTCTTGCATATTATTTAGTGTTTGGTAAGTTTTAATTGTCGATTACACGTAAAAGTTTTCAAAAAAAATCAAGTTAAAACCGGTAAACTATTCAAACCCCCTTCTAGTTTTCCACAATTGGCATCAGAGCTACGTTACTCAAGATTTTAAAATATATTGTATCTTAAAACTTGGAACGATCCATGGATTTTGGAAACTTCAAAGAAGGGAAATCTATGCAAAGACCACCACTACTTGAACCAAATGGCTTTATATATTGGAAAAACGGTTTTGAAACTTACGTAAAATCAAAGGACATAGATCTATGGTATATTATTATTGAAGGTGATCATAAGGCTACTACAAGTTGTCGGGATGAGGATAGTTCACTCACTAAACATAGTGATGATCAAAAGAAACTAATTGCCAAAAATAATGAAGCAAAAATGATGCTTTATAATGCTTTACCAAAGTAAGAATATGAAAGAGTTTTTATGTGCAAAACCGCTAAAGAAGTTTGGCAATCTTTAATAACTACTCATCAAGGAAACTCACAAGTTAAGGATAACAAAATTGATCTTCTTGTCCAACAATATGAACAATTTTCTATTCCCGAATATGAAACGATTGATAGTGCATTTGCTAGATTTAACACTATTATTACTTCACTTAAAGCACTTGATGAATCTTTTTGTAGCAAGAATTTTGTCAGGAAATTTCTTAGAGCACTCCATCCTAAGTGGAGAGCAAAAGTAACGACTATTGAAGAATCTAAGGATCTTTCAAGCATAGCACTTGACGAGCTTTTTGGAAACCTCAAAGTTCACGAAATGGTAATGGAAAAAGATTCGGAGATAGTTAGAGGCAAGAAAGAAAAAGTGAAATCTATTGCCTTAAAAGCTAGAATAGAATCAAGTGACGATGAGGAATCAAGTTCGGATAGTGAAGATGAAGAATATGCCATGGCGGTTAGAGACTTCAAGAAGTTCTTTAGACGACGAGGAAAGTTTGTAAGGCAACCTAAAGATGAAAAGAAGTCTTCAGGAAAAGATCGGGATATAAAGAAAGTCAAGAATGAAAGAAAGTGTTTTAGATGCGGAGATACAAGTCACTTAATAGGAGAATGTTCAAAACCACCCAAAAGCAAATTTCAAAGTGCTTTTGTGAGTGGTGCTTGGAGTGATAGTGAGAATGATGATGAAGAGCCAACAAATGACGAAGTAGCTCTTATGGCTCAAGACTCAAATGAGGTTTGCTTAAAAGTGTGTTTGGAACCGGATGAATGGATCAAAGATAGCGGTTGCTCAAGACACATGACGGGGAACAAAAGTCTTTTCTCAACATATCAAGTCTATGACGGAGGTAACGTTACTTTTGGTAGCAAGCTTAAAACTAAAATCATCGGAAAAATGTGCTATCTCTCATGACTCTCTATCTATTGATGATGTTGCTCATGTTGACAACTTAGGATTTAATCTTCTTAGTATTAGCCAACTTTGCCGTAAAAAGTATAAAGCCCTTTTTAGTAAAAACGAAAGTAAGATAGTAAAAGATGGTATAACAATAGATAAAGGAGTTCTTAAGAACAACGTATACGTCATGAAAATTGATAAATCTTCTAGAGATAAATTTTGCCTTACCTCATTAGATGAGTCCTCAACTCTTTGGCATAGACGCTTAGGTCACATTAATATGAGACTTATTCAATCCCTATCCTCTAAGGAATTAGTTAGAAACCTACCCAAGTTGAAATACAACCAACACTTTTGTGATGCTTGCAAAATTGGTAAACAAGTTCATAGTAGCCAGAAGGCTAAAAATATGGTGTCTACATCTAGGTGTCTAGAACTTTTGCATATGGATTTATTCGGTCCATCCGCTATTCAAAGTTATGGAGGCAACTTCTACACTTTGGTCATAGTGGATGATTATTCACGTTATACATGGACAAGATTTTTTAAAAGTAAAAATGAAGCTTTCGAACAATTTGAACTTCTTAGTAAGAAAATTCAAAATTAAGTAGGAAATTGCATTGTGTCTATTAGAACGGATCACGGTCGGGAATTCGATAACGAAATACAATTTGGTGAATTTTGTGAAAAAAATGGTATAACACATAATTTTTCGGCTCCTCGCACTCCTTAATCTAATTGTCACACCCCGCCACGGCGGAAACGCGCGGGTGTAACTTCATGAATATCATCACAACACCTGGTGTCAACATACAGAACAACTACATGCATATAAATAGAGCAATGTACCAACACACAGTGTTGTAACAATACCCAAAGATAAATAACCAAAACAAAATCCAAAAGGTATCTTCAATAGATATGAAAGTACCAAACAGAAAACATAAATGTATCAAAACCAAATCTAAATAAAGTCAAATCCTAAAACATGAGTAAAGTCTCCATATGCAACTAAATCTTGCCTAATTGCTGCCCTCAACTTTGGCCTTAGAATGCTCACCTGAAAATGATGCTTAAAATGTCAACATAACGTTGGTGAGATTCATAGGTTTAGACACACTTACACTCTCAAGGCAACCAGTTCACTGTGATTATAAAAACATAGCCGGATAAATAAATATAGTTATCATACAAGCTACATGTATCCATAAACCAATCATCACACAAAAAGGCAACCATCAGGCCGGAACCTGACCCCCGCTCCAAAACACATCATCAATTGGGTCGCATGCGCGAGCAACAGGATAAACATCCTCCCAATTAGAAATCACACAGCATCAATTAGGTCACTAACCTAATCGGAATCACATATCACACAACATCAATTAGGTCGCTAACCTAATCAGAATCACACTTTCATGTACCACATAGCATTATTACGATAACATTATAAGTCCAAGCTTTTAAACCACACATAATCACAGTAACTCAAATCATTTAAGACAAGCATCATTCCTATCCCAAGTTTAAAAACAAAGTAAAAATATGGGACTATGAACTCACCTTAAACTCCGCAGCTTCCACCAAAACAACTCACAATCTATAGCACACAAAATAATCCACATTACACAAGGTCAAGCTAAAAGCTACAACCCATGTAATACACATATGATGGATCTCTAAGACTCATATGACCCACCATGGATCTCCTAGACACCACACTAACCACTACCATAACCTAAAACTCACTAAATCCCTTGCACTCTTAAAATCAGAAAACACATAATTTTTGGGTACATTCGCCCACATAAAATCACGACAAATAAAGCTTAAAAATTCACACCAAAAATTCACCATGGGCTTTCATAAGAATAGAAGCTAATCTCAGAAGGCCATGGACTAATAACACACACAAATACTCATAATAAATTCAAACTTGTCAACTACTCAAATTCGGATCTGAACGCACACCAAAAAGTTTTGATTTCCATAAAATACTTCCACAAGTTTTTATCGCGAATCCTCTTCGTGGTAGTCTAATATAACCTAATAATTAACTATTCCAGAAGGCCTAGTCAAAATACAACTTTTACAACCACATGACACCCTCAAACTTTTACCCAAAATCTGTCCCGGTTTGACAGCTTTGACACCTTAACAAAGAAAAATCAAAAGACCGACTTCCCGACCTTAAAATCAATCGTGGCTGGACTTTTTGGAAATCTCTTTCATTATACTTCAATTTAGACCTAAAATTCGTGACTTAACTCCTCACCATCTATTATTTACAGTCACATCTTTACAGCCCTAGTTTTCTGTCC
This sequence comes from Artemisia argyi, assembly GCA_030686995.1. Classification (NCBI taxonomy): domain Eukaryota; kingdom Viridiplantae; phylum Streptophyta; class Magnoliopsida; order Asterales; family Asteraceae; genus Artemisia; species Artemisia argyi. The sequence continues at coordinate 61,486,673 of CM060691.1, read as the reverse complement.
AAACCCTAACACATAATCTAACTCGTTTAACTCTCAATTCCCTTAATCATTAACCATATTATTGATATCAAATCATCCTAACATGTTTTACTTCAATAATTTACAGAAGTATATAAACCCTAGATTCCATCATATTAAATATTACATGAATCATAACAATAATTAATTAATTACACGTAAGGGTTAAAGATTTTACCTTGATTCTTGATTATTGCTAGACAATTATGAAACCCTAATTTTTTTCTTCTTGAATCTCCCTGTGTCGACTTTAATTGCAGGAAAAAGGGGTAGGAAAGTTTTGATTTTGTATTTATAATTATATTGGATAACCCTTAAGGCTTAGAGTTGTATTTGGTATCAAATTTGGTTTCCTTTTTTCCCCCTAAACCAATATTCGGCCGCCCCCTATTATTATATTTTTTTTTAATTTTTTTTTATTAAATTTATTTATTACACTCAAAACCTCATACTTTTCATATTTTATGTATTCCCATAACAAAACCTAACGTCTTTAGCTATAAACCTTAATTTTACGACAAACCGGAAAATATTCATTTTCAAAATAAAGTTTCCAAAAATAGATTTTCACACACTCCATAAGCATTTCTTCACAAAAACAACATTCCCGTAACTTACTAACGCTCAATAACTTGAACGAAGACTCGTTACGCAAAACCTCAAAACGCCAAATATACACAAGTCATTTCTACACCACATGGGTGATCAAAATGAACTTTCCCAAAATCAACATCATCAAAAGTCACAATAACAACCACAACGCGAAGGGATTTAGTGCTAAACCAAATACTAATCACACTATAACACACAATAACACACATATAACTACTCAAACCACACCAAACAAAGTTAGATTAACTCGAGGCTAAAAGTCTAACTAACCTGCTAAAACCACGGTTGTTACATCATCCCCCACTTAGGGAAAGCTCATCCCGAGATTTAACAGCTCGTATCATCAGACTTCTCAGCAAACAACTTAGGATACTTACTCTCATTTGATCCTCACGCTCCCAAGTAAATTCAGGACCACGTTTGGAATTCCATCGTACCTTTACCAATGCAATCTTACTACGCTTGATACTCTTAACTTCTCGGTCCATAATCTCAACAGGTTCCTCCACAAAGTGAAGTGTCCTATCAACATTAATCTCATTTAGTGGCACATGCAAACTAGCATCCGCCAAACACTTCTTCAAATTAGACACGTGAAACGTATCATGCACACCACCTAATTCCTCAGGCAATCTCAAACGATATGCCACAAGTCCAATCCTCTCCGTAATCTCAAATGGCCCAACATATCTAGGTGCTAACTTGCCTTTCTTACCGAAACGCACAACACCCTTCCATGGTGACACCTTCAACATCACAAAATCTCCAACACTAAACACCAAAGGTTTGCGGCGATTATCCGCATAACACTTTTGACGATCTCTCGCTGCCTTAAGTCTTTCTTTAATCCGAAAGACCATACCCGTAGTCTCTTGTACCAATTCAGGTCCAATTAACTGACTCATCCCAACCTCTGCCCATAACACCGGTGATCTACACTTCCTTCCGTATAACATCTCAAACGGTGCACATCTAATGCTTGAATGATAGCTGTTATTATAAGAAAACTCAGCCAAAGGCAAATGAGTATCCCAGCTTCCTCCAAAATCAATAACACAAGCACGAAGCAAATCCTCTAACGTCTGAAGCGTTCGCTCACTCTGCCCATCGGTCTGTGGATGATAAGCAGTACTCATATCCAACCGTGTATTCAAAGCCTTTTGTAACAACTGCCAGAACCGCGAAGTGAACCTACTATCCCAATTTGAAATGATATACACATGCACACCATGCCTTGCCACAATCTCATTTACATAGATCCTTGCCAACTTCCCCATCTTGTAATCCTCACGAATGGCCAGAAAATGTGCAGACTTCGTCAATCTGTCCACAATGACCCATATCGTGTCATGTCCATTACTTGTGCGAGGCAATTTAGTAATGAAATCCATAGTTATATTATCCCACTTCCATTCAGGTATTGGCGGCTGCTGCAACAATCCAGAGGGTTTCTGATGTTCAGCCTTAACCTTCAAACAAGTTAAACATCGACTAACATACTCAGCTATCTCCCTCTTCATTCCCGGCCACCAATAAGCATCTCTAAGATCATAGTACATCTTATCAGAACCTGGATGAATCGAGTATCTCGCCTTATGAGCCTCATCCATGATCACCTTTCTCACATCTCCCACTAGTGGAACCCATATTCAATCTAAGAAATATAGTCCACCATCTTCCTTCCTTTCCATTTGCTGATCTAAACCACGCAACATTTCAGCCACAAGGTTCTCATCCTTGAGAGCCTCCTCTTGTGCTGCCAATATCTTACCCTTAATTCCTGACTGCAATGTTATGCTCATAGCTCGCACACGCCTTGGCCTAATTCTTTCTTTTCTACTCAACGCATCGGCCACCACATTCGCTTTTCCAGGATGATAACGAATGTCGCAGTCGTAATCACTTAACAGCTCCATCCATCTTCTTTGACGCATATTCAACTCCTTCTGATTAAAAATATGTTGAAGACTCTTATGATCAGTATAGACCGTACTCTTTGTACCATACAAATAATGTCTCCAAATCTTGAGAGCAAATACCACCGCACCAAGCTCTAGGTCGTGAGTGGTATAATTCTTCTCATGAACCTTAAGTTGTCGTGATGCATAAGCTATCACCTTCCCCCTTTGCATTAACACACATCCAAAACCTTGATTCGACGCATCACAATATACCACAAAATCATCTGGCCCGTCAGGTAACGTCAGAATAGGTGCATTACACAAACTATCATTTAGTGTCTGAAAAGCCACTTCTTGCTCATCTCCCCACTCATACTTTTTATTCTTCTGAGTCAACATAGTGAGAGGCTTAGCAATCTTTGAAAAATTTGCTATAAATCTCCGGTAGTATCCTGCCAGTCCTAAGAAAGAGCGTATCTCAGAAGGTGTCGTAGGAGCCTTCCAATTCTTGACCGCTTCTATCTTGCTAGGATCTACATGTATACCTTCACTATTCACTATATGACCAAGAAATTGCACCTCTTGCAGCCAAAATTCACATTTAGAGAACTTAGCGTACAATCTATCATTCTCCAACAAGCTAAGTATTAACCTCAGGTGTTCCCCATGCTCTTCCTTCGACTTGGAGTAAATCAGAATGTCGTCAATAAACACAATTACGAATTTATCCAAATAGGGCCTACACACACGATTCATCAAATCCATGAATACCGCTGGTGCATTAGTCAACCCAAATGGCATAACCGTAAACTCAAAGTGTCCATAACGAGTTCTAAAAGCTGTCTTGGGAATGTCCTCCTCATGCACTCTTAACTGATGATAACCAGATCGCAGATCTATCTTTGAGAAAAATCTAGCACCCTGCAACTGGTCAAAAAGATCATCAATTCTAGGTAAAGGATACCGATTCTTCACCGTCAACTTATTCAACTCTCGGTAATCAATACACATTCTAAACGAACCATCTTTCTTCTTAACGAACAAAACAGGCGCTCCCCACGGAGAATGACTAGGTCGAATAAACCCCTTATCTTGAAGTTCTTTCGACTGTGCAGCCAACTCCTGCATCCCCATAGGTGCCAATCGATAAGGAGCTTTCGCTACCGGCGTCGCTCCAGGAATTAACTCAATACGAAACTCCACCTATCGTATCGGCGGTAATTCGGACAAATCCTCAGGAAAAATGCCCGAAAACTCACACACTACCGGAATATCCCCCACTTTGAGTTCTCTAGACTTCGCACTCATAAGAGATTTCGAATTCTTCTCCATGCTTTCTCCTTGTACTCGCAGCACACCACCACCCTCTAATGGAATTCGAACCACCTTTTCATGGCATATTACTTCAGCTTTATGCCTAGCCAACCAATCCATCCCTATTACCACATCAAAGCTACCATGTCCTAAGGGTATTAAGTCAATCTTAAACGCAACACCCTCTAACACGATAACACACTCACGAATAACCTTAACAACTTCTATTTCCATACCACTAGCTATTTCAATAAAAATACTAGGTCTAAGTTCACTAAACTCAACACCCAATATTCTAGCAAATTCAGTAGTAGCAAAACAATAATCCGCACCCGTATCAAATAACGTAGTAGCATAATGACCATTGAGAGAGAACGTACCAGTAACAACGTTCGGGTCTTGGCGCGCCTCGCTTGCATTCATTGTAAATGCCTTTCCCTTAGCTGCATTTCTATTAAACCCTTGTCCTTGTCCTCCTTCAATAGCCAGCTGATTCCCAGGCCGTCCAAACATTCCAACAAGTTTGGGACACCAGTTTCGCAGATGATCAGTACTACCACACTCATAGCATGCCCTGCGATTAACCCCTGCGCCAACCGAGTTGATTGGGGTCGCTTGAGTAATCACTGCACGACACTCCTTAGCAAAGTGTCCAGGTTTGCCACACCTGAAGCATACACGACAAGCAGTATTCTCAGGATGATTGCCACTACACTTAGCACATCTAGGGGCATTACCAACATATCCCCTCTTCTCATTATTACCAGTCACAGCCGTAGAAGCTGTTCCCACATAACCTGCTGCCATCATAGGATCCGTTGCTACGAACCCCTTCCCTTTCCTTGCTTTCTTATTGTCACCACTAAAACCAACTGTCTTAGTAGTATCAACCTCCTCTCGCTTCTTCTCTCCTGACTTTGCAAGTGTTCCACTCCTAACCGCTTCATCTGTCAGTGCATCAGCCTTTTGAATAGCACTTAGAAGCGTTGTCGGCTCAGTCGCCCTAACCATCGAGCGAATCTGTGGAACCAACCCACGGATATACTTCTCAATAAGCTTCGATTTAGGAGTTACTAGATGAGGAACCATCCTAGCTAACTCATGAAACCTATCAGTGTACCCCATATGATTAGCTCCAACCATAGTATGATTCCACAACTCTTCCTTCAATTTCTGCATCTTATTGACTGGGCAAAACTCCTCCACCATTAAGGCTTTGAAGTCCTCCCAAGTCATACCCAAAGCCGCAACTCTTCCCCTAGCCTGAAGTCGCATGTTCCACCAGGTCAACGCCTTGTTAACCAAAGAACTAACCACATACTTAACTTTCTGGACCTCACTACATCCACTTATATCCATCACAGACTCCATTTTCTCTATCCATCGAGTGAGTGCAATTGCACCACCCTTTCCATCAAATTCCTTAGGCTTACAGGCCATGAACTCCTTGTAAGTACACCCATTATTTCTGCCTCCTCCGCTTCCAGCACCATCAGGATGAGCTCCACTGCCTAACTGCTCACTCAGTTGAGTCAGAAGTTCAGGCATTAAAGCTTCTAGCTGCTGATTGATCATTTGCTGAAAGATAGGGTTGCTATCCCCAATAATAGGTGTCGACTTCTTGGACTTCTTCGGTGTCCGGTAAGCTCCAATCATAGGTGACTTAGTGATAGGTCGTCTTGGTTTCCTTGGCGCCATTTCCTAAACACGCAGGACAATAGAACCAATAGAGACCATTCACAAGATTCCACAATCTCCATAATCCTACTCAATCATCTACCTCCCATCACATGAGGCACTCTCAATCATATAACCAAATAAACTCAACTCTAACACACATAAGCATATCACCATTGATTCAATGTAACATTCGCTGTAGGTCCACATATGTCGTGATACATTTATAATTGTGTTGGCCACCCACAATTTTAGATGTATCCTTCCACATGTGTACTTACTTCCAAAGCCACACCTAACAATAGTAACATCTTATAACAAATAGCACGCAATCAATACTAACCAAAATATACTCCCATAATACACATAATATACACCAAAATATCCAAACTTGCCCAAGGCTTCTCATTAAGGCACGGGATAAATCCCAAAAATCCGAAGGAATTCATATTCCAACTTACAATCAGCGTCAAAACAACTCAACTAAACCATAAAACATTAAAACATAACATTAAAAACAAGTCGTACGCAGTTCGAGTCCTATCTAAGACCTAAAACGGTGTACGCGCAGTGGACTCCAAGTCCGAATCCACTTCCTCCTCCTCGCTCACCCATTCATTCTTATTTCCATGATTCTGTGGTAAAGGATGTCTTGCAAAATAATCTTCACGATCTCTTAACTCTTCATCTATCCTATCCACAAAATCATATAATCCTCGGGGTCTAGCCCAAACTACCCCATCATCTTCCAGAAACTGAGGACACTCGCACGGGTACTTGGTGGCGAAACCTTCCTTATCAGCTACCTTTGTCTCATATCTCTCCACCATTTCCCCATTCACATTCTCGAGTGTCAGCTTCTCTTCAATCACACATAGTACCATGCTAGCGGGGACCAATATCCTCCTGTTGGTTCTCTTCATCTTCTCAATTCTCTTACGTCCCTTAGCAACTACTGTGGCCCAACGAAGTGTCTTTCGCGCAGGGGGTGCCATTCTATAAATGACACACACACGATGCTAAGTACAGGGTTCGATAGACGTTCAAAAACTCCGTAAAATAACTCATCATTTAGGAAAATAGACACGTAAAGATATTATACTTACACATAGGTCCTAAATGCAACTATATGAGGGACTCCTAAGCTATAGTCTAGGTTAAACCACCTAATTCTCTATAACCAAGGTGATACGTGGGAATCGCACCAGGCTTTACCTCTCAAGGGATCTTGAGAAGCTTACAACCCCCACCAGGTAGTGTACCTGATCGTTGTAGTATAGTATAGTGACAAGTACCGGGGGATTGATCGTTCAGCTAGGAATAGTGTCGCTAGGATTAGAAAACCTAAATACTAGTTCTAAAGATGAAGGATGATTATTTTTGTATTTTTATATTTTTTTGAAAGCAAGTAAATATCTCGGGTTTGAAGGATTTGGGCGGAATTAGTTGCTAGTCAACTAACCCAATACTAAAGATGCAATCAAAATAAAATACTAGAAATGAAAATAAAACTAAATTAACTAAGGTTGTAAGCAATAAGTGGAGAAATGTGTTTACTTAGATTTCACTACTCCCTAGATATCTTTTACGCATTAATTACTTGTTATAGTTGCGTGGATGACGGATTGTATTCCTTAATACCATTCATGGGGTGGCGTACTTAACTCCCCAATCCTATGAGTGCCTACTTCACTCCTATGTCGAGCCGGCGAAGAAGCTCCTAACATGGGATCATTAGAATTTACTCATGCATTATATACAACCAATAAAACCTAGTACACATCGGTTCATGTTTCCTAAGACGTTCAAGCATGTTACCATTTGAAGATCTGCCAGTTTTCTTAAGCCTAACATTGAAATCATTCATCCAATACAACCATAAGCAAGTAATCAACACATAATCAACATCTAGGTTTCATTAGATCTAAGCAAACACAAGATAAATCTAGCCTAGCATGGTGGAATTAAGACAAGCACAAGATATAGACAACCAACAAATAGACATATTGATTGAATTAGAAGAACACTTATCTCAATTACACATGTAAGGGTTCAAGGGCTGAAAACCCTTGAAAAACCTGTAAAAATCGTATATGGTTCGGCCTTAGGGTTTCTCCAAACTTGTTCCTCTCTAATGAATGAAAATTAGAAAACTATATATAGAAAACTGAGGCTGACAGCGTCAAGACCAAATAGGTGACGCCGTCATCTCGCCGCCAAAAGAATTCTCGGACTGCCTTGATCTACATCTGACGCCGTCATGTATTAACTTTTTTCAAGCCGTCAAGTATTTTACCCTTGACGCTCTTCCTTGTGACGCCTTCATTTCTGTACTGGGCCGTCATGAAAATTACTCTTGACGCCGTCAAATTGTTACTCTTGATGCCGTCACCTACTGTTCCTAGCTTGGAAAATTAAATCTTTGGCGTTTTCTTCACTTTTATGCTCCAAAAACGTCCGAATTGCTTCCTTTTCCAGATTTCTCTCCCAAAGTACCTAAAATCACAAAAGAAACGATTTAGGGCAATATTTGATCAAATAAATTCAATTCCGGGCTTAAATGACCCCTTAAAAGTGGTTTATTTTTCGCCTCATCATATACCCTTACACTTGAGATTTGCTTGTCCTCAAGCAAATGCGCTTTTATTCTAGTCAAAATACAAGTTAGGGGTCATTTAACACTAATATAAAAGTAATTACAACAAATAATCGTTTCACTAAAGACCAAAGACATGCACGGAGGTCATATACTAGCACCTCACAAATAGTGTTTAGATACTCACATCTCTCGGGTGTAATAAAGTAATATCACAATATGGAAACGGAAGATATCTCTCACTACCTGTCATAGCAAAATAGATTTCCATAGGCTTGGGAAAGGATCAAACCTCCATCACATGGCGTAAGCACCTAGGATAAACTATCAAAGAGGTCTTTTAAAGGGTTGTAACGTTAGGTGTAGGGATATGAAATACACGGTTTTGTTGGATAAAGGCAATCTTTACTGGTGGCGAGTTAACAATCTTGGTCAATTACATGTACAATATGGCGTTGCTAAGCCAAGACTCGACTCGACTTAAGCTAATAAATGAAAAATAACAAAAACATAAATAAACATAGAATGAAACGGGATGGTAGTCCGTATGTTTTTTTCTCTTTTTTTTCTATTTTTTTTTCTTTTTCTTGATTTTTCGATTTTTTATTTTATTTTATTTTTATTATTATTATTTTTTTTGCATACACTCTTACCCTACCATCCAAAATAATACATCATAGGGAATGAACATTCACCTTACACTTGAATCTTTACATACTTTACAATAAACTAACCTAATGACTCGAATTAAGAAAATCAAAACACTTGGAGTACTTTTAAGATAACGCACATATGGGGGTAATAATATGATGTTCTTCCCCATTACTCCATAAAATAAGTACTTTACCCAATCGTCCCAATCGTCCCAAAACAATATGTACAAAGATATGACTCGACTTAGCAACCATGTAATCAATTAGATAGTTAACTTAGGGTTTAACAAATAACAATAATGCACAAAAAATGAGTGCATACACGGAAGGTTAAGGCGATTTGGGTGTACATTTAAGTGGGGTGTAACAAATTCTTCCTTTAAGTAAAATGCTTAAAGTTAGAAACGAAAAGATAGGCTCAGAGGGGTGTACTAGGGGTTTCGTGTACTAAAAATGAGTACAACGCTAAGGGTGTGGGAAAAATTAGTTGACTTAACTAGCCAAGTAATATGACTTAAATGGTCAAGTAATTATGATACGGGTTTAACACAAGGGTGATCCTAATGCCTCTTATCATGTAGTAAATCCTACTACACCAATGTAGTCTCACTAGCGGTCTCGGGATGCATCACTAACGCAAGTTCTAGAATCTAAATGCTACCGGTACACTCATAAGCACTAATAGTAAATGCTTTTCCTATCAAATCTAAAGGTGAACCTCACATATTTGGGTGGAAAATTTTTCTGAATAGTACGGTTATGTGCTAGTCATACAATCTCCTATCCATGAGACGCTTGCTATGGCTAAAGTTTCACTCCTAAATGTTGTAAAAAATTTTAAATTTGGAGCTAAAATTACACTAACAAGTATTTCTCATAGTTTTATTACACATCTACCATCAAACAAATAAACTCAAGCGAAAGTGTATCTGTAAGGTATCATCATTTTACCCTCCCCTTACACTTAGGATAAACATTGTCCCCAATGTTCATGTAAAGAATGTAAAAGTGAAATAAGTAAAACGAATGAAATCAAATACTCCCCTGATTCGCTCGGTATGGATAATAAGGTGGCCAGGTTAAATTTTTCTCCAAGAAAATAAACAATCAAAGCTTCCCTTCTAGAATATAAATCATCTTCTTGTCATACATAACCAGTAAATCCTGAGAAAAACAAACAAAGCAACCTTGCATAAAATCGGCGGCAATCTATATAAGTTACTAAATCCTAGAAAACAAAGTAAGATATAATGCTTGTGGAATGAAGTTTGCAGATTTCCTGGAGATTATAAAACTTAATAATTCAACAAAAACTTTAAAACTCCGTTAGAAAAACAAAACTGGTAAAATTTCCAGATTTTTACACGTGACGCCGTCAAGAGCAAGCTCATGACGCCGTCAGAAGTGACCTGCAGAAATTCTTATGTTAAGTTTTCGGAAAATTTCTGGAAAAACTTGGTCCTACTTCCTGGAAAATCCTGCAAAACTTCATTATGACTCGATACAAGCATTTGACTCAAACAATTACTAATACACATGTTCATTTAATATTGTTGTGGTTCATGTTCAATTTTGTTCTTATAATCAAATTTGGATCTCCCTTACACTTATCTTTTGCAAAATACCTTTATATGTAATTAAGACAAAGTTAAAAACAAAATAAAGCATTTTCACAATTTACTTTGAAACATGAGCCACAATCAACAAAAATAAAACATGCATACGGAAACAAATAAAATCAATCAAACAAACAAACAAACAAATAAAAACACACAAAACATGGGTTGCCTCCCAAGAAGCGCTTGTTTTTGTTCGAGTCACGAGCCTGACTCTACCCTTACTTAACGGAAATAGGGGAAGTTTTCCCTACACTTAGGATTAAGTGCGGGTAGAAGTAGCGATACACACCCTTAGGGTGGAAATATGCCTTGTGAGGAACGTGTGGTGGATGAATTATATGCGCAAAGGGGTGTGCTCCTATCATCATAACCTTACCAAATTCAATCGGGTTAATGGGTGGATTAAGATTTTCTCCTAGAAAGGGATCATTTTCTATCAACTTCAAGAGACTACTAGTTGGGGATCCATCTTGACCTAATAAACCCGGTTTAAACCCATAATGTTTCTTGCGGTCAATCATAAATGGGTGATGTAAGCATGTAAGGTCACTTTCCACTCCTATATTGGCTTCCTCTCTACAAGGCTTAGAGTCCACTACCTTTATCCCAAGACTACTCGGACTATATGGTTTGATGGGTGGATCGGGGCCTTTTTCAATACCTAAATTCACATCTAAAGATGGAAGATTATGTAACGGCTTTGGTTGAGGCTCCGGTTCATCAAAACTAGGAACTTCCATAGAACTAAAAGAAAGGTTATGACTACAAGTATTCAAAACTATTTCTTCTAGTTGCGTTTGGTCCAAGGGCTCTACCTCTATTGGGGTTCCTATTGTCTCCTCTACTTTTTTCGGGTAAGTCACGGGCGGTGTGTATGCCTCAAATGATGGTAGGACTTGTGGGGTACTTGATGGGCTTACGTTACTTACCTCATCCTCCATTTTATCTAGATTACCTATGTGTTTGTTTTGTACTATGGCATTACATGACAACCACTTAGGTATCTCAACACTAATATATTCATCCCCAAACAAACTTGTTTCATGATCCTGGAAATTTATATTCAATTGACTTGTACTAAAGTTTGTTGGGTTGTCTACCCTATAATAATATTTGGCACAATCTTCTATGGCATCCCATGCTTCTTCAGCACTTAATTCCCTAAAGTCCCCAATGGCAAAATCCTCAATGCGCATTTGGTCATATTGGCCAACACGATAGTAAAAGGTTCGGGTTAGGGATGCTAAAGCGAAACTATGATGAGGGAATTTTCGGAGTAAATTTCTAAAACGAGTCCATGCATCATATACGGGTTCATCTCAATATTGTTTGAAATTCGAGATGTCAATAGGGTAGAATGGCCTTTGTGGTTGGGGGTATGGTGGATTCGCGTACTCCAAAATGGTGAACGGAAGAGTCTCGGGTTTGAAGGATTTGGGCGGAATTAGTTGCTAGTCAACTAACCCAATACTAAAGATGCAATCAAAATAAAATACTAGAAACGAAAATAAAACTAAATTAACTAAGGTTGTGAGCAATAAGTGGAGAAATGTGTTTACTTAGATTTCACTACTCCCTAGATATCTTTTACACGTTAATTACTTGTTATAGTTGCGTGGATGACAGATTGTATTCCTTAATACCATTCATGGGGTGGCACACTTAACTCCCCAATCCTATGAGTGCCTACTTCACTCCTATGTCGAGCCGGCGAAGAAGCTCCTAACATGGGATCATTAGAATTTACTCATGCGTTAAATACAACCAATAAAACCTAGTACACATCGGTTCATGTTTCCTAAGACGTTCAAGCATGTTACCATTTGGAGATCTGCCAGTTTTCTTAAGCCTAACATTGAAATCATTCATCCAATACAACCATAAGCAAGTAATCAACATATAATCAACATCTAGGTTTCATTAGATCTAAGCAAACACAAGATAAATCTAGCCTAGCATGGTGGAATTAAGACAAGCACAAGATATAGACAACCAACACATAGACATATTGATTGAATTAGAAGAACACTTATCTCAATTACACATGTAAGGGTTCAAGGGCTGAAAACCCTTAAAAAACCTGTAAAAATCGTATATGGTTCGGCCTTAGGGTTTCTCCAAACTTGTTCCTCTCTAATGAATGAAAATTAGAAAACTATATATAGAAAACTGAGGCTGACGGCGTCAAGACCAAATAGGTGACGCCGTCATCTCGCCGCTAAAAGAATTCTTGGACTGCATTGATCTACATCTGACGTCGTCATGTATTACCTTTTTCCAGGCCGTCACGTATTTTACTCTTGACGCTCTTCCTTGTGACGCCTTCATTTCTGTACTGGGCCGTCATGAAAATTACTCTTGACGCCGTCACCTACTGTTTCCAGCTTGGAAAATTAAGTCTTTGGCGTTTTCTTCACTTTTATGCTCCAAAAACGTCCGAATTGCTTCCTTTTCCAGATTTCTCTCCTAAAGTACCTAAAATCACAAAAGGAACGATTTAGGGCAATATTTGATCAAATAAATTCAATTCCGGGCTTAAATGACCCCTTAAAAGTGGTTGATTTTTCGCCACATCACAAGGCTCTGATACCAATCTGTCACACCCCGCCATGGCGGAAACACGCGGGTGTAACTTCATGAATATCATCACAACACCTGGTGTCAACATAGAGAACAACTACATGCACATAAATAGAGCAATGTACCAACACACAGTGTTGTAACAATACCCGAAGATAAATAACCAAAACAAAATCCAAAAGGTATCTTCAATAGATATGAAAGTACCAAACAGAAAACATAAATGTATCAAAACCAAATACAAATAAAGTCAAATCCCAAAACATAAGTAAAGTCTCCATATGCAACTAAATCTCGCCTAATTGCTGCCCTCAACTTTGGCCTTAGAATGCTCACCTGAAAATGATGCTTAAAATGACAACATAACGTTAGTGAGATTCATAGGTTTAGACACACTTACACTCTCAAGGCAACCAGTTCACTGTGAATATAAAAACATAGCTGGACAAATAAATATAGTTATCATACAAGCGACATGTATCGATAAACCAATCATCACACAAAAGGGCAACCATCGGGCCGGAACGTGACCCCCGCTCCAAAACACATCATCAATTGGGTCGCATGCGCGAGCAACAGGATAAACATCCTACCAATTAGAAATCACACTGTGGAAAACTAGAAGTGGGTTGAATAGTTTTACGTCTTTTTAATTCATTATAAAAGACAGTTTTAGTGTTTTCTTAGCTTTTAAAAACTTAGATTCGATAATATGTGATCTCAATTATTGTACAATATAAACAACTGACAAAACATAATATATAACAATGGTAAGTAATGAAATAAGTAAGAGATGGAAAGATCGAACCGCGAGACAAGAGATTTATAGTGGTTCAGCTACAAGGACACCTTCCTTGCGCTACTCCACTCCCCGAGCACCTAACTCGAGAGTTTTCTTCACTATATCAACAAGCTCCCTTATGGCGGAGAAAACCGTACACACCAATTTACACACCAATTTTCACACCACAACTTCGTCACACCTAAGTCACAACTTCTACACAACTTCTTCAAATCAATCTACTTCACAACTAACTACTCCACACCTATCTTCTTCACACCAATCTAGTTCCTAACTTTTCTTCTTCACACCAAGCTATTAACTAATCACACAATCTATATATCTAGCACAACTATCTACAATCAAATATTCACAACAATCTTCACAAAGAATAATGTAAATGATCTTTGATGATGCACCAACAACTTGGATGTGGAGATCACAATAAGTTGTAATACTTCTTGTCTTGAGAAATAGAAGTATTCTTCTCTTGCCTTTGAGAGAATGAAGTTTGGATCACTTTGAAACAAAGAATTATACACTTATGATCAAAGGATAAGAGAATAGAAATATGGATCTAGATCAGAAAGTTTAGAAGTGCAAAAGGTGAGAAAATTCTGAGGAGTGAACCAGTATTTATAGGGGAGAAAAATACTGTTCTGGAGCGTGGCCGGTCCCCTTAATGATTAAGGGGGCCGCCTAAGGAATTAAGGGGGCCGCCCCTTCAGAACGTTGGTTTTTCTTGTCTTTTAGTGGGGAATATTTTTCTGGATAGAATTTGCCATTTTTGGTTGGAAATTTGAAATCATATATTTATAATGAATTAAACATATTCTTTTAATTCCAAAAGTAATTTTGTAAAAGATATAAGATGTTTAATACATTTTATAAAAATTCTAGTCATTAGAAAAATTTCCTTTGATCATGAAATGTAATAAACCCTTTGTTTATTCATACCTTAAGTGATATGGAAGCAAATACAAATATTAAGCACTAAAAACTTGTTTACATCATAAGTTTTAGATTAATGAGTTTATGCTTTGTAATTATCAAAACATAGAGACATTGTTAATATGCTAACAATGTTTTAAGACATTATTTATGTCAACAATCTCCCCCTTTTTGATGATTACAAAACCTTAAACTCATTAGGTCTAAAAATTAATTTTTAGACAAGAATTTAGAGTTTAACATTCTCTTCTCCCCCTTTTTGTAAAATCAAAAAGATTAATGCTCCCCCTTGATGTATGCTCCCCCTCATTTGAGAGCACCAAGGGATAGAGCTATGGAAATGTTGGCTACACAAAATATTAGAAGAGAACAAGGCACATATGCATGCAAAGCAAAAAAAAAAAAAAAAAAAAAAAAAAAAATTCATTCAAGCATCATAGAAAGCATTACAACATTTAATATGCATAAGGCATATTAATCATAATAAAACAAAAGAAAAGACATAGTCCTATATTGCCTAAAAGAGCACTTGGACTTGCTTGCAACTCATGGTTGATTGTTTTATTTGCTTGAAGTACAACATAAGCATAAAGCTTAGTTGTTAGATGGAGAAGGATATGAAGTGGGGTATGGAGCGGAAGAGGTGGCCCTTATGATATTATATCGTGTTAAGGGTGGAATGGGATGAGGTCGAGTGAGAAGATATTCAATCCAAGAAATATCTTCACTCAAGTAAAGGATTTGTTTTTGAAGAAAGATGCAACAAGGGCAATAATGAGTGTGGTTTGTAACTTGATCCAAGTTGAGAGAGTGAGGAAGGCAATTGTTGTAGGGTGATGATGGAGGTTGCCCTTTTTTGCATTGTGCAAGATGCATGGCATTGAGATCACAAAGATCATGGATTTGTGATATTTCATCACGGAACTTTTGCTTTTCCGTGGTAATGCGGAGAAAGTCATTGTGTTGATATGGATGAATTTGGTTTGTGTAGTTGGAGTTGTAGTGGGATGGTTGATCAAACTTGTATGGATCATTACAAGTGATTGGAGGATGAGATGAGTGGTTTGGCATGAAGGAAGATGTTTGGCCAATGTTGTATGGTTTGTAAAGAGGATCAAATGAATGTCCTTGTGAATTTGGTGGAAAGTTTGGGAAGTAAGTGGTTGGTGGTGTTGAGTGACTTCCAACTTCATTTGTTATGATGGATTTGTTTCGAGGGCTTTTTCTTCGCCAAACGGGTTTTTCCGTCATTCTTGCAAGCCTTGAGGCTTTTGGTTTGGGTTTGTTTGGAGAAGCCATGAAGGGATGAGTGAAGAGTTTTGAGGATTGGGGTTATTTATAGTGTAAGATTTGTGTGTTTATGGATGGATAAAGTTTCTTTGGGAGATTAGGACAAAATGTGTTGGTGAAAATTGGGAAATGTAGGTTGAAATGGGCTAAAAAGCAGAAAAGATTCTGTAAACCCGACCATCAGATGGCCGGTCCCCTTAATTAGGGGGCGGTCCCCTTAATGATTAAGGGGGCCGCCTTACAAAATTAAGGGGGCCGCCCATCTGGTGATTTCCAGGTTGCCAGAATTGGGTTTTTGGCAGAAAATTTGCAGAAAGGTTGTGTGTTTGGATTAGAGTTCAAGCAAGTTCAATTCCCTTAGGCAATATAGAATCTAATCTAATCAAGATATAGCATGCATGCAATAACACATAGGCAAAAGAGCAATTAATCAACACATAATAAGCAAGGGGAGGTAAGTAAGGGCAAGATCACTTAAACTTCCTAAGGCACCTATCTTAGATTAAAGGCAAAGGCAATTAGTGAGTGAAAAGCTAGTGATGGATCAAGATGACACCATTATTAGTGAATTTGTCCTAGTGAGTGTCTATATGCAATAAATGTGGAGTTGTGATTGTTTCGACTCCTAGAAGCAAAAAGAAATAACGATCCTAAGAAACAATCCAAATGATCTCCTTGATTCAATTTTTGCTCGATCATGAATGTCAAAGACATATATTAGATTATATACCTTGACAATTTATGTGAGAGTTTATGCATGATTTTGAAAGACAATGTTTTTAGAATTAGTCAACAATGCAAGGAAAATGATCTTCATGTGATTCCTAGATTGTGAGAATAATTTTTAGAGAAAATTGATTGAGTTTTACAAAAAGGTTTATGCAAAGAAAATAAATCTTCTCAATCTTTAGTTTTGTGCGAAATAGATTCCTAGACTCAGAAAAGATGAAATGGAAGAAAAATAAATTTTATGCAAGTATAAATTTGTATTAATTCAATATAATTTAGTCAACTTGTTCCATCATTCCTAATCCTAAACGCAAGTGGTTGAATAATTCACGCTTAAGGGGTTTTGTGAATATATCCGCAATGTTGTCTTCCGATGCAACCTTTTCTATAGATATATTTCCTTTTTGTACATTATCCCTAAGAAAATGGTGACGTATTTCTATGTGTTTAGTCCTAGAGTGTTGCACCAGATTTTTACTTAAATCTATCGCACCTTTGTTATCACACATAATGGGGACATTTTCTAACCTAATGCCATAGTCTACGAGAGCTTGTTTCATCCATAGTGCTTGTTGACATGCCTTTCTGGCGCTTACATATTCGGCTTCGGTGGTAGAAATAGCAAGAGCGGTTTGCTTCTTCGAAAACTAAGATGTTAGACAACATCCCATAAACGTGCAAATGCCGCTAGTGCTCTTTCTATCTATGTAGTCTCCCGCATGATCCGAATCCGCATAGACGATGGTTTCTATGCCGGATCCCTTAGGATACCATAATCCTAAGTGTATAGTGCCTTTAACGTATCGGAAGATACGCTTAACCGCTTCTACGTGAGAGGTTTTGGGATCCTCTTGAAAACGGGCACAAAGGCAGACACTAAACATGATGTCGGGTCTACTTGCCGTCAAGTATAGTAAACTACCTATCATTCCTCTATACTTGGTGTTATCTACGGACTCACCTTCATCGTCCTTTGTGAGCTTTACTTCCGTAGACATGGGGGTTTTTATGGGTTTTGAGTCTTCTAGGCCAAATTTCTTAAGCATTTCCTTAATGTACTTAGATTGGTTAAAAAATATTCCATCTTCTAATTGTTTTATTTGTAATCCTAGGAAGAAGTTAAGTTCACCCATCATACTCATCTCAAACTCATCATGCATGATTTTGGCAAATTCATCACACATGTCTTGACAAGTCGATCCAAATATAATGTCATCAACATATATTTGGACAATGATGAGATTTGGGTCTTTCCTTTTAGTGAAAAGAGTGTTATTGACCATTCCCATGGAATAATCATGTTTAATAAGAAAAGCTTTTAATCGATCATACCAAATTTTGGGAGCTTGTTTGAGTCCATACAAGGCTTTCTTTAACTTATAAACATAATCAGGTTTTGCGAAGTCAATGAATCCTGGAGGTTATGCCACATATACCTCCTCATTGATAAAATCGTTAAGGAATGCACTTTTCACGTCCATTTGGAATAACTTAAAATCTAGGGCGCAAGCATAGACAAGTAATATCCTAATTGATTCTAGTCTAGCTACGGGGGCATAAGTTTCGTCATAATCAATTCCTTCTTATTGATTATAACCTTGGGCAACTAACCTAGCTTTATTCCTAGTAACTATTCCATTCTCGTCTAACTTATTCCTATATACCCATTTGGTTCCTATGATGGTCATATTCTTTGGATTTGGGACTAATTCCCAAACATCATTTGGCTTAAATTGATTTAATTCTTCTTGCATAGCTATAACCCAACTTTCATCCTTTAAAGCCTCGCTAATGTTCTTAGGTTGTATTGCTGAGAGGAAACAAAAGAAATTGTTTTTATCTTGGGCTTGTGACCTAAGGGTTCTTTGGTTAAGATGTCCTATTATATTATCTAATGGATGTGATCTAGATTCTTTAATATTAACAGTTTTGTTATTTTCTAAGTGAATGTCTTCATTATCATTTCCTATGGGTTTTGTTTTACTAACCTCAATAGCTTCATCTTCGACTAAATCATCATCTTCTAAAGGTAATGTTTTAGGAGGTGGTGGTGTTTCATCAAATGTTACATTTAGTGATTCCTCTACTTTCATGGAGTGTTTGTTAAGTATTATATATGCTTTGCTATTTTGTGAGTATCCTAAAAATATTCCTTCATATGATTTTGGATCAAACTTAGTGAGGTAATCCTTAGTGTTTAAAATATAACATTTACTTCCAAATACCCTAAAGTAGCTTAAGTTTGGTTTTCTACCTCTTAATAACTCATAAGGAGTTTTTCCTAGAATTCTTCTAATTGATACCCAATTTAAAATATAAGTTGATGTATCTACGACGTGACACCAAAATTTTTGTGGGATGGATTGTTCGTTTAACATAGTTCTACTCATTTCTTGTAGTGACCTATTTTTTCTTTCTACTACGCCATTTAATTGAGGAGTACGAGGAGCGGAGAAATTGTGAGATATTCCATTTAACTCACAATATTTTCCGAATTGTAATTCGTTATCAAATTCCCTACCATGGTCCGTCCTAATGGCAACTATTGAGCATCCTAATTTATTTTGAATCATTTTACTAAATATTTCGAATTTTTCAAAGGCTTGGGTTTTGTCACTTAAAAACCTAGTCCACGTGTATCGTGAGTAGTCATCTACTATTACTAAGGTATATTTGTTTCCTCCATAGCTCCGCACAGTGGATGGACCAAAAAGATCCATATGTAATAATTCTAGGTACCTAGTAGTGGATACTATATTCTTAGCTTTGTGACTAGCATGAGCTTGTTTTCCAATTTTACATGCATCACAAAAATGCTTGTCATATTTTAGATTAGGAAAATTTCTAACTAATTCCTTAGAGGCCAAAGATTGTATTTGTTGCATGTTAGCATATCCTAATCTCCTATGCCACAATGTAGAGTTTTCATCTAGGGTCGTTAGGCCTATCCTATCCTCAGGTTTGTTTCCTAGTTTCATAACATATATGCCACCTTTCCTAATTCCTCTACCTATAATTTTTCCATTCTTAACTATTTCGCTATCCTCTTCGGTAAATGTGACTCTACATTTATTATCACGTATTTGTCCTACACTAAGCAAGTTATATGTTAATTTATCTACATGCTCTACATTTTCAATAGTAAGTGAGTCTTGAGAAATCGTACCTTTGCCAATGATTTTTCCACGTAAGTCACTACCGAAAATAACATTACCTCCATTGTATGCCTTATATATAGAGAATAGCTTGCGGTTCCCCATCATGTGCCTCGAACATCCACTATCCTTGATCCATTCGTCAGGTTCCAAGTCAATTCCTAAACATATTTCGTCGGTTTCTTTTGCCATAAAACACTTTTTGTCTCTTGGCTTTTCAACATCTTCTTTGTCACTATCACTCCATGTTCCACTAACAAAAGCGCCTTGATTTTCATAACCGGGTGGTTTTAGGCATTCGCCAATGAGATGATTTGGACTTCCACATCTAAAGCACTTTCTTTTCCCGTAGTTTTCACTTCTATTTCTTTGGAACGCTTTTCTTTCGTCTCGTGATGATCTAGTGAATCTTCCTCGCCTCTTGAAGAATTTCTTGAATTCTCTTACGACCATTGCATATTCTTCGTCTTCACTTTCGTCACTTGAATCATCATCATCACTAGGTTCCTTTTTGGCTTTTAGAGCAATGGATTTGGTTTGTTCTTTCTTGACTTTGACCGCTTCCGAATCTCTTCTTATGATTTCTTCATGAACCTTCAAGTTGCCAATTAGTTCATCTAGTGATAACGTCATCAAGTTCTTTGATTCTTCAATTGCAGTGACCTTAGCTCGCCATTTTGGATGCAATGCCCTAAAAAATTTCCTAACACAATTTTTACTAGAAAATGTCTCATCAAGTGCTTTTAAACTTGTGATAATAGTGTTAAACTTAGCAAAAGCATTATCAATTGATTCCTCTTCCGGAATCGTAAATTGTTCAAATTGTTGTACAAGAAGATCTATTTTATTATCTTTGACTTGACTATTACCTTGGTGAGTGATTAGTAAAGAGTCCCAAATTTCTTTGGCGGTTTTACACATAAAAATTCTTTCATACTCTTTGCGTGGTAACGCATTATAAATAACCATTTTAGCCTCATTATTTTTTGCTAATTTCTTTTTCAAATCATCATTTGTTCTTCGAAAGATACAAATTCATTCATTTTAGTTTCAACATTATATTGAATAGGAGGAAAATCACCAAAGGTAATAATATGCCAAAGATCAAGATCTTTTGATTTCACATACGTTTCGAATCTATTTTCCCAATATAAAAATCCATCACTTTCAAATAGTGGTGGTCTTTGCATAGATTGCCCTTCTAAATATTTTTCAGATTCCATAGATCGTTACAAGTTTTAAAATACAATATATTTTAAAAGTCTTGCTAGACGTGGCTCTTGATACCAATTGTGGAAAACTAGAAGGGGGTTGAATAGTTTTACGTCTTTTTAATTCGTTATAAAAGATAGTTTTAGTGTTTTCTTAGCTTTTAAAAACTTAGATTCGATAATATGTGATCTCAAGTCTTGTACAATATAAACAACTAACAATACACAATATATAACAATGGTAAGTAATGAAATAAGTAAGAGATGGAAAGATCGAACCGCGAGACAAGAGATTTATAGTGGTTCGGCTACAAGGACACCTTCCTTGCCCTACTCCACTCCCCGAGCACCTAACTCTAGAGTTTTCTTCACTATATCAACAAGCTCCCTTATGGCGGAGAAAACCGTACACACCAATTTTCACACCACAACTTCGTCACACCTAAGTCACAACTTCTACACAACTTTTTCAAATCAATCTACTTCACAACTAACTACTCCACACCTATCTTCTTCACACCAATCTAGTTCCTAACTTTTCTTCTTCACACCAAGCTACTACCTAATCACACAATCTATATATCTAGCACAACTATCTACAATCAAATATTCACAACAATCTTCACAAAGAATAATGTAAATGATCTTTGATGATGCACCAACAACTTGGATGTGGAGATCACAACAAGTTGTAATACTTCTTGTCTTGAGGAATAGAAGTATTCTTCTCTTGCACTTGAGAGGATGAAGTTTCGATCATTTGAAACAAAGAATTATACACTTATGATCAAAGGATAAGAGAATAGAAATATGGATCTAGATCAGAAAGTTTAGAAGTACAAAAGGTGAGAAAATTCTGAGGAGTGAACCAGTATTTATAGGGGAGAAAAATACTGTTCTGGAGCGTGGCCGGTCCCCTTAATGATTAAGGGGGCCGCCCCTTCAGAACGTTGGTTTTTCTTGTTTTTTAGTGGGGAATATTTTTCTGGATAGAATTTGCCATTTTTAGTTGGAAATTTGAAATCATATATTTATAATCAATTAAACATATTCTTTTAATTCCAAAAGTAATTTTGTAAAAGATATAAGATGTTTAATACATTTTATAAAAATTCTAGTGATTAGAAAAATTTCCTTTGATCATAAAATGTAATAAACCCTTTGTTTATTCATACCTTAAGTGATATGGAAGCAAAGACAAATATTAAGCACTAAAAACTTGTTTACGTCATAAGTTTTAGATTAATGAGTTTATGCTTTGTAATTATCAAAACATAGAGATATTGTTAATATGCTAACAATGTTTTAAGACATTATTTATGTCAACACACACAGCATCAATTAGGTCGCTAACCTAATCAGAATCACATATCACACATCATCAATTAGGTCGCTAACCTAATCGGAATCACACTTTCATGTACCACATAGCATTATTACGATAACATTATAAGTCCAAGCTTTTAAACCACACATAATCACAGTAACTCAAATCATTTAAGACAAGCATCATTCCCATCCCAAGTTTAAAAACAAAGTAAAAATATGGGACTATGAACTCACTTTAAACTCCGTAGCTACCACAAAAACAACTCACAATCTATAGCATACAAAATAATCCACATTACACAAGGTCAAGCTAAAAGCTACAACCCATGTAATACACATATGATGGATCTCTAAAACTCGTATGACCCACCATGGATCTCCTAGACACCACACTAACCACTACCATAACTTAAAACTCACTAAATCCCTTGCACTCTTAAAATCAGAAAACGCAGAATTTTTGGGTACATTCGCCCACATAAAATCACGACAAATAAAGCTTAAAAACTCACACCAAAAGTTCACCATGGTCTCTCATAAGCATAGAAGCTAATACCAGAAGGCCATGGACTAATAACACACACAAATACTCATAATAAATTCAAACTTGTCAACTTCTCAAATTCGGATCTGAACGCACACCAAAAAGTTTTGGTTTTCATAAAATACTTCCACAAGTTTTTATCGCGAATCCTCTTCGTGATAGTCTAATATAACATAATAATTAACTATTCCAGAAGGCCTATTCAAAATACCACTTTTACAACCACATGACACCCTCAAACTTTTACCCAAAATCTCTCCTGGTTTGAAAGCTTTGACACTTTAACAAAGAAAAATCAAAAGACCGACTTCCCAACCTTAAAATCGATCGTGGCTGGACTTTTTGGAAAGATCTTTCATTATACTTCAACTTAGACCTAAAATTCGTGACTTAACTCCTCACCATCTATTATTTACACTCACATCTTTACAACCATAGTTTTCTGTCCAAACCCTAACACATAATCTAACGCGTTTAACTCTCAATTCCCTTAATCATTAACCATGTTATTGACATCCAATCATCCTAACATGTTTTACTTCAATAATTTACAGAAGTATATAAACCCTAGATTCCATCATATTAAATATTACATGAATCATAACAATAATTAATTAATTACACGTAAGGGTTAAAGATTTTACCTTGATTCTTGATTATTGCTAGACGATTATGAAACCCTAATTTTTTTTCTTCTTGAATCTCCTTGTGTCAACTTTAATTGCAGGAAAAAGGGGTAGGGAAGTTTTGATTTTGTATTTATAATTATATTGGATAACCCTTAAGGCTTAGAGTTGTATTTGGTATCAAATTTGGTTTCCTTTTTTCCCCCTAAACCAATATTCGGCCGCCCCCTATTATTATATATTTATTTTTATTTTTTTATTAAATTTATTTATTACACTCAAAACCTCATACTTTTCATATTTTATGTATTCCCATAACAAAACCTAACGTCTTTCGCGATAAACCTTAATTTTACGACAAACCGGAAAATATTCATTTTCAAAATAAAGTTTCCAAAAATAGATTTTCACACACTCCATAAGCATTTCTTCACAAAAACAACATTCCCGTAACTTACTAATGCTCAATAACTTGAACGAAAACTCGTTACGCATAACCTCAAAACGCCAAATATACACAAGTCATTTCTACACCACATGGGTGATCAAAATGAACTTTCCCAAAATCAACATCATCAAAAATCACAATAACAACCACAACGCGAAGGGATTTAGTGCTAAACCAAATACTAATCACACTATAACACACATATAACTAATCAAACCACACCAAACAAAGTTAGATTAACTCTAGGCTAAAAGTCTAACTAACCTGCTAAAACCACGGTTGTTACACTAATGGTGTAGTAGAACGTTAATACCGGACACTTCAAGAGATGAGTAGAACAATGCTTAACGAACAAAATATTCCACAAAAGTTTTGGTGTAATGCCGTCGACACATCAACTTATATCTTAAACCGAGTCCTAATTAGATAATTTTTAGATAAAACTCCATATGAATTATATAGAGGGAAAAAGCCAACATTATGATACTTTAAAGTATTTGGGAGTAAATGCTTTATATTAAACACCAAGGATTATCTAACTAAATTTGACCCAAAGTCTTATGAAGGTGTATTCTTTGGATATTCACAAAATAGCAAAGCTTATATTGTTCTAAATAAAGAACCATTAAGAGTCGAGGAATCGTTGAACGTAACATTCGACGAAAGTCCACCTCCCTCTAAGACATCACCTTTGGTAGATGATTACTTAGTTGAATGTCAAGTTGTTAATCAAATTGATTTAGAAAACGACAAGAAAGATGAACTATTAAATAGAAAAATAATCAATGTTAAAGAGTCTAAAAGTCATCCATTAGATAGTGTCATCGGTAAACTTAACGAAAGAACCTTAAGATCAAAAGCTCAAAATGAAAGTAACTATTTTTGTTTTATATCAACCATTGAACCTAAAAATATAAATGAAGCTATAAGTGATGAATCTTGGGTAATAGCTATGCAAGAAGAATTGAACCAATTTATTAGAAATGATATTTGGACACTAGTTCCTCAACCAAAGAATCAAACTATAATTGGAACAAATTGGGTCTTTCGAAATAAAATGGATGAAAACGGAGTTGTGTCTAGAAACAAAGCTAGGCTAGTAGCACAAGGTTATAATCAACAAGAAGGCATTGACTACGATGAAACTTTTGCTCCGGTTGCTAGGCTCGAGTCAATTAGAATCTTACTTGCATATGCATGCGCACATGACTTTAAACTTTTTCAAATGGACGTCAAAAGTGCATTCTTAAATGGTTTTATTAACGAAGAGGTTTATGTTGCTCAACCACCGGGCTTTACCAACTTTGAAAAACCTAATCACGTTTACAAACTTAAAAAGGCTTTATACGGACTTAAGAAAGCTCCAAAAGCATGGTGTGATCGACTTAAAACCTTCTTAGTTGACAATAAGTACACCATGGGCCTAGTTGACAACACTAACTACAACAAAAGTGGCTTTTTAGGACCCTTTGTGTGGGACGGTATGATAATAGAGTCCTAAAAAACAGTTTAATAGGACATATGAGCGTTTGGGGTCCTTTTTAAATATTTGCTACGTAGGCGGTGTCCTAAAAAGTTATATAATAGGATGGTTGATTATTTGGGGTCTTATTATCATATAACTTAATAGGACACTTAAAATATGGATCCTAATAAATTACTTTCTAAGACATTTAGTTGTTGGCGTCCCATTATGTGATAGTGTAATACGACACTTGATCACTAGATGTCCTATTATAACATAACCTAATAAGACCCTTGACACTTGGGTCTTATAACTTTAACCTTTATAGGACGTTTATTCATTACGGTTTTATTATAATACACCATAATAGGACACTTGAGTTTTGAGTCATAAGACATCAGTTAGTTAAAACGCTTATTCACAAAAGTTTTATTATAACAAAATTTAATAGGACTTTGACACGTGGGTATTATAACGTTAACCTTTATAGGACGCTTATGCACAATGGTTTTATTATCGTACACCATAATAGGACATTCGCAAAAGTTTAATTATAACAAAACTTAATAGGACCCTTAAGACGTGGTTATTATAATGTTAACCTTTATAGGACGCTTATGCATAATGGCTTTATTATCATACACCATAATAGGACTTTTTATTTTTGAGTCATAAAATATCAGTATTTTAGAACGTTTATTTGCAAAAGTTTTATTATAACAAAACTTAATAGGACCCTTAAAGGACGCATATTCATTATGGTTTTATTACAATACACCATAATAGGACACTTGATACATAAGTTATAAAACATTAATTATTTAGAACGCTTATTCGCAAACATATTATTAAAACATAACTTAATATGACACTTGACACTTGGGTCCCATAGATTGATACATCATTATAGGACACTTGATATTTGAGTCATAAAACATCAGTTTTATGGAATGCTTATTCGCAAACGTTTTTGATTATAACAAAAGTTAATAGGACCCTTGACAATAGGGTCTTATAATGTTAACCTTTATAGAACGCTTATTCATAATGGTTTTTTTATGATACAACATAATATGACACTTCTTTTTAGAGTCGTGTCATGTAAATGTGATTCACAACTCTTTAAATTGGGTTTGGGCTTTATGCAGAAAACGCATGAGAGAGGGTAGTGGGATAAGTTTCAATTTGTTTGAAAATTTAGGGGGAAACAACATTAATTTAATAAAAATACATATTTATATAAAAACGAAAATTCAAGTGCCATAAATTACATACGGAGTATAACATAAGGTTGGGGGCTAGAGCTGAGGCTGGGCCGGGACTTATATTATAAGCCGAAACTTAAAATTTTATTTTCATAAACTTGTTTGTCAAATTAGTTTAAGTTGGAGCTTATTATTGTAAAATTACTAAAAAGGACATGTAATTAAATTGACCTATGTATATATTAGATATTTTTATAGGTAATTAAGTAATTTAACATACTAGAACTTAGAAGCCCCGTTAAAAATTTAGCCTCATTTTCGGGGTTGGTGCTTATAATTTCAAAAACCTTTTTATAAGCCTCTAGAACCTCGTTACAACCGATTGAGAACAGATAATAAGGAAATCCACCAAGCCGAATCCACAGGAACCACCAAGTATAGTTTTGATTGTGGTATCACCCCTATGGATCGGTGGGGTTTAAAAGAAAATAAAAATGGATAGTTTGACTCTTGCTTTTCTGGATCGATCTTGATGCTAACTACTTTGAGGAAAAGTTTCTATCTACTCACATCCCTCTAAACAATCTCGTTACTTCATGTGGGAAGAAGAGAAAGCAAAGAGATTGATAGATCCATTCTGTGTTACTGTGCTTCTTGGGAAAGATAGAAGAAAAAGAAAAACGTATAAAAGTATGTGTCGTGGGTGGCGGTGGGGTGTAGGATAGAATTAACCGATTTATTATTATTAGTTTTTTTTTTTTTTTTTTTTTTTTTTTTTTTTTTTTTTTTTTTTTTTAAGTTTTAATTTTAAAGAGAGGTGTAAAATAAGGTAAAAGTGAATGCGGACTAAAAAGTGAGCGTTTATAAGATGAAACATGTAATGTGAAACGCCTTCGGTTTTTGGTAACGTTTTTATAAGTGTTGGGTATAATAACATTAGTAATAATTATTTGTTTTAATCGTTATTATTGCCATGTCGGTACGCGTGCAGACTTGATTCTTGAGATTACTATCGTTTTTGGGTTTTGGGTAACAGTAAATGTCAGAAAATATGAAATTTAAGGTTTTTGATGAAAATGAATAGTAATAGTATTTAAAATTATTGTCTGAAAATTTGCGGGTTGTTATAGATGACGATTGTTTGACTTTGTTACGTCTTTTCGAGCTTCATTTGTCTTGCCGACATCGTTTGTTATTGATCTTGAATAGGACCATCCTAGGAGTTAGTTAGACTGTTAGGTGGATTTGTAGATTGTTTAACTGATTGAGACAAAGTATGACCATCATGAGGGCATATTTATATGATGCTAGTATTATGCCGTCTGGCCAGCGTGATAATACTTACATCATATAACGTGCACTTGTTGTGTTCATAGGATGTATTAAGAAGTGCCTTAGTGGAGCCTTAGATCTCTGTTTTGTTGCGACTATCTGCGAATAGTGAGACTTTAGGTTCTTTCGACCTATACGTTTGATCTGCCTTATCGCCGTACGTTTTGATGTGTTTGGATCTTCGAGGATATGCTTGTTGACCTTTGTATCTTGATAATGATCTTAGGGTTCGTTGTAGAGCTTTCTACCGTCCGATGTTATCGATTAAATTGTCTTCTATTTGCTTGAATGCCATTGTTCATTTTGAGGGTTACACATGTGTTTTGCTACTTATACGATTCGCTTCTATGAGACCATTACTTTTTGGATTGTTTGATTAAGGACCGGAATTGTGTGGAACCAAATTTGGACCGTTTGATTCTTGTACATTTCGGAGGAGGTTTCCTATCGTCTAACTCTACCTCCTCAGCTGTCACATGTTCATAACACCTCCCGTGTATCTTTCTGAGGGGATCACTGATGAGTGTCTAAATACTCATCATTTTATACTAATCTGAGCTGCCAAAACATACAAAAACACTCAAATATGTATCAAAATACTTAAAATATCTTAAAGGTGTGTTTTATATGTTTCAAATGCAAAATATGCAAAAACAGATGAAAAACGTACAAAGTTTGCATAATTGGCAGTTTCAGTCCCTCAAGTTTCATAAATTGGCAAAACAAGTCCCTGGTTATTCTAAAAACATGAAAAAATCATCAAAGGTCCTTTTTAATCATAAAGTTACATATTTAGTCCTTTGGTGCAAAGTTTCACAAAATTACAAGTTTAGTCCCTGTACTTTGCAAATTGACAGAAATGGTCCCTGGGATGTTAAAACTTTGAGAAAATCAATTTTGGTCCTTGTACTAATAATCTTTTGCAGGAATGGTCCTTGGTGTGAAGTTTGGTGAAATTACATAATTGGTCCCTCAAGTTTGTCAGTTTTAGTCCCCGGGTATTTAAAAAATTAAAAAATATCAAAAATGCCCTTGTACTATTCACATGTGACAATTTAGACCCTTATGATAAATTTTGGAAAATTACACAACAGCCCCTCAACTTTCACTAAATTACAAAATTGGTCCTTGTATAATTTCTAAAAACCAAACGGACTCTTTATTATTATTATCATAAACCAAATTCAAACCCAACACACCAAGCCCACCCACTATCCTATTTCCTAGTCCACCCTTTACTATAAAAAACGGGTCAACGCCCCGTTTGACCACCAAAACCACCCCAGCCTTTCCTTCCCTCCCAATACTACCTCACCACCACTGCTACTAAACCACCATGGTTTCACCTCCAATACCACCACCACCTGTCCACCTGATGAGGCGAAAAATGATCCGTTTTTAGGGGGTCATTTAAGCCCGAATCCGACTTTATTTGATCAAATATTGCCCTAAATCGTTCCTTTTGTGATTTTAGGTACTTGGAGAGTGAATTCTGGAAAAGGAGCCGTTTCGGACGTTTTTGGAGCCTAAAAGTGAAGAAAATGGCAAAGTCTCAAATTTCAAGCTGGGAACAGTACCTGAAGGCGTCAAGAGTTGTTCTTGACGGCGTCAAAGTCCCAAGAATAAAATACCGTGGTTGATGACGGCATCACATAGGCCGTCATAAGTAGATCAAGGCCGTCCGAGGAAGTATTTGGCGGTGAGATGACGGCGTCACACCCTTGCTCTTGACGCCGTCACCCTTGTTTTCCCATATATAGTTTTCTAGTTTTTCACATTAAAAAAAGAGAAGTTTTGGAGAAACCCTAAAGACGAATTTGGTGCAACTTTTACAGGTTTTTCAAGGGTTCCAAACCCTTGATACCTTGCATTGTAATTGAGATAAGTGTTCTTCTAATTCAATCAATATGTCTATGTGTTGGTTGTCTATATCTTGTTCTTGTCTCAATTCCATTATGCTAGGCTAGATCTCTTTTGTGTTTGCTTAGATCTAATGAAACCTAGATATTGATTATGTGTTGATTACTTGTTTATTCTTGTCTTGGATGAATGATTTTATATGTTAGGCTTAAGAAAACTGGCAGATCTCCAAATGGTAACATGCTTGAACGTCTTAAGAAACATGAACCGAGGCGTACTAGGTCTTTATTGGTTATATTTAATGCATGAGCCACTGTTTACAATCCCTATAGTTGTGCTGGGTCATGGTGTAGGAGGAGATAAGAGCTCATAGAATTGGGGAGTTATGTATGCCACCCCATGAATGGTATTAAAGAATACAATCCGTCATCCATGCAATTATAACAAGTAATTAACGTGCAAAAGATATCTAGGGAGTAGTGAAGTCTAAGTAAACACATTTTCTCCAATTACTGCTCACAACTTTAGTATAATTAGTTTATTTTCATTTTTAGTATTTTATTTTAATTGCATCTTAGCTTTGGGTTAGTTGAATAGCAACTAATTCCGCCCACTCTTCCAAAACCCGAGATTTTATTTGCTTTCTAAAAAATATAAAAACACAAAAATAATCATCTCTCACCTTTAGAACTAGTAATTAGGTTTTCTAATCCTAGCGACACTATTCCTA
The DNA here is from genome assembly GCA_030686995.1 of Artemisia argyi. Classification (NCBI taxonomy): domain Eukaryota; kingdom Viridiplantae; phylum Streptophyta; class Magnoliopsida; order Asterales; family Asteraceae; genus Artemisia; species Artemisia argyi. The sequence continues at coordinate 61,456,047 of CM060691.1, read as the reverse complement.
AGCTGAACGATCAATCCCCCGGTACTTGTCAATATACTATACTACAACGATCAGGTACACTGCCTGGTGGGGGTTGTAAGCTTCTCGAGATCCCTCGAGAGGTAAAGCCTGTTGCGATTCCCACGCTTCAAGTTTTTGGCGCCGCAGCCCGGGGAAATAGTTATTGTCTAGGTTAGAATTTCTTTTTATTAGGTCTACTTGCTAGATTCCTTTCTAGTAAGATTTTTATTTTTATTTTTAGGTCTTCTTTAGTCTATCTTTTTCTTTGTGTGTTTGTTCGTAATTTCCATTGACTCTTCCGTTCACCATTATGGAGTACGCGAATCCACCATACCACCAACCACAAAGGCCATTCTACCCTATTGACATCTCGAATTTCAAACAATATCGAGATGAACCCATATATGATGCATGGACTCGTTTTAAAATTTTACTTCGAAAATTCCCTCATCATAGTTTCTCTTTAGCATCCCTAACCGAAACCTTTTACTATCGTGTCAGCCGATGTGACCAAATGTGCATTGATGATTTTGCCAATGGGGGCCCTAGGGAATTAAGTGCTGAAGAAGCCTGGGATACCATAGAAGACTGTGCCCAATATTATTATAGAGTAGACAACCCAACAAACAACATCACAAATCAATCAAAAACAAGTTTGAAGGAGCAAACAGGAAATTTGTCTGGGGATGATTACTCAGGGATACCTGTGTGGATGTCACCTAAAGCCATAGTACAAAACAAGCACATAGGTAATCTTGATACAATGGAGGATGAGGTGGATAATCCAAGCCCACAAAGTACCCCACAAGTCCTACCATCATTTGAGGCACACATACCACCCGTGACTTACCCTGAAGAAGTAGAAAAGACTATAGGAACCCCAATAGAGGTAGAGCCCTTGAACCAAACACCACTTGAGGATATAGGTTTGAATACTTGTAGTGAGAACCTTACTCCCAGTTCTAGGGAAGTTCCTAGTTTTGATGAACCGGAGCCTCAACCAAAACCATTACCTAATCTTCCATCCTTGGATGAAGATTTAGGAATTGAAATAGGTCCCGATCCACCCATCAAACCATGTAGTCCGGGTAGTTTTACGTTGAAGGTAGTAGACCCCAAGCCTTGTAGAGAAGAAGCCAACATAGGAGTGAACCATGACCTTACATACTTACATCACCCATTCATGATTGATCGTAAGAAACATTATGGGTTTAAACCGGGTTTATTAGGTCAAGATAGATCCCCAACTAGGAATCTCTCGAAGTTGATAGAAAATGATCCCTTTCTAGGAGAAAATCTTAATCCACCCATTAACCCGATTGAATTAGGTAAAGTTATGATGATAGGAGTACACCCCTTTGAGCATATAATTCATCCACCACTATTTTCTCACGTGGCATACTTCCACCCTAAGGGTGTGTATCGCTACTTCCACCCGCACCTAATCCTAAGTATAGGGAAAACTTCCCTTTTATCCGTTAAATAAGGGTAGAGTCAGGCTCGTGACTCGAACAAAAACAAGCGCTTCTTGGGAGGCAACCCACGTTTTGTGTGATTTTTATTTGTTTGATTGTTATTTGCTTCCGTATGCATGTTTTATTTTTATTGTTGGTTGATCATGTTTCTCAATTAAAATGTGGAAATACTTTACTATGTTGTTTTGGCCTAGTCTTAACTCCAACCTAAAAGTATTTTTGCAAAAGATAAGTGTAAGGGGAAACCCCAAATATGTTTTTAAGAAACAAATCGATCATGATTCTCCACAATATTAAATGAACATGTATATTCGTATTTGTTAGAGTCAAATGCTTGTATTGAGTCATAATGAAGTTTTGCAGGATTTTCCAGGAAGTAGGACCAAGTTTTTCCAGAAATTTTCCGGAAACTTAACATAAGAATTTCTGCAGGTCCATTCTGACGGCGTCAGAGTTTTACTCTTGACGGCGTCAGGAGTTAAAATCTGGAAATTTTACCGGTTTTGTTTTTCTAACGGAGTCTTATGGTTTTTGTGAATTATTAAGTTTTATAATCTCCAGGAAATCTGCAAACTTCATTCCACAAGCATTATATCTTACTTTGTTTTCTAGGATTTAGTAACTTATATAGGATGCCGCCGATTTTACGCGAGGTTGTCTTGTCTATTGTTGTCAGGATTTACAGGTTATGTTCGACAAGGAGATGATTTATATTCTGGAAGGGAAGCTTTGATTGTTCATTTTCTTGGAGGAAGATTTAACCTGGCCAACCTATAATCCATACCGAGCGAATCAGGGGAGTATTTGATTTCATTCTCTTTACTTTTTCACTTTTACATTCTTTACTTGAACATTAGGGACAATGTTCATCTTAAGTGTAAGGGGAGGGTAAAAAGATGATACCTTACATATGCACTTTCGCTTGAGTTTGTTTTGTTTGATAGTAGATGTGTAATAAAACTATGAGAAATACTTGTTAGTGTAATTTTAGCACCAAATTTAAAATTTTTTACAACATTTAGGAGTGAAACTTTAGCCATAGCAAGCGTCTCATGGATAGGAGATTGTATGACTAGCACATAACCGTATATTCAGAAAAATTTTCCACCCAAAAATGTGAGGTTCGTCTTTAGATTTGATAGGAAAAGCATTTACTATTAGTGCTTATGAGTGTACCTGTAGCATTTAGATTCTAGAACTTGCGTTAGTGATGCATCCCGAGACCGCTAGTGTGACTACATTCGTGCGGTAGGATTTACTACATGATAAGAGGCATTAGGATCACCCTTGTGCTAAACCCGTATTATAATTACTTGAACATTTAAGTCATATTATTTGGCTAGTTAAGTCAACTAATTTTTCCCACACCCTTAGCGTTGTACTCATTTTTAGTACACGATACCCCTGGTACACCCCTCCGAGCCTATCTTTTCGTTTCTAACTTTAAGCATTTTACTTAAAGGAAGAATTTGTTACATCCCACTTAAATGTACAACCAAATCGCCTTAGCCTTCCGTGTATGCGCTCATTTTTAGTGCATTATTATTATTTGTTAAACCCTAAGTTAACTTTCTAATTGATTACATGGTTGCTAAGTCGAGTCATATCATTGTACATATTGTTTTGGGACTCATGGGACTCATGGGTAAGTACTTATTTTATGGAGTAATGGGGAAGAACATCATTTATTACCCCCATATGTACGTTAATCTTAAAAGTGCTCCAAGTGTTCTGATTTTTTTAATTCGAGTAATTAAATTAGTTAAATGTAAAGTATGTAAAGATTCATGTGTAAGGGGAATTCTCATCCCCTATGATGTATTATTTTGGATGGTAGGGTAAGAGTGTATGCAGCAAAAAAAAAAAAAAAAAAAAAAAAATCGAAAAAAAAAATCAAGAAAAAGAAAAGAAAAAAATAGAAAAAAAAGAAAAAGAGAAAAACATACGGACTACCATCCCTTTTCATTCTATGTTCATTTTATGTTTTTGTTATTTTTCATTTATTAGCTTAAGTCGAGTCTAGTCTTGGCTTAGCAATGCCATCTTGTACATGTAATTAACCAAGATTGTTAACTCGCCACCAGTAAAACTTCCTTTATCCAACAAAACCGTGTAATTCATATCCCTATACCTAACGTTACAACCCTTTAAAAGACCTCTTTGATAGTTTATCCTAGGTGCTTACGCCATGTGGTGGAGGTTTGATCCTTTCCCAAGCCTATGGTAATCTATTTTGCTATGACAGGTAGTGAGAGATATCTTCCGTTTCCATATTGTAATTTACACTTTATTACACCCGAGAGATGTGAGTATCTAAACACTATTTGTGAGGTGCTTGTATATGACCTTCGTGCTTGTCTATTGGTCATTAGTGGAACGATTATTTGTTGTAATTACTTTTATATTAGTGTTAAATGACCCCTAACTTGTCTTTTGAGTAGAATAAAAGCGCATTTGCTTGAGGACAAGCAAATCTCAAGTGTAAGGGTATATGATGAGGCGAAAAATGATCCGTTTTTAGGGGGTCATTTAAGCCCGAATCTGACTTTATTTGATCAAATATTGCCCTAAATCGTTCCTTTTGTGATTTTAGGTACTTGGAGAGTGAATTCTGGAAAAGGAGCCGTTTCGGACGTTTTTGGAGCCTAAAAGTGAAGAAAACGGCAAAGTCTCAAATTTCAAGCTGGGAACAGTACCTGAAGGCATCAAGAGTTGTTCTTGACGGCGTCAAAGTCCCAAGAATAAAATACCGTGGTTGATGACGGCGTCACATAGGCCGTCATAAGTAGATCAAGGCCGTCCGAGGAAGTATTTGGCGGCGAGATGACGGCGTCACACCCTTGCTCTTGACGCCGTCACCCTTGTTTTCCTATATATAGTTTTCTAGTTTTTCACATTAAAAAAAGAGAAGTTTTGGAGAAACCCTAAAGACGAATTTGGTGCAACTTTTACAGGTTTTTCAAGGGTTCCAAACCCTTGATACCTTGCATTGTAATTGAGATAAGTGTTCTTCCAATTCAATCAATATGTCTATGTGTTGGTTGTCTATATCTTGTTCTTGTCTCAATTCCATTATGCTAGGCTAGATCTCTTTTGTGTTTGCTTAGATCTAATGAAACCTAGATATTGATTATGTGTTGATTACTTGTTTATTCTTGTCTTGGATGAATGATTTTATATGTTAGGCTTAAGAAAACTGGCAGATCTCCAAATGGTAACATGCTTGAACGTCTTAAGAAACATGAACCGAGGCGTACTAGGTCTTTATTGGTTGTATTTAATGCATGAGCCACTATTTACAATCCCTATAGTTGTGCTGGGTCATGGTGTAGGAGGAGATAAGAGCTCATAGAATTGAGGAGTTATGTATGCCACCCCATGAATGGTATTAAAGAATACAATCCGTCATCCATGCAATTATAACAAGTAATTAATGTGTAAAAGATATCTAGGGAGTAGTGAAGTCTAAGTAAACACATTTTCTCCAATTACTGCTCACAACTTTAGTATAATTAGTTTATTTTCATTTTTAGTATTTTATTTTAATTGCATCTTAGCTTTGGGTTAGTTGAATAGCAACTAATTCCGCCCACTCTTCCAAAACCCGAGATTTTATTTGCTTTCTAAAAAATATAAAAACACAAAAATAATCATCTCTCACCTTTAGAACTAGTAATTAGGTTTTCTAATCCTAGCGACACTATTCCTAAGCTGAACGATCAATCCCCCGGTACTTGTCAATATACTATACTACAACGATCAGGTACACTGCCTGGTGGGGTTGTAAGCTTCTCGAGATCCCTCGAGAGGTATAGCCAGTTGCGATTCCCACGCATCACCACCCACTCTTCCCACTTGTCCCTTCCACCTCCACAACTGTCCAAAACCCTAAAAAACCTCCACACGCATTCTACAGTACTCCCACGACTTTTGGCGCCAAAAGCCACTTAAATGGCTAGGATCAGTTGCAGTGATCCAACGGTTCTAATTAGTGGTGGGAATTGGTCCAGTGGGTCCCACAAACCCTAGAAGTCCATTAAAAAGGAGAAGGAAGCAGAAGAACAAAAAGTATTAGTGTAGGTAGAATAACTTAGTGTCGTGTAACTTAATTCTAGCTTCTTAGTGTAATCAAAAGCTTTTAAGCAATCAATTAAGCTGTTTTTATGTATCCTTAAACCTTTTAAGTAATTAATTTCAGGTTTCAATTGCTATCTCAGTTTATGCATTTTCAATGAATTTCAAAGATCACCAAAAGCTTGTATGTTGTTAATTGTTGTTGTTATTGAATTCATAAGCTCATATCAGCTCTGACAAAGCTCAAATAAGCTTAAGAATACCTCACTTAGCTGGTTAGTTCATAAAAGAAAAAAATAAGAAAAATAGAATTAAAATAAAAATTCTGAGTTAATGAAGAATTAAGATTGAAGAAGGTGAATTCTGGATTGATTGGGTATTAGAAACTTTGTGGAAAGCTGTTAGGGTGGTTTATAGTTCTTGGTTGTTGGTTCTTTGTTTTCTCAGCTTGAACTCCATTGTAAGTCACAATCTTGCCATTTGAAATTTTCTTTTATTACTGTTGTTATTCATGGTCGTTTAGGCTTATTTAGCTTTTATATCATCACTAGTATCTGTTTCAAACAAAAAGATTGTAGGTTTAAAGGTAAAATTCATAGTTGTAGTATAAAACTTAGTATAAAGGGTGTTTGGTTCTTGGTTAATCATTGTGTTCTATTAGGTTTTTATTGTTGTTTGAGTTCTAATCATACTTACCTAGTCTAATTAAGTAAGTATTTCCAAGGAACCAAGTCCATATTAAGCCATAAGTCAAAATCGCATCATAAATTCCTTCACAGCTAACTGTGAAGGATTCGTGATCCACAAACCATCAATTTAGCTTGTTAGTTGTAAGTTTATATTAATTTAACTTTATCTTAGTTTAATACAGCTTATTAAATCAGTTGGGAGTGTTAGAAATCCAATTTAGTCAAACTAGTTAAGATTTGCAAAAAAGTCAAATTGCACATCAGTTGAAAACCCATTTCTTGGGTGATTTATTTAGAATTGTGTATTAGGTTTTAGGAATTGAAATTTGTTCCTAGTAATAATATACCAGCTCATCTTTAAGTTCCCATATATATTATATTTTAGCAAAATTTTCTGCTGGGCCCCACTCACCCTCAAAGTAACCTGCAGGGCAAGGTATTGCCCTGCTCATCAGACTCAGTCCATCACCACCACTTTGGTGGTGATTTGTGACCACCACAGTGGGCCCCACACCTCAAAATTAGTTTCTTACAACCCCCTCCTACCAGGGAGTAATAGTTGACTTATAATTTGACTTGTGTACCACTGGGACCCACTTTGAATCAGCTTGAAACTTTGTCCCATTTTTTGTCTTTGTCCACAATAAGCAAGTGCTTATTGTGGCTTATTGGCTTATCTTGTGGATCCAAAGTGATTTTTCTAGCTTAATTAAGTACAACAAGCTTATTTGTATCAGACTTATCCAAGGTGGACCCCACATAAGCTCTTGTGAGCTTATTAGCCTTTTCAGTCAACAAAAGTCAAGTGTGGTAGCATTATGCTTCCACAATGCTTATTAATAAGCTATAAATTAGTTGTTTTTACAAAAGTTGTTTATTTTAATTTTCATTTTTAGATTTTTATTAAATAAGTTGTGTTTTTATATTTTTAATAATTTCCTTTTAGGTTAAAGTATTTTTAATAATTTTCTCAGATTTTTATTTTGTAATTTAGTATTTATTATAATTAATAATAGATTTATTAGTAATTAATCAATAATTAAGTTATAAATAGCATAATTACTTTTTATTAAGCAATACCTAGTTTTTATATTTTTTATAGCTTTTATATGTTATAAAATAGTTTTATAAATTTTTTCATAATTTTCTAAGTCATTTTAGTATTATTTGTAATTTAAAATAGTTTAATTAGTTTAATTAATAGAAAATTCATAAAAAGACAAAAACATTTATTTTTATTTTTTATACTTTCTTCAAGTTTATTTTAAGTTTTATAAATTGTTTTTATAAGTTTTTAGTTTAATTTGTAGTATTTATAATTTTTAGTTTGATTTAAATTAGTTTTAATTAAATAGTTAAATAGTTTTTAATTAAATACTTAATAATAAATAATAAAATAATCTAAAAAATAGTTTTCTTTTTAATTTAATTTTATTTTAAGTTTAAGTTTATAGGATTTTCATTTTTAGCCCCTGTAATTTATTTTTCTTAAAACTCACCTTTTTCTTAGTACGCAGTCGCGTCTGATTTTAAATTGGTGTACGTTTATACGTATTAGATATTTAGGTTTCACGTAATCGTTAATATAGTTTATTTAGGTTATAAAACCCTAGTTTAATCACACACACACTTTTATTCATATCCCTGTTCACATTCACTCGATCACAGATTCGTTTATAATAAAACATCGCACACCTCGTTGGGACATTACGACCCGGGAAAACACTGTATTTCACGGAAGCATTTGACTTAGACTGTTTGACTTGTTGACCATTACTTGGTTAATATTATCTGACCGTTTGAGGCGAATCAAAATTTGGCGCCGCTGCTGGGGAGGTTGTGCGCTTATTTTAAACGATTTTGCGTATTAGTGATTCTGGATATACATCCATTGTATATTTACCATCTTTTATCCATGTTTTTATAAAACAAAACACAAAAATATTCACCTTTACACCCCTACCTATTTGATTCTTCATTTCTCATCCCCAAAACCCTTTGATTCTACTTTCTTCCACTTATTCCATAATTGATTCTAATGGCATCTCTCGATGACGATTTCTTTAAACAAAGGGCCTGTAAAAGCAAAGTTGAAAAACTTATGGCCTTGTCAAAAATGTCGAGATGTCATGTTGATTATGATGGACCTTCGATTCCTATTCCCTCTCCGGTGAGGGAAAGAGATCATGAAACCGAGGTGACAAAGGACCCTGTACTTCCCTATGACTATGGAAGTGTTAAATACGTCCAACCTACGGTTGTCCAAGAATCTAAGCTCACAATTGATCCTTACCTTTCACGGTTTACGGTTAAAAGTTTGTCAAGCAAACGTACAGAGCTTAGGGCAGTGACTGAAAAGAACGACTTACCTGATCTTCACGTTAATCAAAAACAAAAACCCGAGACCATAACGGAAATGGTGGAAATTCCTACCTCTCAGAGCACACCACTTGTCCCACCTCCAGATTTTGTTCCTTGTGTCGGTTGTGGTGAGCCGCTTTTCGGTTTTCCATGTCGTTGGTGTACATGTGAACAATGTGGTAATGATATTCAAGACGGGAGTTGTTTGTTTTGTGGATCGAGTAATTCATTTGCTTATGATCCTAATCAAAACTCATTCAACGACTCCTCAAATTTTTACAATTACCCATCACATTCATACGAGCAAGAATCATATTACCCAAATCTCAATAATGCTTCGTATCAAAATACACCAAGCCAGACTCAACAGTTTAGCTGTTTTGAGTATTGTGGAGGTCCACACTTTAGCTCTGATAGTCAAACAAGGAATCCATTTCCTTGTAACAATTACGACTATTCGTTTCAAGACCCACCTCCACAATACCAAATGAACCAAGCAACTCCTCAAAACCAGCAAGACCCTTGTCTAGAGGTTCTTGAAAAACTTAAAAATATTAGAGAGGAGTTAGCTAATATGTCGTTTCACAATGCACCAAGTTTTTCTTGTGTACATTGTGGGGGTCCTCATGATGATTTTAAATGTCAACCGTATTATAAACCTGAACATTGTTCTAGTTCTAATACATCCGGTTTTGACACATTCACACCCCCACAGTTTCCACTCATTCCATATTCTCGTGATAAATCTATCGCGGAATTACTTGTTGAAAAACATGCTGCTAGAGACGAAAGAAGCATGGAAGAATTACTAGTCTTAAAACAAGCAGCTATAACACGTATCAAATTTCAAAATGCTGCTCTTCTCTATGAAGATGATGAAAGTGATGATACCTCATCATATTCATCAGTTGAGACTCCTTCCATGCATATACAGGGAGAAAAGAATATAACTGAATCACCAGCAGTAGAAATAATGGAACTTGTAGACTCCATTACTGCTAGTCCTTCTCAACTCCCTAAGTCTACTATTATCACACCCGAGGTTCCCACTCACTCTCTGAGCATGGGGAACGAGCATCTTGACACTGTTCCTGAAAAGGAATCGGACGAATTCATAAAGTCTAGTGTTGAGAACCTTGTCTCAATCCCAAGTGAGTCACAGGGAATTCTTGAACATATGTGTGATATCCCTCCCCCTCTTGTCTTTCCAAATGATCATATTGAGATGTTCTCTGATTCTGATGAGAACTATTCTTTATCTTGTGGAGACATGAGTTATGTGGGGGAATTGCCTTCTGAGCTTGTCAACTCAGAAGAAGAAAATGAGGAAGAAATTATCCAAGACGAAGCTCTTCGTCTTACATTATTAAATGTTAATCTTCTCATTTCTAGAATCGAGGCTTTTAATGAAAAGCCTATTTCATCTCCTATCCCCGTCAAGGATAGTGAGGTTTTGATCAATGATTCTATTCCGGAATTGCAAACGTTCCATTTTGATCAAACGGAAGAGAAGATAAGTGGTATCACCACTTCTCATTCTTATAATTCTCTTCCCGTTTATGAATCATTTACTATTGAGGAGTTCCCAAGTGAATTCACTCAAATCAATCCCGAATACGAATCATTCACCTTTGAGGAGTTCTCCTGTGAACTCACTCATATCATATCTCCACCGGAGTATGATAGTTTTTATTTTGATCTAGACATACCCATAATATGTCTTGATCAAACGAGCTTAAACGAGGAGATTCATGAAACAATGAATTCTCCTATTGAAGATGAGGAGTTAATCATGATTTTCATCATGACTTTCTTTCTTTTCTTCATATATCCTGTTCCCTATCCTGTTCTTCACTCCTTCGGGAATGAAGACATTATCTTTGACCCCGGCATTCTCATTTATAAATTATGAGCCGGGTATTTATCTCATCGGTGTGGAACTTTCACGTGCTTCAAATGTTTATCCAAACGTCTTGAATGAAAGTCCGATTGAGATTGTCTCTTCCACATCGTGCTTCCCCATGGACAAATAAATTCAGGGTCGAGTCAAGTTAGTGACTCGGTAATCAAAAACAGTAGCATGTACATAGGTTTTCACCCATGTTCCACCCTAGTGTGGGGGAGATACCCCACATGTTGTATATATATATATATATATATATATATATATATATATATATATATATATATATATATATATATATATATATATATATATATATATATCTAAAAAAAATAATAAATAAATAAATAAAATTTAAATATAGTGATAGCTTCTATTTAAGAAGTTTATCTAAAAAAATAATTGTATGTATATACATCTTAAATAAAGGCTATGGAATATTTTTCTTCTTACGTTCTAAGTGTTGGTTTAACACCCGGTACTTTGAATATTGAGGACAATATTCAGTTCAAAGTGTGGGGGGAGATTCGTTATTCTAACGAATTTAAACACATGTTCCATCAAGAACCCCCATTTTAGCCCAAATTTTAAAATTTTTTCTCACTTAGAACGCAATAAATGGTTATCAGTCCGCCATGTCTAACCCACATAAGGATTGGCCAATCCAGGAGCAAACGGTTCTTGGTAAAGATAACTCAAACCCGTTTATGCCTTGCAATTTGCCCAAAATTGTATGGTACCTCAACTCGCCATATCCTAAAAAGCGAATGAGTTGGCTAGCCCGCAAGATTATGGCTTGTGGTAAAGGCAGTGGAAAATCCATAATTGGTAATCAGCTCACCAAGATGTTGACTATTCCATCAAGAGTTGGCTAGTCCAGAAGCAAACGGCTTTTGGTAAAGACTAATCAAATCCGTTGACAGCTGGTGGTTTGCTCAAAATCACACGGTTATCAGGTGTGCCACAGTTCTTACATCTGGCTACTTCAGAAGTGATGGCTTTTGGTAAATAGTTTTTTCAAATCCATTAAGTTTTTCTCAAAAGATTGCTAGGGACTAGCAATAGTTTAGTGTGGGGGATTGATGAGTGTCTAAATACTCATCATTTTATACTAATCTGAGCTGCCAAAACATACAAAAACACTCAAATATGTATCAAAATACTTAAAATATCTTAAAGGTGTGTTTTATATGTTTCAAATGCAAAATATGCAAAAACAGATGAAAAACGTACAAAGTTTGCATAATTGGCAGTTTCAGTCCCTCAAGTTTCATAAATTGGCAAAACTAGTCCCTGGTTATTCTAAAAACATGAAAAATCATCAAAGGTCCTTTTTAATCATAAAGTTACATATTTAGTCCTTTGGTGCAAAGTTTCACAAAATTACAAGTTTAGTCCCTGTACTTTGCAAATTGACAGAAATGGTCCCTGGGATGTTAAAACTTTGAGAAAATCAATTTTGGTCCTTGTACTAATAATCTTTTGCAGGAATGGTCCTTGGTGTGAAGTTTGGTGAAATTACATAATTGGTCCCTCAAGTTTGGCAGTTTGTCAGTTTTAGTCCCCGGGTATTTAAAAAATTAAAAAATATCAAAAATGCCCTTGTACTATTCACATGTGACAATTTAGACCCTTATGATAAATTTTGGAAAATTACACAACAACCCCTCAACTTTCACTAAATTACAAAATTGGTCCTTGTATAATTTCTAAAAACCAAACGGACTCTTTATTATTATTATTATCATAAACCAAATTCAAACCCAACACACCAAGCCCACCCACTATCCTACTTCCTAGCCCACTACCCAGCCCAGTCCACCCTTTAATATAAAAAATGGGTCAACGCCCCGTTTGACCACCAAAACCACCCCAGCCTTTCCTTCCCTCCCAATACTACCTCACCACCACTGCTACTAAACCACCATGGTTTCACCTCCAATACCACCACCACCTGTCCACCCACTCTTCCCACTTGTCCCTTCCACCTCCACAACTGTCCAAAACCCTAAAAAACCTCCCCACGCATTCTACAGTACTCCCACGACTTTTGGCGCCAAAAGCTATTTAAATGGCTAGGATCAGTTGCAGTGATCCAACGGTTCTAATTAGTGGTGGGAATTGGTCCAGTGGGTCCCACAAACCCTAGAAGTCCATTAAAAAGGAGAAGGAAGTAGAAGAACAAAAAGTATTAGTGTAGGTAGAATAACTTAGTGTCGTGTAACTTAATTCTAGCTTCTTAGTATAATCAAAAGCTTTTAAGCAATCAATTAAGCTGTTTTTATGTATCCTTAAACTTTTTAAGAAATTAATTTCAGGTTTCAATTGCTATCTCAGTTTATGCATTTTCAATGAATTTCAAAGATCACCAAAAGCTTGTATGTTGTTAATTGTTGTTGTTATTGAATTCATAAGCTCATATCAGCTCTGACAAAGCTCAAATAAGCTTAAGAATACCTCACTTAGCTGGTTAGTTCATAAAAGAAAAAAAAATAAGAAAAATAGAATTAAAATAAAAATTCTGAGTTAATGAAGAATTAAGATTGAAGAAGGAGTATTCTGGATTGATTGGGTATTAGAAACTTTGTGGAAAGCTGTTAGGGTGGTTTATAGTTCTTGGTTGTTGGTTCTTTGTTTTCTCAGCTTGAACTCCATTGTAAGTCACAATCTTGCCATTTGAAATTTTCTTTTGTTACTGTTGTTATTCATGGTCGTTTAGGCTTATTTAGCTTTTATATCATCACTAGTATCTGTTTCAAACAAAAAGATTGTAGGTTTAAAGGTAAAATTCATAGTTGTAGTATAAAACTTAGTATAAAGAGGTGTTTGGTTCTTGGTTAATCACTATGTTCTATTAGGTTTTTATTGTTGTTTGAGTTCTAATCATACTTACCTAGTCTAATTAAGTAAGTATTGCCAAGGAACCAAGTCCATATTAAGCCATAAGTCAAAATCATATCATAAATTCCTTCACAGCTAACTGTGAAGGATTTATGATCCACAAACCATCAATTTAGCTTGTTAGTTGTAAGTTTATATTAATTTAACTTTATCTTAGTTTAATACAGCTTATTAAATCAGTAGGGAGTGTTAGAAATCCAATTTAGTCAAACTAGTTAAGATTTGCAAAAAAGTCAAATTGCACATCAGTTGAAAACCCATTTCTTGGGTGATTTATTTAGAATTGTGTATTAGGTTTTAGGAATTGAAATTTGTTCCTAGTAATAGTATACCAGCTCATCTTTAAGTTCACATATATATTATATTTTAGCAAATTTTTCTGCTGGGCCCCACTCACCCTCAAAGTAACCTGCAGGGCAAGGTATTGCCCTGCTCATCAGACTCAGTCCATCACCACCACTTTGGTGGTGATTTGTGACCACCACAGTGGGCCCCACACCTCAAAATTAGTTTCTTACAACCCCCCTCCTACCAGGGAGTAATAGTTGACTTATAGTTTGACTTGTGTACCACTGGGACCCACTTTGAATCAGCTTGAAACTTTGTCCCATTTTTTGTCTTTGTCCACAATAAGCAAGTGCTTATTGTGGCTTATTGGCTTATCTTGTGGATCCAAAGTGATTTTTCTAGCTTAATTAAGTACAACAAGCTTATTTGTATCAGACTTATCCAAGGTGGACCCCACATAAGCTCTTGTGAGCTTATTAGCCTTTTCAGTCAACAAAAGTCAAGTGTGGTAACATTATGCTTCCACAGTGCTTATTAATAAGCTATAAATTAGTTGTTTTTACAAAAGTTGTTTATTTTTAAGTATAATATAGTTTTGTAAAAGAAAAATCCTGAAAAGACAATATAAAAATAAGTGATAGTTTCTATTTAATATAATTTAATTTTAATTTTCATTTTTAGATTTTTATTAAGTAAGTTGTGTTTTTATATTTTTGATAATTTCCTTTTAGGTTAAAGTATTTTTAATAATTTTCTCAGATTTTTATTTTGTAATTTAGTATTTATTATAATTAATAATAGATTTATTAGTAATTAATCAATAATTAAGTTATAAATAGCATAATTACTTTTTATTAAGCAATACCTAGTTTTTATATTTTTTATAGCTTTTATATGTTATAAAATAGTTTTATAAATTTTTTCATAATTTTCTAAGTCATTTTAGTATTATTTGTAATTTAAAATAGTTTAATTAGTTTAATTAATATAAATAGTTTTTAATTAATAGAAAATTCATAAAAAGACAAAAACATTTATTTTTATTTTTTATACTTTCTTCAAGTTTATTTTAAGTTTTAGAAATTATTTTTATAAGTTTTTAGTTTAATTTGTAGTATTTATAATTTTTAGTTTGATTTAAATTAGTTTTAATTAAATAGTTAAATAGTTTTTAATTAAATAATTAATAATAAATAATAAAATAACCTAAAAAATAGTTTTCTTTTTAATTTAATTTTATTTTAAGTTTAAGTTTATAGGATTTTCATTTTTAGCCCCTGTAGTTTATTTTTCTTAAAACTCACCTTTTTCTCAGTACGCAGTCGCGTCTGATTTTAAATTGGTGTACGTTTATACGTATTAGATATTTAGGTTTCACGTAATTGTTAATATAGTTTATTTAAGTTATAAAACCCTAGTTTAATCACACACACACTTTTATTCATATCCCTGTTCACATTCACTCGATCACAGATTCATTTATAATAAAACATCGCACACCTCGTTGGGACATTACGACCCGGGAAAACACTGTATTTCATGGAAGCATTTGCCTTAGACTGTTTGACTTGTTGACCATTACTTGGTTAATATTATCTGACCGTTTGAGGCGAATCAATCACCCTTATCATCCTTGCATGTGACACCCTACTCGCTTGATTTGAAGCCACTTGTTATATTTCTTTTGTGTGAAATGGAAAACATCTTAGATCGACAAGATAGGGTCATGAGAGACCAAATTTTCATGCTTGTTATGAATTGTTATGTCTCTGCTTCATTATCATTTCAATTTTCGAGGACGAAAATTTTCTTTTTGAGGGGAAGAGTTGTAAAACCCAGAAATTTTACTAACATGGAGCTTAATGCTTATACATGGGTGTTTATTTGTAGGTGGTCCGTGAGGATTGAGAAAGGATGCATGATGACCCCGGACTAAGCTTCTTGTTGCTTTAATTTATTGTTTAATGTTACAAGACTTTATGTCGGATAGTGTCTACCTTATTTATGTTTAGTGCTTTTGTAAAACCCACATTTTCATATCATGATTAAATGACTAAAATACCCTCCAATTTGAAATTTTGAAGAATTAAGGACGTTTACCAAACAAGCCTGAAATATAAAACGGTTATCGTACAATCACAAATGTGATCATGTAACTTCAAGTAAATAATATTTGAGCTACTAAAACATTATGAGAACTCAAAAATGTGAGACTTGGATTAACACATAGGTGTTGCTCGTTACGTGACCTAAGGGGGTCCAGAAACATTTAAAACTTATACACAACTTATAATATAGATACCATAATATAACCTAAAGTATTATTTGAGAAATAAAAGTCAAAATATGACCCAATCCACAAGGAAAACCGGCCATAGGGAGGGGAACTCCCTAAAAACTTGCTAAATCACTTTTAATTATCATTAAGTTTGATATTATCTCCTAAAATAACCTAAAGCCTAAAATTAAAAAATTCCCTTTTCTTGGTTCCAATTTTCAACGCCACAACCACTTCCATAATACATTCATCCATAAAAAATATTGCTCTTGTAACCTTGGTGATTATTGATACGCATTCGTGAGAAGATTTGGTGCACATTGGAGATTGTTTGGGAGTTTTTGGAGGCTTGTCCCTTGGTGTTCTTGTCCTATTCGATTCTCATCATCAATCCTTAAAGGGTTTGGTACCTTTTCTTGCATCTTTGATTAATTCCTTGTTTTCCTTTTATCATGAATAGCATTATACGCAAGAATAAAAAAGCTACGAATTGATATACATAAGATTCATAAAATCGACCCATATATAATTTTGAGAGAAAATTTAATATGGATGTATGTATGTTGAATTGTATGTGATGATATGAATTCTTAATTGTTTTTTATGTTTGTTGATGATAACATGTTATTTATGATGATATGATATGAATTAGATAATTAGTTGGTTAATTATTGGATTAAAAAAGGGTAAAGGAATTTGGTTTTTATGTCTTGTAATTTGGGACAGATTTGTTAGTTGAATATGTGTGCATCATCAAACAAAATTGGTAAATGGTTAATTCATAATTTTTGCTTGTAAACTCAGTTTAGGGTCCTAATTAAATGTTCCAATTGATTTGGAGGTGATTGGGGTTGATTTGGTTGTATTTTTGAATTTTGTGTGATGATATGTCAAATCTGCATTTGCAGAAATTAAATTCAGTAGTGGTTTTTGATTTTTAGTTTTCAAACCATAAGGGGTTAGGAGCTCTACTTTTACTGTGGTAATATTTGGGTTATGTGTGACTTCCTGGAATTTTTGTGGATTTTTCTAAGGTGTGTAAATGGGTATGTTAAGTGCAAACTTTCTGAATTTTTGTGCAGCTAATTTTCTGGGTAGGTCTGGGAAAAACGATTTTTCATATGGAGTTACACTTAAAAATAAAATCTGGGAAAATTCATGTAGACTCTCAAGACATATTTAATTCTGTGAGAATTTTGGTGATTTTTATTTTGGGCTTCTGATACGTTTTAAAAATTCATTTAGTGGGCTAAATTCTGTTAGAAAACCGGTCGTTTTATATGCATATGTCTAATGTGTTAACTTGATGATTTGGTGGCCTATTGCATGTCCCTCTTGGAGTGTGCTCTTAAATGTTGTAGTTGACTTATGCTAATGTGTTATAATGTGAATGTGTGCTATTGTGACCTTGATATTATACTTAACCATGGACATTATACTTGATACTATACTTGTTAAACCTTGATATTATACTTAACCATGGACATTATACTTGACGATCCTTGAAACTTGTCAATCCTTGCTATTACACTTGACGATTCTTGATACTTAACCTTGGTGACTTTTCATACTTAACCTTGATAGTCCTTTGATATACCTTGTGACACCATACGTAATTTCAATTCGTACTCTCTTGTCTTATTACTTGATGTGCTTGTTATCTTCATATCTGTTTACTGAGCTTTTTATGCCCAGCCGTGTTTTCTTTTCCATGCGGCAGGTACTTAAGCTAGGATGCGGGGTTTAGCTTTGGGAATGAGAGAGTGTGGACCAACCCTAGAGTTCCTTGAATTATGGACTTTGTTTCATTATTGTATTTTCCTTATTTTGGGAATTTATTTGTAACTTTGGTACTCATTGTACTGTTAAAGTATTAAGCTTGTGTTTTACTCTGTTCGACACTATTTATTGTGATATCTTTACCCTTGACGGGTTGGGGTGTTACAAATTTTGTTATGACAATTGCTTATTTGAAATACAATTTCGTTTTATTCATTTAATAATTAGTTGATGTTTTATTCATATCGTAATAATAGAGTGTGTATGCTAAAAATAGCGTCCTATCATATGACTTGTCAGGACTTTGAAATTGTCCTATTAAACTTATTAACCATCCTAACAATTAACTTTTAAGGACGCTTAATATTGTAAAAGTGTCATAATATGTTGTTATTAGGACGTTATTTAGGTTGTTAATAGACATTTTATACGACCAAAAAATTGGTTTCATAATCTTCTTTGAGATATTAGAACCCTTTTCTTGGTGCTAAAGTAGCTATAATGTTATATGATAAGCGTCCTAACAATTATCTTTTAAGTACGCTTGTATGTGTATCAAAAGATTAAAATCAGGTAACCACGTTTTACAACATTGTAAAAGTGTCCTAATATGTTGTTATTAGGACGTTATTTGGTTGTTCATAGACATATTATGCGACCATAAATTTGGTTTCATAATCGTATTTGGGATATTAGGACCCTTTTCTTGGTGTTAAAGTAACTATAATGGTATATGATAACCGTCCTAAGAATTAACATTCAAGGACGCTTGTATGTGTATCAAAAGATTAAAAGTAGGTTACCACATGTTAGAACATTGTAAAAGTGTCCTAATATGTTTTTATTAGGACGTTATTTGGGTTGTTTATAGACCTATTATGCGACCATAAAATTGGTATCATAATCTTATTTGAGTTATTAGGACCCTTTTCTTGGTTGCTAAAATAGCTATGATGTTACATCATAAGCGTCCTAACAATACTTTTAAGGACGTTTTTATGTGTCTCAAAAGATTAAAAGTAGGTAATCACATGTCAAAACAATGTAAAAGTGTCCTAATATGGTTTTATTAAGACGCTATTTGGGTTGTTCATACACATATAATACGACCATAAAATTGGTTTCATAAGGGTATTTGAGATATTAGGACGCTTTAGACCTATTACAACCGCCTTACATGAAACGCTTTTATCCTTGGTCCTATTAAATGAAAGGTCCTAAAAAGTACCATTTTATGACGCTTATGGGGGTCCTAAAAAGCCACTTTTCTTGTAGTGACTCTCTTCACTAAGAAGAAACAATCACACATTATCATAGTTCAAATTTATGTTGATGACATAATATTCGTATCAACTTTTCAAGAGCTATGCGATGATTTCTCTAAAATCATGCATGACGAGTTTGAGATGAGTATGATGGGAGAACTCAACTTTTTCTTAGGACTTCAAATTAAACAATTAGAAGATGCTTAAAAAATTTGGTCTAGAAGATCCAAAACCTATCAAAACTCCTATGTCCTCAGAAACCCAACTCACAAAGGATGAGGAAACTGAATCCGTAGATAACACTAAATATAGGGGTATGATTGGTAGTCTACTTTATCTCACGACTAGTAGACCCGACATTATGTTTAGCGTTTGTCTATGTGCTCGTTTTCAAGAAGATCCCAAAAAATCCATCTTGAAGCCGTAAAAAGAATTTTTAGGTACATCAAAGGCACTACACATCTAGGATTATGGTATCCCAAAGGAACGGGTGTAGAAACCATAGTGTATGCTGACTTGGATCATGCCAGTGACTATGTTGATAGAAAAAGTACAAGTGGTATTTGTACTTTTGTTGGACATTGTCTCACCTCATGGTTCTCCAAGAAGCAAACAACCCTCGCAATCTCAACAACTGAATCCGAATACGTATCGGCCGGAAAAGCATGTCAACAAGCTCTTTGGATGAAGCAAGCGCTCGTAGACTACGAAATTATTATTAAAGACATATCTATCCTTTGCGACAACAAAGGAGCCATCGACCCGAGTAAAAATCTAGTCCAACATGCTCATACCAAACATATAGAAATCGGTCATCATTTCCTTCGTGACAATGTTCAAAAAAGAAACATCTCTATCAAGAAAGTATCCTCCGAAGACAACATTGCCGATATTCTTACAAAACCCCTTAAACGTGAACCATTTAATCTTCTTGGACTAGGACTAGGACTTATGGAACCTACTTCATAGTTTAAACGTTAAATAAAATCGTAGAAATTCAAAACAAAAATTCTTATTTATATGTCTGCAGGACTGGCGGAACCAAGAAAAACAAAGGGCGGATCCCTTTGTTTGGTTCCGTCCATTCCGTCAGACACCTGCACAGGTTCCCTTTTTATATACTAAACCATGAAGTCCCATACTCTATACCACTCACCCAAAACAGTTACTATTCACTTCCATATCCATTCTCACACAAAAATTAGGGTTCTTACTCAGCCACTCTTCATTCCTAATATCATTGTAAGTATTCTAAACTCATTTACTCTCATGATCTGTGTCTAGGAAATTCTATTTATGCACAAAAACTAAAAACTTTGGGTTATGCATCAACTTAGGAAATCATGAAGTGTATTTGTCATAAACAAAACTAATTGTGTTTCCCATTAGTTAGGAATTGCATCTTGTAAGACATTATCACATTATACCTAACACCCCATGTCAAAATTTTGAAAAATCTTTTCACATTTAGGAAAAAATATTTTTTCATTGATAATACAAAATAAAAACGTTATGTTTAAAACATCACTTGCATTATGTCTCTTGAATGCTAAAGGGAAAACATAACTAATATGTATTTTTAGGTACATTCAAACGTAGCTACATTGAACTAGGAGCATTTGGATTATCTCAAAATTTACACAAAATTTGCATAAGTAAAACCATTTTAAGCATTAAAATGAGTCGAGATAATCACAACTCCATATTGTTTTCATATAGGCACACACGAGAATTTTGACACTTAAACCATTGTTTACATAAACTAAAATAAGAAAATTACGTTTCTAGGTTCATCATGCCTCCCACAACCTTCTATGTCCACAAAGACACCACCAAATACCTACCCAAACACCATAAGACCAAAGGGCTAACCACGACACAAGTAGAAATCTTTAAGAACCTTGTGAAGCATTATGTTCATGAGGGTAGAACCATTGATCCTACTTTCCTTGCCGGAACCAACATTAGGGAAGAACTCTCTTTTATCAACTTTGATTGCCTCTTAGACATAGATGAGCCAATTTGTCCTCGTTTCATCCTAGAATTCTATGCTTCCGTGACCCTTAGCACGGATGATGAAGGTCTCATGTCATTAAACTTTTCAATCCACCAAAATGACTTTGAAATCACCTTAGATCAATTTGCTCAAGTGCTCCGTGTTCCAAATAGGGGCACATGTCTCTACACCGACAAATGGCCACTTTCAACTCTTGACTCAATCCATGACCGTATTCATCCTTATGATACCCCTCTAGTGAGCAAAGAAGAAATTCGCGACCGCCTTTTTGTTAGGACATCTCATACTAGGAGAACCCCAGGAGGAGAGGAAGTTGCAAAAGATCCATTTGGAATGGAGCTTAATGAGTTAAAACCACGATTCTTGAAATGGGAGGAGATCATTAGGGCAATGTTTTTAGTACTTTCGGCAATAGGGACCATATCAACACTTGTCTCTCCTACATGCTCTATAGTGTATCCACCCACCAAACTTTCAACTTAGCTTACTACATTGCCAAAAGGATGGCAAACATCTCGGTCCAAGGTACCACCGCTCTTCCATTCGGGATGCTTCTTACCCGTCTCTTTAGGTATTTTGAACCCATTCCTCCAAGTCCTAGAGGTCGTCGCCTAGATTATCCTATCATTCAACACACCTTTGTGCCATTAAGTGATGAGAAAGTTTATAAAGCCAAAGGTAAACGTCCTCACCCTCCTACCTCATCATCATCATCATCATCATCATCCATGAGTGAAGACGATAATTTACCCAACTCTAGGCTCCCACCTCTTGAATACCTCTTGTGGAAAACTAGAAGGGGGTTGAATAGTTTACCGTTTAAAAACTTTAAACTTGTTGTATCAAAGGTCCATTTTTAGCTTGTTCTAATATGAAAGATGTTACTTGTAGTTTATGGCTAACATAACTTAAAACATGTTATCGCACAAGTACAATCAATAAGTCACAACACAAACAATCACATAATGCAAACATTAAAGTAAGGCAATAAGTAAAAGGAAAGTGCAAACCGAACACGAGGATTTATAGTGGTTCGGTCACGGATCTCCTCTCCGCCCTACTTCACTCCTCGAGTCCCCAACTCGAGAGTTACTTCACTAGATCAACAACCTCCCTTTTCGGCAGAGAAAACCTTACAATCGTCGCTTACACTTTTACCGACACTAAGCTAGATGTCGAGTTCTTTTACAAGGGTACAACCACTCTCGTCGTCGCTTACACTTTTACCGACACTAAGCTAGATCTCGAGTTCTTTTACAAGGGTACAACCACTCCCGTCGTCGCTTACACTTTTACCGACACTAAGCTAGATGTCGAGTTCTTTACCAAGGGTACAACCACTCCCGCTATGTGTTGTGGCCCAACATAAAAACCTTGTGTTTTATGGCACAAACACATAAACCATCTAATCTATATTGTTATGATACAATGATGATCCAAGACATAAAAGTCTAATGGATATGCATGCCTAATCTACATGAACTTCTTGAATAAGAAGTCTTCAATCATTGAGGATGTCAAGTGCCCTTGAATCTTCATATGTTGGAATGCTTTAATGAATGATGACTTCAAGATCTTGTAACCTTCTTGGTGGATCATGAAGTATGATATGCTTACAACAAAGATGAATGTTAGAAGCATTATGATCATTTTGGAAAGGGTGACTCATGTGTGTTTCTACATGGTTTCCTATATAACTATGTGTGTGTGGTTTTTCATCAAGTTTGCAAGTAAACTATAAACTCCTATTTATAGGCAAACTTACAAAGGGGTTTTCCAAAACCATGTTCCAAAACAAACAAAGACAAACCATGTTCTAAAATCATGTTCCAAGTATCTTTCACAATGTCACATCAAGTTACTTCTAATCAAACACACAATAGATAAATCCAAAATGTGTAAGAGGTCTTATGGAAAGTCAAACACTCAACCTTTCCATAAATGCACATGATGTGATGAATATATATTTCCATTTAAAGATTAAGATATATATGAAAGTAAACTTGTATATATTACCTAAGTAATGTTGTTATAGTAAGTTAATGAGTTACTAAAAATGTTTGATTCCTAATGTCATCACATTTTTATCATTTGTAAAACTTACTAATATTACTTTAACACCTAAAGTGGCACTTATTCTATTTGACACCTAAAGTGCACTTTGACACCTAAAATACTTAAAGACCCTAAAAGTATTTTAGTCATTCTAAATGGTTGGTCAAGGGGTTTGATCATAATGCTACATAAAAAACATGTACGAACCTGTGTTGTAGCATATGATGACTCAAGACGTTGAGAGGTGTTGAATGTTTGATGAGACAAAGTATGATTACAAGTAACTTGTACATTTAACGTTATGTATCAAGTTATACGTTTGTCATCAATCAAAACAAACGAGACTGTATAGATTAAATATCGCAATATTTGCACTAACAATCTCCCCCTTTTTGATGATGACAAAATATGTAAACGAGATAGAACGTAAAATGTAAAAAGTTACTTGTGTCCGTATTACTTACTTGTATCCGCAACACACCTTCTACATTTCCTTCTCCGTTTACACTCTTCTCCCCCTTTTATCGAAACAAAAAAGGGGTGTGTCCTTGGAGTTAACTTAATTTCTCCCCGAAATGGCGAGCTTGCATCATCCCTAGTGAAGTTAATTCTTCATCTCCAATTTTCTAAGGTTGTTGCGTCCCTTAGGTTGTTAGCGGATCCATGGATCAAATTAAGTTCCTTGACCTACATCAAGGTTAGTGTTGTGCAACATTAAAAAAAATGCATGATGAATAAAATTCATTTTGGACTATGTTGACTTATCTCCTTCATTTTGTCGAAACACAAAAGTGCGTCGAAGAATGAGAATAAAGAAAAATGCGTGCGTGCTTCCCCTAGATTGTAGCTCCCCCTTGATCAATACTCCCAATTGTTAGGGTCCCAACGTATATGACACAAGAAATAAGAAAGCTACAAAAACAAAGGTTAGTGCATGATTAGCTCCCCCTTGATCAATACTCCCCGTTGCTAGGGTACCAACGTATATGATACAAGGATAAGAAAGCTTCAAAAGAAACAAAGGTTAGTGTATGATTAGCTTCCCCTTGATCAATACTCTCCGTTGCTAGGGTACCAACGTATATGATACAAGGATAAGAAAGCTACAAAAGAAATAAAGGTTAGTGTATGATTGACTCCCCCTTGATCAATACTCCCCGTTTCTAGGGTACCAACGTATGTGATGCAAGGATGAAAAACCCTACAAAATAAAGGTGAGTATAAGACAATGATTTTTCTATGCTTGACAGAAGCTCCCCTTGTTAAAGGGCGTCAATATGAACATACAAAACAAAAGTTGGTATAGTGGAAGTTTTTGTAACCCCCGGTACTTTTTCTAAACTTACTTCTAGCCAAAATATTTATTTTCGTACATGAGACACATTAAAACTTTTATTTTGTGATTATTTGGGCTTGAGAAACGTGAGATATGTTGGAAACGAGAACTTTATTCCTTGATTGACTCAGCACAACCTAGAACACTCGAATTGTATTGCATTTGCCAAATTATTTGAATTATTTTAAGTTTTGGAAAAACTCTTATGTTTATGCTTGATTTTATTGGAAAATTATTCCGTGAACAATGGCGCAAGTTTATTATTTTTCGAGTCCGTTTGCTATGTCGTTCGAGCCCCGAATCGTTTATCGTAAGAAGTTTATTACGTTGGTAATATCGGCCCTTGGAGTATCATCCTACACTTACCTTATACTTTTATTAATTACAAAACAAACCCCACACTTATTTTACCATATATATACCCACCAAACACCCCATTTCCCTATTTTAATAATAAAATCACACACACACTCTCTCTCTCTCTCTAAAAATTTCTATCCCCCTCTTCTCTCTTTTTCCGACCAGCGACCACCCACACTGCCGCCGCCGGCGTACTATTCCGGTCACCGGAAAATTTTCCGGCCAACCCAAAAATTATATTTTGTAGATCGGGACGTGCTCGTTCCAAAAGTACAAGTCGTTTAATTCAAAACCATCCCGAACACCCCAAACCCTCACCACCGCCGCACCTACCATCACCACCATCAACACCGCCGCGAACCACCACTTTCCCACTCTTTTTGCCTTTGTTTTCTTGCTCGGTAACAACCCAAACGCACCCTTATTTATTTATTTTTACTTATTTGAGTTTATTTCGTTTTTATTTATTTAAAAACATTAAAAATATTAATAATATAATTTTTCGTATTTTTATATTAAAAATAATATATTTCCGAAAATATTTTATTAAATCCGAATTTTTTTATAAATTTTTATATATTTTTATTTATTTACCGAAAATATTTTTATATAAATTTATTTTATAAATTTTTATTTATTTATTAATTAATCCGAAAATCATTTAAATATATATATATATATATATATATATATATATATATATATATTTACAAAAGTGTAAATGATATTGTTGACTCGTGTGGGCCCCCCTTGTCCGACAGTTGACTGGTCAACACCGGGTTGACCCGGTGTGACTCGGTTAACTTTTGTATTATTCGTAGATTTTCGTGGTTGTTTGTTATGATTATATATTTTGGGACTTGTTTCGGCTAAGTTTAAATAAAACGGATTAATGAATATGAAACTATAAAATGAGTTGGTTATAGTTAAGATGATTTGGATATCGGACATGTTTCCATATTGTTGTATTGTGAGCTTGAATTGGACATATTGGATTTACGGCCTTGGTTATTTGGATGTTATGGACCCTTTGGTACATGAGAAGGTAGGGTACGTTAGGCCCGTAAAGATCTTAACGTACCTGGAACCCGAACAATACAAAATGGTCGATAAACCTAAACAACTAACGGACTACGCGAATGATATATCCAATCATATTTACTTATATATATAGTAATATTGTTTAAAAATAAAGAGTCGTTGACTCGGGAAATGTTGTATAAACGGGCAGGTCATGCCGAAATTTTGTAAAACTCTTTTATAAGCTTTTAATATTCAAGGATTGCATTATATTTTGAAAACCTTTCCAAACTATATTGTTTTCAACGTTTCGTTTTGGAAAAAATGGGTAAGATAGCCGAAACTAGTTTCTTTTAGCGTATTAATTGATTATTTATATGAATATATATTTTCATTTCGATTTCTTTTCTTCGAGTTATTCTTTCGTCTACTCTTGACTTTCTCGAATTGACGTACGCTCTTGACGACATATTCCCTCTATCTTTCTTTCTCGTCACCCACACGAGACTTTTAAAATCTATTTTTCTTTCAAATGCCATTGTATTTTTACAAAATCTTTTATTCAAGTATTGTTTATTGAGATATTCGAGTATAGTTCTGAGTTATGCCATTTATATTGATTAGGTTGTGTTGAGGCCCATTTTGCTGTGACGCATTATTGATTGATTGCTATATCTCGTTTCCTGCAGCTATTGTTAAGGTGTGATTCATAGCCCCGCTTTTATATTTTAATTGTTTTCAAACCCATGGGGTGAGATACATGCTTTAAATGTTTTCTGAGCACAAGTATTTTTGGTATGCTTTTCCTGATTGATATACTTTCCTGACTATGTGCTAAGTAGCTTATCTTGCCTGACAAGACCCTCCGATCATGAGCCATTAATCACTTGCGAGTGAGCGCGAATATAGGGATATAGGCGTATAGGAATTGACCCTCCCATCCCTTTTGCTGGATAGGCAATTTGGGTGTACTATATTCGATTTTGCTGGGTATATGGCAAGTACCCGGCCTTGGGGGCACTTTATATATTGAAATTCCGTGGTTATTTGTCGACTTATGGTTATATATTGGTTAACGTTTTGCGTGTCATGAGCTTAGCATCATCAACCGTATGTATGCACGTGTTGCCTCTACATATTGGGTGTTACCTTGATTACCCTGGTATTTGCATTTGTTGCTTATATCATATGATTATAAACCCTTGTGCTCAACTTTATTATTTTAAACGTATGGATTACACTCAACCTTTGCATTGACTTTTAAGCATGTGTTTCTCAGGTACTACTACTAATTAATTTGTGGAGCTTTATGATTTGGGCGTGGTGGAGTGGCTGGACGAAGGAAGTTTTCTGTCAAGGCAACTTTATCACTTTTACTATCTTTATTTCTCATGTCATTCGTAAAACCTTGGTGTGTCTTTAATATTTTCCGCTGCTAAACTTATTTACTTTCCGCTGCTAAACTTTGTATTTCTACTACTAAACTTGATATTTCCGCTGCTAAACTTTGTCATTTTCCGCTGCAAACTTTTATTTATATTCCGCTGCTATTTGTTAAAGAGCCTAAGTGCTCTAAAATGGTTTGTAAAATGAATGATGTGTTTTGAGGTACTTTTAAACGTCCTGTGTTGTGGTCGTTAGCTATAAAGGTGCCTGGTTTTGGTTCGCGTAGCGTCCCCAGCATGTCGGCTGCCGTATTTTGAGTTGGGGGTGCTACAGAATGGTATCAGAGCCAGGTTTATAGAGAACGAGCTCGTACTCGACTATAAACTTTTTCCTGGAGTCAAAATGTTTTGAGACAGAAAGCCGACAGCCTTCCATGCCACTTCGCGCCCAGGTATTTCTTTTAAAATATATATATATATATATATATATATATATATATATATATATATATATATATATATATATATATATATTGAGATTGGTTTGGACTTTTCCCACTATCATGCTTTGGATTATAAAATGGTTTTCTGCGAAAATTTGGCTAGTATTTTTATGTTTTCTTATACTCTTGTAGAGTATCATGCCTGTCCCAGTTCCCCGTGATCAGGTTCCAGTCCCACCCGTTGTTGACCCATTCCCTTTAGGAGATGATGTTGATGTTGATGTTGAGTTGGATGTAGATGTTGGTTTAGATGACGAGGTAGGTTTAGAGGATGATGTTGATATTGAGGGTGATGGAGATGAGATGGATGACGATGATGATGACGAGGAGGATAGTGATGAGGAGTTTATGGAGGAGGATCAGGATGTTCCCCCGTCGCCTTCACCTGTTGTATCGGATGTGACGTATAAGTCAAATACTCCCAAGAGTTTGGAGCATGCTATGATTACCGAGGTGACATCGACAGAGGTCGTGTCTACAGAGTTAGCGTCTACTTATGAGGTTGGAGAGTCGTCAGCCGACCCACGTGTTGCGTCTTCAGTGATTAGGGATTATTTGAGCAGATTGAGAGAGGAGCTGACCTGGTGTCAGGGTCGTTACATGTCGAGGTCTAGGAGTACGTGTTTTCATCCATCTACTGTCGTGGAATTGATGAAGGAGAAGAGAGAAGGGAAGAAGGTAGCAGATAAGTTGCAGGTTGGTTTATATAGGCAGAGTGCTAGGTTGAGCCCTGTGAAGGAGACTATGCTGAGTTTCAGGGACGTTTGGATTCCTTGGATAGGAGGATGATAGAGGTTGGGAGAATGGCGAGGTAGTTGTCTCAGACAGAGTTGTATGCAGGAGATGATAAGTGACACTATCATACTAGTATTAGCGAGTTATAGAGTGAGTTGCATGAGATGTAGAGACAGGCCTATGCAGAGAGGATGACCCGCCTTAGGTCTTACGACAGCATTGATGTGACGGCTATGTATGGAGATCGTTCAGGAGATCAGTGATTGGATCATTTATAGTAGTTGGTTTCCTAATGGTGGTTTACCTGGTATATGTTAAACTGAATAGTTTCAGTTAGTAGATTTTACCGGAAACTTGTACTCATTTTACATATCTTGTAAGACTTGTGGCAAGTGTAGAATCTATTTATGTATATATGGTGATGTACTATTTTGATGTTGAATGCTTACTATATCATGGTCTTGATGCACGATATGTATGAATTATGGTTAATGTACCATGAAATATCTTGAGAAAGGATGTCACGCATTCCTAGCACACGTGGCTAAGAAGGAGTCGGGAGAGAAGCGACTCGAGGATGTTCCTGTAGTGCGTGATTTTCCTGAAGATTTTCCGGGACTTCCGCCAGCCCGAGAAGTGGAGTTTCGCATCGACTTAGTTCCAGGAGCTGCACCTGTTGCGCGTGCACCATATCGTTTAGCGCCATCGGAAATGGAGGAGTTATCTAAGCAATTGCAAGAACTGTTGGATAAAGGATTTATTCGACCGAGTTCTTCGCCCTGGGGAGCTCCAGTGCTATTTGTGAAGAAGAAGGATGGATCGTTTAGGATGTGTATCAACTACCGAGGATTGAATAAGTTAACCGTGAAGAACCACTACCCGTTACCGAGGATTGATGATTTGTTTGATCAGTTGCAAGGATCGAGTTACTATTCTAGATTGACTTGAGATCTGGTTATCACCAACTTAGGGTTCGGGAAGAGGATATTCCCAAGATGGCATTTAGGACCCGTTATGGTCATTATGAGTTTCAAGTTATGCCTTTTGGTTTGACCAATGCGCCTGCAGTGTTCATGGACCTCATGAACCGAGTGTGCAAGCCTTATTTAGATAAGTTCGTGATAGTCTTTATCGACGATATTTTGATCTACTCAAAGAGCGAGGAAGAGCACAAACAACATTTGGCTACGATTCTTAAGTTGCTCAAGGACGAGCAGTTGTACGCAAAATTCTCTAAGTGTGAATTTTGGATTCGGAAGGTTCAATTTTTGGGTCATGTGATCGATAGTGAAGGATTACATGTGGATCCCGCTAAGATTGAGGCGATTGAGAAATGGTCAACGCCGGTTAACGCCACAGAAATTCGTCAATTTCTAGGATTGGCTGGGTATTACAGGAGATTCATCGAGGGATTCTCCAAGATATCTAAACTGTTAACTGCATTGACTCATAAGGATAAGAAGCATGAATGGGGAGAAGAAGAAGAGAAAGCATTTCAGACTTTGAAGCAGAAGCTTTGTAGTGCACCGATATTGGCTTTGCCAGATGGAGTAGAAGATTTTGTGGTTTATTGTGATGCCTCGTATCAAGGGTTAGGAGCAGTTTTGATGCAACGAGAGAAGGTTATGGCATATGCTTCCCGACAGCTTAAGACTCATGAAGAGAAGTATACCACTCATGATTTAGAGTTAGGAGCCGTGGTTTTTGCCCTCAAGTTGTGGAGACATTACCTTTATGGTACTAAGTGTGTTGTCTTTACCGACCACAAGAGTTTACAGTATATATTAGATCAGAAGGAGTTGAATATGCGACAACGACGATGGTTGGAGACGTTGAGCGATTATGATTGCGAGATACGATACCACCCTGGAAAAGCTAATGTTGTAGCTGATGCTTTGAGTCGCAAGGAATGTTTGAAACCGTTACGCGTTCGAGCTTTAGTTTTGACGATTAACTCGAGTTTACCCACTCAGATTCTGCAAGCACATGAAGAAGTCGTGAAAAGAGGAGAACTTAAGAAGGAGAAAGTTGATGGGATGATTAGGAAGGAGAAACTTGAGAAACGTTCAGATGGAACTATGTGTAACAAAGGAAGAAGTTGGGTACCTTTGTTCGGAGGACTGAGAGACTTGATTATGCTCGAGTCTCATAAGTCAAAGTATTCTATTCACCCAGGATCTGACAAGATGTATCAGGATGTGAAGAGGTTATATTGGTGGCCCAATATGAAAGCTGAGATTGCAGATTACGTCCGTAAGTGTCTTACGTGCGCCAAGGTTATGGTTGAACATCAGAAACCGTCCAGTTTACTAGAACAACCTGAGATCCCATAATGGAAATGGGAAAGAATAACAATGGATTTTGTCACCAAGCTACCAAAGACTTCGACAGGATTCGATGCTATTTGGGTAATAGTCGATCGATTGACTAAATCCGCACACTTTTTGCCAATCAAAGAGAACTACAGCATGGATAAGTTGATCAGGCTCTACGTAAAGGAGATAGTATCTCGACATGGAGCGCCAGTGTCTATTATCTCAGATCGAGACGTTAGGTTTACTTCGAACTTTTGGAAATCACTTCAAGATTCGTTTGGCACGAACCTTGACATGAGTACCGCTTAATTTCCACAGACCGATGGTCAAAGCAAGAGAACCATCCAGACTTTGGAAGATATGTTACGAGCATGTGCGATTGATTTCGGGAATGGATGGGATGTCCATTTGCCCTTGATTGAGTTTTCCTACAACAATAGTTACCATGCGAGTATTAAGGCCGCACCATTTGAAGCACTCTATGGTCGGAAGTGACGATCACCTATATGTTGGGATGAAGTAGGAGAAGCACAACTTATTGGACCAGATTTAGTTCGTGAGACGACCGAGAAGATTGCTCAGATTAAAGACCGATTGAAGATTGCTCGTGACCGTCAGTAGAGTTACGCAGATGTGAGACGTAAACCCTAGAATTTCAGGTAGGAGATAGGGTTATGTTGAAGGTATCGCCTTGGAAAGGTGTGATCAGGTTTGGAAAGAGTGGAAAGTTGAATCCCCGTTACATAGGACCATTTAAGATTGAGAAGAAAATTGGTCCTGTGGCATACAAGCTAGAATTGCCACCGAACTCAGTAGAGTTCACCCTACTTTCCATGTGTTGAATTTGAAGAAGTGTTTAACCGATGAAACCGCTGTAATTCTGCTTGAGGAGATTGAGATTGATGAGCAATTGCATTTTGTTGAGGAGCCTGTTAAGATTATGGATCGCGAGGTTAAGCGATTGAAGAAGAGTCGTATTCCTCTTGTGAAAGTTCGTTGGAATTCTAAGAGAGGACCGGAGTATACTTGGGAACGCGAGGACGAGTTTAAACGCAAGTACCCAAATCTTTTCAAAGCCGGGACTGACAACTCAAAACTAAATCCGGGACGGATTTCTAAATAAGATGTATGTGATGTAACCCCTGGTACTTTTTCTAAACTTACTTCTAGCCAAAATATTTATTTTCGTACCTGAGACACATTAAAACTTTTATTTTTTGATTATTTGGGCTTAAGAAACGTGAGATATGTTGGAAACGAGAACTTTATTCCTTGATTGGCTCAGCACAACCTAGAACACTCGAATCATATTGCATTTGCCAAATTATTTGAATTATTTTGAGTTTTGGAAAAACTCTTATGTTTATGCTTGATTTTATTGGAAAATTATTTCGTGAACAATGGCGCAAGTTTCGTAATTTTTCGAGTCCGTTTGCTATGTCGTTCGAACCCCAAAGCGTTTATCGTAAGAAGTTTACTACGTTGGCAATATAGGCCCATGGAGTATCATCCTACACTTACCTTATACTTTTATTAATTACAAAACAAACCCCACACTTATTTTACCATATATATACCCACCAAACCCCCATTTCCCCATTTTAATAATAAAATCACACACACACACTCTCTCTCTCTCTCTCTAAAAATTTCTCTCCCCCTCTTCTCTCTTTTTCCGACCGGCGACCACCCACACCGCTGCCGCCGCCGGCGTACTATTCCGGTCACTGGAAAATTTTCCGGCCAACCCAAAAATCAAACTTTTTATATTTTGTAGATCGGGACGTGCTCGTTCCAAAAGTACAAGTCGTTTAATTCAAAACCATCCCGAACACCCCAAACCCTCACCACCGCCGCACCTACCATCACCACCATCAATACCGCCGCGAACCACTACTTTCCCACTCTTTTTGCCTTTGTTTTCTTGCTCGGTAACAACCCAAACGCACCCTTATTTATTTATTTTTACTTATTTGAGTTTATTTCGTTTTTATTTATTTAAAAACATTAAAAATATTAATAATATAATTTTTCGTATTTTTATATTAAAAATAATATATTTCCGAAAATATTTTGTTAAATCCGAATTTTTTTATAAATTTTTATTTATTTACCGAAAATATTTTTATAAAAATTTATTTTATAAATTTTTATTTATTTATTAATTAATCCGAAAATCATTTAAATATATATATATATATATATATATATATATATATATATATATATATATATATATATATATATATATATATATATATATATATTTAGTTTTCATCCTAAAATATTTTTATAAAAACTTCATATTTTTATTTATTTTTATATGTATACCGATATATATATATATATATATATATATATATATATATATATATATATATTAAATTTTATTTTATATATTTATAAAAGTGTAAATGATATTGTTGACTCGTGTGGGCCCCCCTTGACTGACAGTTGACTGGTCAACACTGGGTTGACCCGATGTGACTCGGTTAACTTTTGTATTATTCGTTGATTCTCGTGGTTATTTGTTACGATTATATATTTTGGGACTTGTTTCGGCTAAGTTTAAATAAAACGGATTAATGAATATGAAACTATAAAATGAGTTGGTTATAGTTAAGATGATTTGGATATCGGACATGTTTCCGTATTGTTGTATTGTGAGCTTGAATTGGATATATTGGATTTACGGCCTTGGTTATTTGGATGTTATGGACCCTTTGGTACATGAGAAGGTAGGGTACGTTAGGCCCGTAAAGATCTTAACGTACCTGGAACCCGAACGATACAAAATGGTCGATAAACCTAAACAACTAACGGACTACGCGAATGATATATCCAATCATATTTACTTATATATATATATATATATATATATATATATATATATATATATATATATATATATATATATATATATATATATATATAGTAATATTGTTTAAAAATAAAGAGTCGTTGACTCGGGAAATGTTGTATAAACGGGCAGGTCAAGCCGAAATTTTGTAAAAATCTTTTATAAGCTTTTAATATTCAAGGATTGCATTATATTTTGAAAACCTTTCCAGACTATATTGTTTTCAACGTTTCGTTTTGGGAAAAATGGGTAAGATAGCCGAAACTAGTTTATTTTAACGTATTAATTGATTATTTATATGAATATATATTTTCATTTCGATTTCTTTTCTTCGAGTTATTCTTTCGCCTACTCTTAACTTTCTCGAATTGACGTACGCTCTTGACGACATATTCTCTCTATCTTTCTTTCTCGTCACCCACACGAGACTTTTAAAATCTATTTTTCTTTCAAATGCCATTGTATTTTTACAAAATCTTTTATTCAAGCATTGTTTATTGAGATATTCGAGTATAGTTCTGAGTTATGCCATTTATATTGATTATGTTGTGCTGAGGCCCATTTTGCTGTGACGCATTATTGATTGATTGCTATATCTCGTTTCCTGCAGCTATTGTTAAGGTGTGATTCATAGCCCCGCTTTTATATTTTAATTGTTTTCAGACCCGTGGGGTGAGATACATGCTTTAAATGTTTTCTGAGCACAAGTATTTTTGGTATGCTTTTCCTGATTGATATACTTTCCTGACGATGTGCTAAGTAGCTTATCTTGCCTGACAAGACCCTCCGATCATGAGCCATTAATCACTTGCGAGTGAGCGCGAATATAGGGATATAGGCCTATAGGAATTGACCCTCCCATCCCTTTTGCTGGATAGCCAATTTGGGTGTACTATATTCAATTTTGCTGGGTATATGGCAAGTACCCGGCCTTTGGGGGCACTTTATATATTGAAATTCCGCGGTTATTTGTCGACTTATGGTTATATATTGGTTAACGTTTTGCGTGTCATGAGCTTAGCACCATCAACTGTATGTATGCACGTGTTGCCTCTACATATTGGGTGTTACCTTGATTACCCTGGTATTTGCATTTGTTGCTTGTATCATATGATTATAAACCCTTGTGCTCAACTTTATTATTGTAAACCTATGGATTACACTCAACCTTTGCGTTGACTTTTAAGCATGTGTTTCTCAGGTACTACTACTAATTAATTTGTGGAGCTTTATGATTTGGGCGTGGTGGAGTGGCTGGACGAAGGAAGTTTTCTGTCAAGGCAGCTTTATCACTTTTACTATCTTTATTTCTCATGTCATTCGTAAAACCTTTGTGTGTCTTTAATATTTTCCGTTGCTAAACTTATTTACTTTCCGCTGCAAAACTTTGTATTTCTACTACTAAACTTGATATTTCTGCTGCTAAACTTTGTCATTTTCCGCTGCAATCTTTTATTTATATTCTGCTGCTACTTGTTAAAGAGCCTAAATGCTCTAAAATGGTTTGTAAAACGAATGATGTGTTTTGAGGTACTTTTAAACATCTCGTGTTGTGGTCGTTAGCTATAAAGGTGCCTGGTTTCGGTTCGCGTAGCGCCCCCAGCATGTCGGCTGCCGTATATTTGAGTTGGGGGTGCTACAGTTTTGTCTTTAGACAAGCATGTCCTCTACAACAACGTGTATAGAAGATACAATATGAGTGCTTGATGGATATTCCTCCTACGTCAAGAAGCACTTATAATGAAAGAAGGAAAATATTCAATGCAAACATCATCCTTAGAGGATTATGCTATATACGATCGAGTGTATATACTGGTGAACCTACAATGAAAGAGTTAGTGCAATATATTTCATCTCAAAGAAAAGTAAGATGTAAATATATAAATGATATAAGCGACTCAAAGTAGAGAACCATGAAACCAAAAAATCTCATGAGGTGTATGCGTCTAAAAAGAAATGCAATCATAAGAAAAACGTGAATATAATATGATAGGAACCTACTAAGCAAAGCCTAGAAGGAAGACATGAGGTTGACATGTTTAAAGAGGATGGTGCTAATGGTGTTAGAGAGAATGCGAATATGAGAAAAATATAGAAATTTCTGCAGGTCTGGCGGCACCAAACGAATACATGGGCGGAACCCTGGTTTTGGTTCTGCCTGGTCCGCTGGGCTAAAACTGGGACTACCCAGAAATTACACGGGGGGAACCCAAAATTTGGTTCCGCCAGACTGCAAATTCTTAACAGACCAGGTTTTCGATGGTCGAAACGATTTTCTAATTTCGAAATACTTCCTAAAACAGAAGCACACTATTAAATCTGATTGGGAAATGACAAAGAGGCAAGTAAAAACACGCGTATCGATAGAGTTTGAATGAGGGCTAACGATTTTCATTATACTTTAGTGAAAGTATAGAAAATTTGACAACATCACAAGATTAATTGGAATAGGTTTTACACTAATCCATGGTGGTGATGATTAGTGAAAGAGTTAATGAAGGTGGTGGTTATAATGCATGAATTTAGAAACTCGTATGTATAGCAAATACTATGACGAATGAGCATATGGACTTATGCAATCTAAGATTCACAACTTAAAGGGATAAAGGAAAATGTGAATGGGCATTGATATTCAATGACGGCTATGAGTTATGATTTGATCGATTAGGATTGACGCTAATGAGAACGAAATACGTTTAGAAATAGTGACCTACATCGAACGACAATGGATGAAAGAGTACTAACATGGTTTAGTCCTACATGACCTTTAATGACATTATCATCTACCAAAGATGATGTATCATGCCACAATGTATGCTTGAATGGGTTCAAAAAGAAGTGAAGACAATAGGCACCAAGGAACAAGAATACCATATGAAAAGAGTAAAAAAAATGCTAAATACCTATATGAGGGTGATAATGACATCATATGATGCGAGAGTGTTGGTTAGACCAACGTGTTGAGAAAGTGTTGGGAATGATGGCTTTGATTAATATATCATTTGCGCTGACAATGACGTGCATGATATGTGTCGAGGAAGAAGAGGATGAGATCCTAAGATGGTGTTCTTGAAAATGAGGTTTTGACGTCCTAGTTTTGAGAGAAGAATCCTAGACTCCATTTGGTTTAGTTTTTGGTTGTGGAAGTGAAGAACTTTGTCAAACTCATGATGTGTTTTTCACTTGATAAGATATTGGGGGTGAAAGAGGCTTGAACTATTAAAAAGAGAAAAGGTCAAAGGCTTGAAGCACTTGTGGTTTTGTGAACCGACTTTAACTAAATGGAGTGTACCTATGTGTTGGTATTTTGGGGTGTAAGAAACACGAGTAGATGTTCTTTAAATACAATTTGACAAAATACAAATATGTAAATGAATTTCTCTCCTCCTCAATACGTAGACATCCAACATATTTTCTAGTGCATTGTATAAAGAATGATGATGAAGTGTTTAGGAGGTTGTAGATTAATGAAAACGATGAGCTTGGTAATGTTTTTGCGGATGTTGGTTAGCATACAAAGAACTTTATCCTTAAAGTCATGTAGCTCTTCTCTATTAATGCGAGATGATCGTATGACGAGGCATGTGGTTTTCTCAAAGGTGGTGGAAAGGATTAGAGTATTGTTATCGATGTGATTTTGGAAAGCGGAAGCACTAATGCGTAATGCAAAAAGATTTTAATCTTTGTGTTTGGAATCTATGGTTGAATGATCTAAAGAGAGACATCTTTTATGTTGAGTTTGAGTATGTGTTATGAGAGTGATTTGATTATTAATGACCAGGAGATGTGTTTGTGTGTGATAATGGAATATGTTAAGAACGTTCTCAAGAAAGCTCTTTGGAACAGGAATCTAAGTGAAATTACTAAATTCAATAGATCTTGTCTGTGCTATAGAGATGAGTAGAATATGCATAGGATTTGAATTGGGTTATGAGCAAGATTTGGTTATGATGAACGCTTGAAAGGAAATAGACACATATAGTGTCTTTCAATAAGTAGGGTTATCACGTGGAACAAAGTCACCATGCTTATGAAAACAAGAATGACGAGATGATGAGGAGGCACTAGATCCTAGAACTTGCAGATGTTGATTTGAGGTTTAATGAGACATATGCAGAAGTTAAAAGTATTGCTAATACTTTAATAACTTGTGAAAGTGATACTACTTAAACCTAGTGTAATTGAATGTGTGCTTCATGCTCATTTTATGGTGAAGGTTCTAATCCTATAGGTGGTAAAGTATGGTTGACGACCGAGAGTGGATATGTGAAATGAGGAGGTGATTGCTTGACAACACTTGAAGCTTGGATATCTTCTTTGTGTTCTTCACTTGCTAGAAAGTGGAAAAGACGCTTTTCATAATGAAATTCACTTGACTTTTGATGACATAGACAACTATGTTAATGAGTGTATGGACATGACAATTGCCCTTTGTTACAAAGAGCGACACAAGGGTGAACATAGGTTTATGTATCATGAAAGGTGGTTTAATCTTAATGGGTTAGGCTGTAGTGGGGATGACACACTTGTTTGGTTATATTGTGGAATCTTCTTGTGAAGATGACTAGGTGGAGTTATTGGTGAAGATGATATTGACTCTTGGTTTCTTTGAGGGCATGGAAATGGTGGTTGACTCGATATTGATAGGACAAAGGATAACTCGGTTTCTCATTTCACATTGGTTGTTTGAGGTTTGAGTGATGAAAGGTTATGAGGAAGATGCTTGAAGTTTTGCTCATGTTTGTGAAGCTTATGGGCTGACATATATCACATGGTGAATGTGATGAGATGATGGTGAAAGAACAAGTGAACTTAAGTGCTAAATGTTTAAGGATGAAAACCTATTGACATTTGTTTTTGTTCCTATTGATTGGGAGAGTATTACGATAAGTGCTCTAGTCGTGATGAGTGTTTTAACAAACATTGTTAAAATACTTGGGTGTTGATTTTCGGATATGACATTTAATGACTACGGTAGTAAGTCAAGTTTACTTGAATATTTCGAATGAAATACTTAAGTTGTCAATCCTACTTAGTTGAGATTGGATAGCATAAAAGGATAGCAAGAATCGATAATACATCTATAACTTTAGAGTAAGTTATGACTCGATGTAAATCCTTATCGTCTTGAAGGATGACACATTATTTTCATGTTAACCAAGTGAGGTAACATATGTAGATACAAGACAATATCTATAGTCATAAGTTGGACTTGTGATTTCGATATTGTATGTAATCTTTGCAAATAACGAGTCCGGATTGGTTAGGAAGTTGTCAATTCACAAATCAAGCTAATGAATGAGTAAAGGACAAAAGAATGCAGTGAGTGTGCATAGTGATCGCAAATACTCAATGGTTCAAGGATTGCAAGGAACAAGTTTTCGGATTCCTTCCTTTATGGAGAAAGGTAACTTGGATCATTCTTGTGAAATTTATAAAGTATTATTATAGATGATTATCCTATAGGTCCAAGTGATAAGTCCTAATCCTAATCTGAGTGAACATCAGTGAGAAGAATCATAGAGATGAAAGTGAGTGATCTTGAGTGAGGGTTTTAAATGAAAATTTGACAAGAAATCTGCAGGACTGGCGGAACCCTACGAATACACGGGCGGAACCCTTTTGAGGGTTCCATGTGTTCCGTTGGGCTATTTCTGGGTTTCCCAGAAAATGCACTGGCGGAACCCATTTGAAGGTTCCGCCTGATCCGCCAAACACCAGAAATGAGGCAGTCCACTATTTCAAGCCTCGAGACGAATTTCAAATTTTTTGAAAACTCCTAAAAACAAAACTTAAATATAGTACTGATTAGGAAATGCAAAAGTTGGATATAGAAAAACTCTAACCATTAGACTTTGACCGGGGGCTAGCGAATTTCACTATACTTAGTGAAATATCCATAAACTTGAAAATTTGACAACATCTCAAATGTTGTCTACCTGCATATTCGTTAGTACAAGACAATGTCCAAAGATAACAAAAGATCCTAGAAGAACATATATCCATGAAACACATTGTTTGAATACCAAATTGTTCAAATTTCAAGTTGTGCCAAACATTCCTTAACAAAGGACATTTATCGACTCCCGAAACCCGTTC
Organism: Artemisia argyi; assembly: GCA_030686995.1. NCBI lineage: Eukaryota > Viridiplantae > Streptophyta > Magnoliopsida > Asterales > Asteraceae > Artemisia > Artemisia argyi. Next base: position 61,416,349 of record CM060691.1, on the reverse strand, counting down.
AAGTATCCTAATAATACTTGAAACATATGCACCCAATTAGATGTGATAGATTAACACTAAAAACACATATTCTAACACATGTTAGCATATAGATCAAGCCGAGGATTATGAGCTTCCTATAAATGGAAATTAAGCTAAGCATTGAATATTTATAACAACACAGTGTTATCGTCCAAACATGGTATGGTTAGTTTATATGATCAATCAAAGATAAGTTTCTATCTTATAGCACGACACATTCATTAAACATCATTGTAGAAAAATATATACCAAACACCATTTTTCAAGAATACTACATGTTTAACAATGTAGTGACTTATTTAGACGCTTGACCATATTCCAAGTTATTTAATTAGTATTACTTAATTCTCATTCCTAAGTGAATTATGCAAAATAATCACATAACATATGCAAGGAAGAGTAAGTAAATAATAAGCAATACAAACACAAATTTTCAACTTAGTACACACAATCTAGCAAATATCACATTGTGTATAAACATGAAATCGACAAACAAACAAATGAATATCATGACAAGATTGACACTCATGAATCACAAATGAACAATATGCAATCACAACTTTCAATAAGCAAATATCATATATGCATACAACTAAAACAAGTAGTCATTTAGCATAACATAAAAAGAAATATACTTTTCGTCACTTTGCGTTTAAATATGACGATGTATGCCAAGCTTGATTAGTTTCCTTTGTATATATGAATATCACAAAATTCTTTAGTTTCAAAGAAAATAATGTCCATGTTCAAAGGATACTAACTTATATTGCCTAACTCAAAAGTTTGAGTTTCTACGTCAAAACGAAACTTGATATTTTGAACATATTGAAGTATTTGGTTTAATCTTTTGACTTTAGTTTTGATTTAGGCCATAACATCATTTTTAAAAGAAAGTAGACACAATTACCTTCAAATTGATAGGTGGTGCGACTCCTACGGACTTACGGTTAATTAGTTATGAATTATTGAAGTTGGACAAAAATTGTGTACTGAACTGACAGATTTCAAGGAACCTTTTTGAGGGTTCCGCCCATTAAGGATGAGGGTTCCGCGGAGTCTGATGACAGATTCACTAAAACTCATATTTTGACATAAATAAAACATGTAGGACTTATTAGATTTGATAGTAAACATATAAAACATATATTTAACAACATTTCTATTTATGTGACTTATCTAAACATTTACGAACGTGATTTTTCAACTAAATTTGTAGTTATCCAAAACGCTCATTTTAAAACCGTAGTTTTCGTAAATTAGCTTTAAGCATATAATTTAACCCTTACAAATTTTAAGAAATGTTTTCTTTTATTTTTCAAGGACACCTTCAAGCTTGTATACAAAGTAACATTTAACCACAAAATTTCTATGTATACTTAACGAAACATTTTTCATATTATATTCCGCTTCAATGGTAATTTGATACATGGATCATGCTCCATTTTAAAAACCATTTGTTTTGAAAATAAGAGCTACGAAGCTCTGATGCCAATTGTGGAAAACTAGAAGGGGAATTGAATAGTTTACCGTTTAAAAACTTTAAACTTGTTGTATCAAATGTCCATTTTTAGCTTATTCTAATATGAAAGATGTTACTTGTAGTTTATGACTAACATAACTTAAAACATGTTATCACACAAGTACAATCAACAAGTCACAACACAAACAATCACATAATGCAAACATTAAAGTAAGGCAATAAGTAAAAGGAAAGTGCAAACCGAACACGAGGATTTATAGTGGTTCAGTCACGGATCTCCTCTCCGCCCTACTCCACTCCTCGAGTGCCCAACTCGAGAGTTACTTCACTAGATCAACAACCTCCCTTTCGGCGGAGAAAACCTTACAATTGTCGCTTACACTTTTACCGACACTAAGCTAGATGTCGAGTTCTTTTACAAGGGTACAACCACTCTCGTCGTCGCTTACACTTTTACCGACACTAAGCTAGATGTCGAGTTCTTTTACAAGGGTATAACCACTCCCGTCGCCGCTTACACTTTTACCGACACTAAGCTAGATGTCGAGTTCTTTACCAAGGGTACAACCACTCCCGCTATGTTTTGTGGCCCAACATAAAAACCTTGTGTTTTATGGCACAAACACATAAACCATCTAATCTATATTGTTATGATACAATGATGTTCCAAGACATAAAAGTCTAATGGATATGCATGCCTAATCTACATGAACTTCTTGAATAAGAAATCTTCAATCATTAAGGATGTCAAGTGCCCTTGAATCTTCATATGTTGGAATGCTTTAATGAATGATGACTTCAAGATCTTGTAACCTTCTTGGTGGATCATGAAGTATGATATGCTTACAACAAAGATGAATGTTAGAAGCATTATGATCATTTTGGAAAGGGTGACTCATGTGTGTTTCTACATGGTTTCCTATATAACTATGTGTGTGTGGTTTTTCATCAAGTTTGCAAGTAAACTATAAACTCTTATTTATAGGCAAACTTACAAAGGGGTTTTCCAAAACCATGTTCCAAAACAAACAAAGACAAACCATGTTCTAAAATCATGTTTCAAGTATCTTTCACAATGTCACATCAAGTTACTTCTAGTCAAACACACAATAGATAAATCCAAAATGTGTAAGAGGTCTTATGGAAAGTCAAACACTCAACCTTTCCATAAATGCACATGATGTGATGTATATATATTTCCATTTAAAGATTAAGATATATATGAAAGTAAACTTGTATATATTACCTAAGTAATGTTGTTATAGTAAGTTAATGAGTTACTAAAAATGTTTGATTCCTAATGTCATCACATTTTTATCATTTGTAAAACTTACTAATATTACTTTAACACCTAAAGTGGCACTTATTCTATTTGACACCTAAAGTGCACTTTGACACCTAAAATACTTAAAGATCCTAAAAGTATTTTAGTCATTCTAAATGGTTGGTCAAGGGGTTTGATCATAATGCTACATAACAAACATGTACGAACCTGTGTTGTAGCATACGATGACTCAAGGCGTTGAGAGGTGTTGAATGTTTGTTGAGACAAAGTATGATTACAAGTAACTTGTACATTTAACGTTATGTATCAAGTTATACGTTTGTCATCAATCAAAACAAACGAGACTGTATAGATTAAATATCGCAATATTTGCACTAACACCTCTGACAACTTCCATCTATACCAAATGAGTCGGAGGAGTTCAAGCAAACCAAAGGGATGTGGAAATGCTTTGGGAGATACCTTGGGAAGATCTACAAGAAGGTGAACAAGAAGTGAGAACGTTAAGAGGATGTTTGGTACAAGGGTGCATTTGAACAATTTGGTCGTTAAAACAATGTAATTTTATGCTTTTATGATGTTGCAGGATGATATTATATCTGTGGATTATGTGTGTACTAACAACATTTGCAGGGGATAACTCTTTAGTACTATGTCATTTCAATTTTCGACTAAAACTATGAATGTACAATCGCTCTCGTAAACTCTATAGGTAAGCATGTTTCTACCTGTATTTTTTGTTTCTTCTAACCACAAAAAATTGATTACTTAAGTTTTGGGAAAAGTTTTGGAATTCGGAAAAACCACGTAGCCGTAAAAACTGCTCTGTCTCGATTCTGAGCTTCCACGGAAACGGCTGAACCCATTTTTGGTTCCGTCCGTTTACAAACTTTGGTTTCGCCAAGTTTTTCCAGCGGATACGGGGGAACCCAAAACTTGGTTCCGCCCGTGTTATTGTTTGGTTCCTCCAGTCCTACAGCAAATTTTCGTCTTTGAATTTTTTTTATTTTTTTTTATTTTTTATTTTTTTTGGTAAACATGGGTTTCCGACTCGACATTGCGAGCCGACTAATCCCACGGCGACTACCCTTTTTGGATAGCCCGGAGTCGGCGCAGGTGAACCTCCGTGGCCAGAAGGGTATTAATTTTCTCCCCGTTGGATTCGAACCCTTGACCTCCTCTTTGAATTTTTCTAGTAATCCTTAGGTTCCAAACTTGCTTCCTACATGCTAGTTAGTATTTATCAATAATACTAGAGCTCTCTTAGCACACTTTAAACAATAGGATCATCATTCCCGCCAAAATTTCAAATTTGGCTAAACTAACCCAAGGAACCTTTCTGATACAAGGAAGGAACCTTTCCTTTGGTTCCTCCAAATCCGTGGAAAAACCTGACAACATGTATCCTCCATGATCTCATAGCATTTATTTCTCCACTTAGTCTTTCACTCCATCCAACTCCATTGGATTGACTTCTAATGATTTGACAACTTCTTGGAACTCTTCCAAATGATTAGGAACCTCCAAAAATGTATGGATCAACATCAAATCCAAACACCAATTTCCATACCATGTTCTTCCTATAAATTAACCAACATTCACACATCAAATTCACACCTTCACCATTGCTTCTCTCAACCTTATACTTCTAAGCCTACCAAAGTCTTGCAATGACTAAATCTAACACCTCATCTGAATCATTAAGGCCTATTAGGAGAACCGCTAGAATATGCGTAAAACCATGTTGCTTCAACAAAACCATCCAACTAAGCTTATCATCATCAAGTGATTCATCCCTTAACATTTAATCACTCATCAATGATACAAACTTTCTAAACCTTGCTACTCCAACACCATCTCCAAAACCTTGCAATGCTAACATAATCACCACTCCTCCACCAATTATAACACCAAGTGATCCAACACCACCTTCGGCACCAAGTCAACCTTCAAAAACTTCATCACCTCAATCACCAAAATTGACACCTATGAAACTCTTCAAGACACCACCAACATCACCACATCCATTTATGGAAAGTTTACAAGACCTACCACTTAGATCATCAAATCAACCACCATTGCCTCTTTTTGACACTATTGATCAAATGGAAACTCAACAACAACCACGGTTTCAACCAAGTGAACCATTGAATGAAAAACCTCATCAACCATCATTGATAGAGCGTTTGGCTTACAAACATGCTAGACCATCTATCTTTCCTCAAGATCAAGTTCATCCACAACCACAACCATTGTTGTTCCATCCAATTTACAAATACATCCATGGTCCTCTTTATGGAGAACCAAGCTTTCATCATCATGACCAACAACAAGAACCACCTCAAGAATTTTCCCAACAATTTGAGTCCATATTTCCTACTTATGAGGAAATAGAAGCATCTTTGTGGACCAAATCTTCAAACACTCATGAAGAACTCAACACTCGCTTGGAGAGCCTTTATGCTTTCAAACACAAGAGTGATTCTCATCTCACCCAAGCCATGGATTTCCAAACTGCAATGTACTCATCAATTGTAGGAAACCAAAACACCTCTCAACCATCCACCTTTGCTCCCGCTACAACCAATGCTCCATCCACCTTTGCTCCCGCTACCACTAATGATCCACCAACAGCAAACCAAGTTCCACAACTACCACCTATTCGCCATGATTGCATCATGTGCGAAAGAACCGCTCATATTAGTGAGAGATGCAACATCTTAGTACATGAGCTTCGAGATGAAATGCGGTTTATCCTCAACCACATTTTGGAGCGTCTAAACGCTATCTCTCACTTGCCTTAAGCTTAGAGCTTCATTAAGAATTTCAAATAATGGTAGAATCTCACCTAGTACTCTTTACTTTTATAGGTGTAGTTGTCATTTTTCCACTTTGTAACAATAGTAGACTTTTTCAAGTCTTTAGGTTTGACTTTTTAAGTCAAATTAGAATTTTACTTGAAATATAATGGTTCTATTTTTATATTTAGTTGGTCGTTCTCTTTTGGTTGTTTATTTACTTGACGATTGTTGTTGTGAGATGAATGCTTATTCTCTTATATGCTAATTAGTATTATGTTCTCATACTTATTTCTACAACAAACTAACTTTTTCTTGCAGGACCAAAATCCATGTATCCTCTCTTGGCATTCCGTTTAGGGGGGGTATTGTCCAAGGGGGAGCATATGGCTTGACACATTTCCGCTTCGCCACTCTTATTTTTGTTTCGACAAAAAGGGGGAGATAGATATATTTAACCAAATCAACTTTGTTACATCATTTAAAATGTCATACTCAAAAGTTGAAATAATCATGTTAAATATAAATTTATAAAAGGCTCAAAATCTATAATTATCTATTTGCGTAAAAATAAAATTTATGTTTTGTCGTCAACAAAAATGGGGAGATTGTTAATACAAATATCGCCTAAAAACGTTATTTATATTTTACGATCTTTCTTAGTTTTGTTAACTACAAAAGGTAAAGTTTATTTTTAGCAAATCGTAAATATAGTTTAAAAGTCTTTTACTTAACATCACTCAAACTACATTTACATGTTTTCATAAAGTAGTTTCTAATCAAGTATACTTTAGTTTAAGAACATGTGTTAAAAATGTCTTATAAGTATATTTAGCAAGTTTCTAAATAGTATGTCTCATTAAGATATAAGCAAGCAAACTCTGGTAAATCATTTACTTGCTAAACATCCCAAACAAACATTTTTAAGTCTATACATAAACTCTTTTACAAGTATACTTTCCTTTTTAAGAATATCTAAAATTAGAAATCATATGTATACTTACATCATCACTTGAATCACACATGTCCCTTCAAGGAAACATTTGTGTAAGAAACATGTTTTATTTTGTATAGATTCATACTCAAGATCTCAAAGTTGACTTTGTGAGATCTTGAGAATATTGTGTTAGATTGTGTAAAATCTTGTGCAGGATTTTGTCAGACCAGCTGGCGGAACCCTCGGGTATAACGGACGGAACCAAAGTATTGGTTCCGCCGTATCCGTGGGTTGGTCTGGAAGTTTGCCTATAAATAGCAACCAACTCTTTGAGTTTTTCTAATCACTTACTATTATAACATATTGCATATACTTCATTTCTAACTCAGTACAATTTCATATTTGTGAGTCTTTCTTTGTAGCAAGAAGATCACGACTTCAAAAGCTTCAACACAACGTTGCAAGACTTGTTAAGCATAGCATAGTGTAAACTAGTAAAGTTTATACATCATTGTATTGTATCCATTTGTATTGATCGGTTAGTATTTTAGTACTCAAAATACTTAGAGTATCGGGAGTTGTTGTACCCTTGTAAAAGAACTATCGGGAGTGATTGTACCCTTGTGAAAGAACTCGACATCTAGCTTAGTGTCGAAAATAGTGTGTAAGCGACGTGTAAGGTCTCCGCCGGATAATGGAGCTTGTTGACTAGTGCAAGAAACTCTCGAGTTGGATACTCGGGGCGTAGAGTAGGGCAAGAAAAAAGAGTCCTTGTAGCCGAACCACGATAAACATCCGTGTTATAGTTTGATTGTTTCTTACTTTTATTCTTGCATATTAGTGTTTGGTAAGTTTTAATTGTCGATTACACGTAAAAGTTTTCAAAGAAAATCAAGTTAAAACCGGTAAACTATTTAACCCCCCTTATAAATTTACACATTATTATTAAAGCCAAAACCTTAAATAAGACTTGTATTTTTTTTCCTCCTTGTTATTATATTACTCTATATTATTATATTTTGGTTTTAAAGTCTTTTTCAAGATGTATATTTTTCGACTTATACAAAGATGAAGAGTTTAAAAAAGAATCGAAATTTTATTTGGATGTGGGAAATGAAGTTACCAAACATATGAAATAGATTAAGTTCTTTTATTTTAGATTTTTGGCATGTTTATGACTCATATCTTCTTTTTCCTATCTTACTAAATTATTTATTTAGCTACGAAAACTTGAAAAATTTTAATGTATTTCACTAATTATCATGATGTTTGAACGTCAAAATCTTTCTTAGGATATCTTATTAGTTCAGGTTTGATATTTAATAGATATGTATAAGTGTAAAACATTATGATCCATCAACGCCTATTAGCAAAACAAGACATTTTAATTGAACCTTACAATTTTGATTCGATCATACGATCCTGATTTTGTAAAGAGAAGAACGATCTTCAGTAGGGTCTCTATCTTAGCAACTTTGATTGTGATAATAAAATGATTCGGAGTTCTGTATTGTTGATACAAAAGTTGGGCGTTCCTGATTATTGACTCTTGCTCTTGTACCAATTCGCTTCTTAGTACTTGTAACCTGAGCACTAAGAAAATAAACAACACCGTTAGACTTATCGAGGGATTGTCTCCCCCGATTAGACTCCGGCGTGAGAGTAAGTAATCGATTTAAGGTTCTCGTAGAGAGTTAGGGTTTGTATATCGTACCTTTGAATGAGAGATGTCATTCCTTATATAGGCGCAGAATCCTTGTAGGGTTCGTGCTCCTTACGTTTCGCACGCGTAATGCTTATCCGGGGTAAGGATATCTATTCCATAGATAGAAGATCCTTATCGCATGCCCGGTTAGTTTGGTTGGGCTTTGGGCTTCGTGAGCTCAAGCCGTTATTATTATGGCCCGAGTCATTCGTTATGATAGCCCACTCGTGGTGGGTCTGGGCCAAGTAATGTTTATCATTTGGGCTCATGGCCCATATATAGACTATACGTCATCATGTCCCCCCAGTCTAGTGTGCGCGGCTCGTAGCCGTGGATACTAGACTAATGTTAACAGCGGTAAGCATGGCGGGAGAACATGGAAATATTACCGCCCATTTTAAAGTGCAATGCACCTAGTCATAGGTATTTCAAATGGATACCTTGAAAATTGGGGGTAGTGTCCACGTGGCCCTCGTAAATCGGGAAAAAGTGCATGTACCGGTTCAGTTCCAGCCACACGTTTTTGTGAGTGGGATCCACGTGGGGATAATCTAGAGTTTTTTACTCCCTATATAAGAGTCACCGCCCCATTTTTTACGATCACAGAGTAAAACACACACTCACCATTGTTCACTTTTCTTGAAAGCTTTTTGCAAAGAAAATACTCATTTTCGTAGGTAATTTTTGTGCGTTTTACTCGTAAATTAATGAAGATGGTTGCCCAGTTAGAGGACTTTCGCTCTGCGATGACTGTTGAGGATGTTACTCAATTTACGTCTGACTACTTCGTGCCTCTGGATGTCCGTCCAGAGGCTCCAGATGTGGACGCGTGTATAGCTGATTTCCCCGAAGGGAAAATAGGGCTATACACAAAATTCTTTGAGTACGCGAATTACCGCGTACCAATATCTATCTTTCTGAGCGATTTGCTCAACCACTATCGCCTCTACATCTCACAGCTGCACTGTATAGGTGCGGCTAAGGTGTCGAATTTTGAAGTAAACTGCCGTCTACTTGCGATAGAACCGACCATTTCCTTATTCCGCTACTTTTACCACACGACGTGGTCAAATGGGTGGGTGTCTTTTGCGAAGCGCCCGGGGGCACTTCAGTGCTACACTGATAAGGTAGACTCCCTAAAAAATTGGAGGGAGTATTTTTTCTGGGTTGATGATGTAGTCTTTTGTTAGGAATACGTTTATTCCAATGAAGACTCGGTCACCCCGAATATTGTAATAGCATAGTGTAGCTCGTAGTAATCATTAGTTTAGTGTAGTATTTGTGGAGTCGGGTCGGGTCTTTACCCACTGTCAGCCCGGTCCACAGCCCGTTTAATAAGGCGTTGAGCATGTAAGTATAAATACCCTCTCCCACCCAAGGGAGAGGGTTGGAACTTCATTTGCAATTCAACTTTTTCTTTCTTGTTTCTAAGGCTCCCAACCTCTTTCTCTCTCTAAAACTCTTCTACTTCTTTCTTTCCTTTCCTTGAATTCGATCCAAACTACAAGAACCATACATGTTATTTATTTGATATATTACAATTGGTATCAAGAGCCATGGTTACACTCTTGGGATTGTGTATTCTCGAATTTTAGTTTGGTTTTGTGGTTCTCTTCTTGGTTCGAATTGCGTTTGTGATAACATCTCATCTTTATCATTGCTTGTGGTTTTGGTTGTTTAACTCGTGTTATAATAACACATCCCATTTTAGCCATTGTTCTACTTATTTCACTAGCCTATCAGTTTTTATGGGTGTGTTCGAATGTTGTTCTGGTTTTTCTATGGCTGAGAATTGTTGGTTTCTTGGCAGCGAGTTGTAGTTTTGTTGTATGTGATTTGGTACTACTGTTTGGATGTTTGCCAAATAAGGGGAGTAAAAACAAAGCAAGAGATAGTGACAGTTTTGGCTTGGTCCTGTTAGCGAGTTATCAGTATTTCTTAATAGCGATTTGTTACTCACATTCATTGTAGCGAGTTGCTAATATTCTAATTAGCGAGTTGGTGAGCGAGTTGCTAATATTCTAATTAGCGAGTTGGTGATACTCTGGGTAGCGAGTTGCTGAAACTTTGTTCATTTAGCGAGTTGCACTTAGCAATTTATGCTTAACGTTATTTTTGGTACACAAATTAAAACACACGCTGCTCAAATTTTTCTTTGTCTGAAAAGGCGTACAAAGATAACTACAACAGTGACAACTCCTATCCTATCATATACCATCAGCAGTCAAAGTCTTAATCTAAACAGAAAGTGTAACTTAGATTCTCAAAGCCGTTTTTGTGACTATAAAGTCTAATTCAAGACGATCCAAAAGCACGAAACATTCATCACAGTTCCAAACTTAACTCGTACTTTTAAAGACAAACAATTCAAGATCTCAGTTGGGTGCACAGTTGGCACAAATCTTAAACGATTTTTTCTTGTGTGATCCTAACCATCATCGATCTATTTTTAGAAGACAAGCTTCGTTGTTAATATTCGAATTGCATATGTAAGAACAAAACAAGGCTGCTTCATTCTTCTTATCATTCGGTTTAAACTAAAACAATAACGAGAAACAAATGAAAAGAAAACATCTACAAGGATCTCAGTTCATCTCAGTTAGTTATCTAACTCGATCAAACATCATAACCACAAGAGACTTACCATCATTGATCACTTCTGAAGCATAAACTTCTATTTAATTTCCGAAAAGATTAAAGAATAAGAACAAAACGATTCTGTTTCATTCTCACTTTGTTTCGGTCACACTTAAAGAAAAAGTACTATTGTTGAAACATCTTCTTGTTTAATGTCCGAAACTTCAAAGAAAGAAATAAAACAAAAGTGCTTCATTCTTTGTTTCTTTTTCAGAAAAAGAACAAGTATACCTTCCTAGGTTCAAAACCCACTTCTCCAACTGTTGTCCTGGTGGTTTCGTTAGATTATAAGAGATAAGACTTGGTATTTTTGGTTTGTGGATGATTAATTTGTGTACATCAACAAAGAGGGTCTGCTTGTAAAAGAAAAGGGAAGTGGTGGCTGCGTGTGTAAGAGTGATTAGGGTTAGGGAAATTAGTTGAAAGAGTGATTAGTGGATGTTATATACCGAATTATTAGGGTTAGCTTCATTGGACTTGGGCTAAAACTTTGTGATTGGGCCAAAAAATGATGTGATTGGGCAATTGGACTGCACAGGAACGCATGTTGTGTTCTTTGGATATACTAAAGTTGTCACTTGATTGTTTGGTGTATTAAGTAAATATTAAAGCTTGTCCGAATTTCTATGGTTTGAAGCTTTGGATAAATTGTGGACGCGACTCTGGTTGAAGTTTTGTTAATTTGAGCTTGTGTTGAATTATTCGACTTTATTGGTTATAACTTCGGGGGACATTCGGATTTCGATACACAAACGTTGTCTGAAGTTCATTGAGACTCGTCTACTTCATCAAATAAACACATTTCAGCCAGACAAATCAAAATTGAACCACAAATCACCTAATCAATCTTACAATCATCACGATCAACACAATATCACTAATCCTCGTACCGATCCGACGGTCATCATAACACATTCAATTTATCATTTCACGCTTTATTCTTGATTTTATAAAATCCCGCGAAAGAATCTATTTCTCGGTTTAAATCATAGAATTGTAAAATCCCGTGCATGCTCATATCATGTCTACTACTTCAGACTCTGTCAGTTCTGAGAATGTACTTCACCATCCACTTAAATTGCTCGATAATGCAAAAGATTGTTGCATAGAATGTTTTCGACAACTTCATTCACATCTCTCGGTACTTTTAGAGGGAACTGGATTCAAGATGGGATTCGAACGTGCATTTGCAACACTCTTTGGTCAAGATGTTCAGACTTTCACAGGCACAATGATTCTTAACTTAGATCAACTACAACAACAACTTGACCAAGAAGAATCTTCCAAAAATGGATCCACGGCCGCTTTCAGTGTGATCAACAAACAACTCCGAGTGTTCTTCGACTCAAAATTCACACTGGAATATGACCATTATAGTCAGATGACGAAAAAGTGTTTTGCTGATCACACGGGAATTGAGGTTGATACGTTCAGAGACACACTCATCCAACTTATGGATAAAGTGAAAAGATTCATTGATGAAAAAGCACAGCATATACCGGCATATGATGATAAGGTGAAGGCATGTAGGGTGCAATCATGTGATGGTATTGGCGATTCGGGTAAAGCATCGGATGTTGGGTCAGTTATCATGATATGCAAAGGGTCAGAGACTGATAAGCCAGACACTACCAGCAGTTCAGTGACTCTTATTTCACATGACATGGATGCAGATTTCAGACCAATAAAAGGACAAGTGTCATGTGCTGAGGTACCCCTAACTGTACATCATAATGTGCTTTTTGATGAACGACTGCATACTGATCAAGTTATGCCCAGTAATGACACATATTTGTTAAAAAAGACTGATAGCAATACCATTTCTGATTTAACAAATATGAATCATAAAGGAGGAGAAAGTGATCAGGATGCTGAACGTGATGATGAGTAAAGTTCTTTGTTTATAGCTGAGTCTTTTAAATCAAATGATATGGTTGATAAAGAAACGTTTAATGAACTTTCAAAGAGATTCTTACAACTTGAAAAACATTGTATTTCACTTGAAATCGCAATGCAACAAAAGGAAGAAAGTTTTCAAACTAACCAACCATGTAAAGATCCGGAACTTCCTGATTTCCGCGAATTCTTTTTAATTAATGATTTGAAAGCTCAGCTAGAAACCAAAAACTTGACAATCAACAACCTGAAAAAACGTATTTCTGAGATGTGTGATATGTGTAATGAAGTTAAGGCTAAACATGACTGTGATGTTATTGCAACTGAAAACCTTGAACGCAAAGTGGCCAATTTACTTTTGGAAAATGAGTCTTTGAAAAAGCATTGTAAAAACCTGAACGAGTCAATCAAGGATACGAGAACTAAGTCGATGGAACAAACGAACTCTTTGATTACCAAAACTGATGAATTCAAAGCTCAACTTCTGAACAAGGGTTTCACAATTACAGCATTAAAGAACGAGCTAAGAAAAGCAACAGGGAATAGTGTGAACACTAAGTTTGCAAAACCATCTATCTTGGGGAAATCAGTTTCTCAATCGTATAGAAACCAATCCGTTGTTAGGCAACCAACTGCTTTTAGATCTGAACGTCCAAAATTTTCAAAAACACGGTTTGCCTCCCAAGTTGATGCTGAACAAGTTTTGACAAAACCAGTCACTCCACATTATTTGCCTGAGATAATTGCTTCTAGTTCTGTTAAACCTCAACAAGTAGTTACCCCTACAGCCAGCTCCTCTAGAACTAGTTCAAAAACAGTGTCAAAACCTAGCATTAAGGTTCAAAACACTTATGATATAATGGACTTGTACAAGAACTATGATCTAGAAAAGGCTAGAAAAAGGGCATTACTTCATAAGGATGGAATCTTAGGTTCACAACCTAGTATGATCCCTCCTAGGTTATTGAGGAACACTGCTAAGGCTCAACCGGTTAAGTCTAGGATTTACAGTAAGACATCCACAATGCATATGAAGCAAAACAAACCTAAAACTTCTCCTAGGTGGACACAAACTGCTAAATCGTTGGTGACTAGGAATATCGATAAGCCTTCCACTATGCATAAGAAGCTTAGTAATCCTAGACATTGCCATAAGTGGGTTCCAACTGGTAGAATGTTTAGGTGCGTTGGACTTAAGTGGATACCTACCGAAAAGGTGCTTACTAATAGCAATGCCTTGGTTGACTGTGAAAACCCAAAGGGTTTGGATACTGTTGCCACTAACCCATATATATGCAATCAAGTTTGTGATGTTAGTGCATGTACTCCTTACTCAGTTGCAGGTACATCAATCATTCTCTACAGGAGAAAACTCAAAGTTTGGAGGCCTAAAGCAAGCATATCTCCTGCTTCAGGAGGACTGGAATGTCAATGTTGATGTATCTGTATTATGACGTCTTAACACATCAGTTCAGGCCTCGTGCTTCAGCGACTATGACGTCTGAATACATCAGTTCCGGCCTCGTTCTTCAATGACTATGATGTCTGAACACTTCAGTTCAGGCCTCGCTCTTCAACGACTATGACGTCTGTTCAAATCAGTTCAGGCCTCGCTCTTCATCATTATGTTGTTTGAATAAATCAGTTCAAGCCTTGGTCCTCATTGTCAACATTATGGCGTCTGCTGACAACACATCAGGCCCCGTTCATCAAAGAAAAGAAAGGTGTACGATTTAGTGCGCCTTATCTTCGAAAGAAGAGAAATCTTCTTGTTCTTGACCGTTCTCAACAACATGCTTCATGCTTTCTCCATGTGCATTCAGTCATCAAGTGGATCTACTTACCGTTGATTACATTCTCATTCACTTGCTCAATCAAAAATGGCAACCTCATTTGCAATTTTTGAGGGGGAGAAGAGTGAATAAACTACATGATTAATTGTATTCTTATTCACTTGCTCTCAATCAAAAATGGTAAACATCGTTTATTCAATCGCTTGCAATTTTTGAGGGGGAGAAGTGTGCATAAACTGCGTGTTGATTGATGTTTGAAGAATGGTCATACGACTCTCCTCCAACACCTAATGTTCTACTTACTAAGGATGACTGGGATTTATGTCTGATGATTACTTCCAAGCTTCAACGAATGATGATTGATCACTTGCTCAAGTAATCCAATCTCTAGTTATTCCTCAAGGTGTTGATGATGACTATCATGACTGTGAGAATTCACACATGAATAATGATCCGTCGTTTGGTTCTATAATCAAGGATTGTTGTTCCACCAATTGTGCACTTTGTAAATCAACCACAAGAACATAATGAAAAATGTCGATTATAATGTCAAAACGGTTAAGAATTTGGACATGGAATGTCAAGTAATCATGGAGTTTATTTGGTATCCCTTATTTGAGATTGAAGTTTTGTTTCTCAAAGGCGTGATCTTATGTTATCTTGAAGTCGAGGTTGGTTGGATGAAGAATCTTCGAGATCCTTGCTTGAGCTTTTACCTTTACAATGACGAAGACTTGGATATCTAGTTATTTTGGTGATTCTTCTTTTTATTACCACAAAATAACTATCACTTTAAGGAGTGTCACATCTTACATGAAGTTGTCGGTAGTCAAGAGGTGATGTATGTCTTATACTTGATGGTTGGTTGGTTGAAGAGTATAGAGTACTTAGGGATTTGGTGTTGAACAAACTCTCTACACCACTCTTAGTCATACACTAGTGCAAGCCTAAGTCACAAAAATGGGGAATTCTACTTCAGTTTCTAATTTGGTATGTTGGGTTTACTTCATCAGTGGTCACTTCAAATAGCCTACATAAGAGGTGGTAAAGATAGTCAGAGAGAGTCTTTTTGTAGCAGTTGATTCTCACTAGATCCATTTTAGCAAATTTTTGTTCTTCTCACAAGATTTCTAGTACGTATGCATTAAATGTGTTGCTAATTCTGAGGTATCAAAACCAGCAAGGGGGAAGGAGACATGCATCTGAGTGCATAATGTGTACACGTGATGAACTTAATACTTCTTCTTAATTGAAGTTATCCCGGGAAGACATATGTCATAACCGCAGAGAATATCAGTGTATTAACTTGTGGCGTTTGGTGTATCATTCCAACTATGTAGGGGAAGTGTTCTCTTGACACTTGTGGTATGTATTACTTCAGCTCTCAGTGGGAAGAAATATGAGAAGAACAACTGGAGAGTGAGATGATATTACTTATCGACATCTTCATATGAGCTGATATGGGTTTTGGTAAAGTGCTTCTGGTTAATGCTTCACGTACACAATGTTATGCTAATTCCGATGAGATTGCAACCATCAGGGGAGAGATTTGTGTACATCAAGGATGCGCAACAGGTTCACGTGATCGGGCTTAATCATATATTCCGGAGGTGATATCCGCAGAGATGATTAGTGCTTCAACCTGTTACTTTGGTGTCATCGTTTCTTCTTGTGTTGGATACATGCGTACAATATGGTTTGAGTTGGCATGTGTAAGATAACTGGAAAGCATTTAGTGAAATGAAGATGTTGATATCTGATTTCCCCTAATAGACAACTGCTCCAAACCTCAAAAGTAATGTGTACATTGGGGATGTACAACAGGGTCATGTGATCGAGCTTCATCATACATTCCGGGATTGCTAACCGCAGAGATGATCCATGGTTCACCCTGTTACTTCGGTGTTATCGTTTTCTTTGGGTCTTTGAGCGTCATACAATGAGACCTTTTGCATCACTTCAACTACTTGGGGAAGTGGTCTCATGAATATAATTGTCGGTTTGGGGGGAAGCTACCAAAGCTTCACATTGAGGAGGCTATAATTTGACAATTTGGTGGTGCCTAGCGATTGACTCAGTTGTGAGATTCTAGTGATTTGTTAACTACTTGTGTTTGGTGAATTGTTGTGACTTAAGTCATTTCGATTAGTCTTACTGTAATTTGTTGACTTATTACGATCAGATCGATTGTAAGTTGACTTGTCGCGACTTGACACTTAGTGCTAGTTGTAACTTATCCAAGATCTCACTCTAAGTCCAGCTCGCATATTACATCTTTCGGTTTGTTTTGTTGACTTTAGTAAAATCCCGGGAGAGAACCGATCTCTCAGTTTAAGTCACAAGAGTTGTAAAATCCCGTTTAAGATCTTATCATGGCATCTACGTCGTTAGACGATTAATCAGGAGCCTCAAAAGCTTTGGTAGTGAATGTTTTAGATATGTTGGCTACACACTCCTACAATGAGTCGACTGTGATAATGGCTTCTGTACACATCTGTGCAGGACGCGTGTCTAAACTTTTGTCTTCTGAACCATTCAGTTCAGGTCCTGTACAGTATTCCACGCCTGCAGTACTTTATGTACTTCCTACAAGCGACGATTTAAAGAGTTTGGTTGATCAGAGATATGATGAATACTTTGAGCCACCAACTGTTGACACGCCTTTACCATCAGTTGCAGTAGCTCCGGTTCCAAACAATTCAAATGGTGTATCGATGTCTGTCTCAATTGATCAAAGTTGCACCATAAGCAAGTCAGTCTCCTTTATAGCCGAATCTTCAATCTTCCTTCGTACATTAAAGCACTGCAGTAGACTATTCTTTTTGAAGTTAATTCATTTCCTCCTCCTAATGATGTTCCGTTCTACAACACATTTGCAACTGAGTCTTCATCTGAGGCATCTTCTTCAGGAGATCTTGATACGGCTACATCACTTCCTAACCCTCAACCACATGAACAACTTTGAAAAATGGAGCAATGATAATACTTTTTGAGAACATATTTGGGAATCCATCTTAACAAGTGTCCACGCGAAGGAAACTTGACACATATGCCTTGTGGTGCATTTATAATTCCGTACTATCCAAAGTCGAGCCCGAAGATTACATGAGTTCTATCGACTTGAAGTATGTGAATTAGTACCTCCACCAGACTGCGCAATAATTATAGCTCTTAAGTGGCTCTTCAAAGTAAATCTTGATGAGCATCATGACGTTCTGAACACAAGGCAAATGGATTCTCCAAAGGTGTGGTTGAAAAAGTGAAAAAAAAATAAATAAATAAAAAGGGTTGTGGAACTTTTCTTCGTAAAGACAGAGTTACAACTGGCAGATTTCTTCACTAAGGCACTCCCAGGAGAACGGTTTCGATCTATTCTCTTGCTAATTGGGAATGAAGAGTCTCACGCCAGAAGCTCTTTCTGGTCTTCAGGAAGAACAGGAGGAGTAAAGGAGGTGATTCACATATCCTTGTATATATTTAAAAAAAAATAAAAAAATAAAAATTATATGTCAATATACATATTTTGAAAAACATCAAAATGACAAAAAAAAAAAAAAAAAAAAAAAAAAAAAAAAAAAAAAAAAAAAAAAAAATTGAAAAACATCAAAATTACAAAAAGATTCTTCTCGCGACATGTCTCTTGTGTAATCAATATTATGTACGTCTTTAGAAATGTCGTTCAACAATGGCATGGAGTCATACATATGCTTGAGCAAGAGTTCTTTTATGTTTTAATAATGTTTTCTAAAACATGTCGCTCCCCAAATGCTTTTCTAAAATGGCTTGCAGTCATTTCAGGCTGCAACCCAGAATTAATATATGGTTTGCTATTCCTTCAGATAGCAACCCGGTCGTCATTCTGGGAAAGTTCGTCGCCAAAAAGACGTCTATTCCTAACAAAGGCATGAATTACTTTATATTCGTGCCTTTCCGATCTGATGTACGCTTAAGTGCATCATTTCTTGAAAAAGAAGAGAAGTCTTCTTTATCAAACAAATACTTTCCTTTCAAAGATTCTTCGGGAAAGTATTTGATCCAAACTTGGTGGTACCATGGTTTTTGAAGATCAAAATACACTTAAAACAGTGTTTTAAAATATACCACTCAATCGATGCAAAAAGAATTTATCTTTTGTGGAAAATACGATTATTGAAAATGCGTCATCGATTGAGGGGGAGCATGATTTCAAAAACTATATGTCATCATAACAAGATCTTTGTGCTTAAGGGCGTATTCGACATGTGATTGTTATGTGTTATTATGAATTCTTCATGAGTTTCTCGTTAAACTCTAAATCATTTATAAACTCATCACTTCTAACACATAACATTCTCCCTCAAGGTTTGAGGGGGAGCAAATGTATCATCTCAAAAATCAGTAATTCTTAAACATGACACATCTTTCTCCCAAAATCTTTTACCTTATTTAAATCACTTGGGATCACAAATCTCAATTGGTTTGAAATTTTTGATCGGGGGAGAAAAATGTGATTTAAATATGGAAATCTGATTAAAATGTGGTGTTGATTCAAAAAGAATGCTCTCCTATATGTGTTAAACCCTTTTGTATACCAATGTACATATTAAGGGGGAGCAAATGATTTGAAAAACAAAGGATCCTTGCATCTTGTGAGATCGAGACTCAGTCTTAACCAATGAATTGACGAAACAATGACCGTCATCAATCGAAAGGACTTGTCTTGGCCGGGTAATAACTTCAAGCTGGGTTAACCAGTGATGTAAGCGTGTCTCGAAGAGGACTTGTCTGAGTAGAGTGTACCATTTCGAGAAACCTTTTGTGAACTTGGCCAGGCCGGGTAATAATTTCAAACTAGTCTAACTAGTGATGTAAGCGTGTCTCGAATGCCTGTTCATGCTTACTAAAGGTGGATCAATTCTAAACTGCAACTTTTCCCGTCATGTGCAAATTTATCATCAAAACATCGGTGCACATGTTAAGGGGGAGCATTTGAAAATGGCAAAACTCTCAGCGTGTTAACAAAATGAATTTTCAATCATAAACACGTTGAGAGAATTGGTTTATGGCAACATAGGATAGTCATGAAGTTATAAGGTGGCTAAGGTTAGGAAAACCGTCCTATGATCCGCCAGAGCCGGAGGGATCTACCCATGGACAATACCATCTAGATAGTAATAGAAAATCCGTAGGTATGATTATGAAAAAAAAAGGAGAAATGTGAGAATGGAGAAAGAAGGGGTTGAAGAATTAAAAAGAAATGAAATGAAAAAGGGTGAAAAGAAATAGCCCTCCATTTATTCAACCTTAGGGCAGAAACCGGGTTCAATTCATAATCTACTGATTGTTGCTAAGGCGACATCAGTATTGAAGACAAGACGTCATGGACCCAGTGACGCAATGCACTAAACCTTCTAGCCACTCAAGTTCTCTTAAAAGAACTTGTTTCATTCTCACGGGGAACCGATGTAATCTATCGACTTATCTCTTAGAGATAGTTGATATTGAAGTAGGAGACCTCTCCCTAATCTCCGCATAGGAAAACCAAATACACTTATTGAGTCTAGAGCCTCGAGATGCATAAAAAGATCTCATAGGAACACGTGCTACTTCTACCCTGGGTGTTCAACATTAAGAACACCAGTGGTAAACTTATGAGTCCTACGCAGATCTTAGCAATCTGCCAGAACATTTATGAGGGATGTTATTTATGTAACTCCCAATGATTGAATGGAAACTCCTGCCAGGGTCAACATCAAGCAGTCCTGAAAGCAGGTCACTTAGGTAATTCCTTGTGGATTACGCTAAGTGGTCCTGATGGTTACAAAAGGTCTACAGTCGTGGAGTGATCTCCATCGACTCACCTAATCGTTGATATACTACGGTATAATCTTAAAATGCCCTCTGTGGGTTTTCGATTAGGAACGGTCTTGGTGAGGGTTAGAAAGAGTCTTCACACTATGCTGTTGACGATCTCTAATTCCAAACCTATAAGTACCGGAAGATTTGTTGCTAACTGTTTACTTGCAGGAATTTCGGACGGTTGCAGAAGTAGATTACTGAAAAGATGATGATCCATCAACACGTGCTAAACTTAATCATTACAACCTTTGAAATCATGATCATTATTTGGGCCTCATTTATGTTTCCACAACTCTGATGCTGAAGATCATGATCCTAAAAAGTGTGAGCATGCCACAACAAAGATGATCATATCACATGAAGAAGTTATTACTCTATGATGTCTTGTAGACACACATTTTGGATGATGCACTCGAAGTAGTCTTCAAAGATCATCCAACACATTCATCAAGTCATCTAGAATCAGCTGCCCAAAAGCACAAAGATCTCAACTAAAAAGAATCATTATGCTACGAGCTACAGAGACATCTTCAAAGATTATATGCTACGATTCAGCACTTATTTTTTGGGGTGACCTCCCTTAGGGGGGAGATTGTTAGGAATACGTTTATTCCAATGAAGACTCGGTCACCCCGAATATTGTAATAGCATAGTGTAGCTCGTAGTAATTATTAGTTTAGCGTAGTATTTGTGGAGTCGGGTCGGGTCTTTACCCACTGTCAGCCCGGTCCACAACCCGTTTAATAGGGCGTTGAGCATGTAAGTATAAATACCCTCTCCCACCCAAGGGAGAGGGTTGGACCTTCATTTGCAATTCAACTTTTTCTTTCTTGTTTCTAAGGCTCCCAACCTCTTTCTCTCTCAAAAACTCTTCTACTTCTTTCTTTCCTTTCCTTGAATTCGATCCAAACTACAAGAACCATACATGTTATTTATTTGATATATTACATCTTTCCATCGCCCTATGAGTTTTATACTTAGGATACATTGCCAAGGGATGGGCGCCCCGCACCCGGTTCCTATAGGCTGGCTGATGCGCAGACTCTTGATGCCAACCGTCTGTCCATTAACCCTTATCCGGAGGCGTTTTTGGTTCACATGGGGTTGAGTCGCAATTATTACGGTGCTGCGGACGAGGTGCCAACTTTTATTAGTGAGGACGGCCGGGGTGGGTGTTCGTCCCTTCTACTTCAAATTCTGTAAGTCTTTTTTGTATGCGCATCTTTACTTAACTAATCCTTTCTTCTTTGTTGTTTTGTTTATGTGCGCAAAAATGGATCTGTTCGCCGTCGTTAAGCTGGAGAAGCCGAAGCAGGTGACCATAGGCGTGCGCCCCCTGAGAGAAGGTGAGCAGCCAATATTGGAGGCGACCGAGGGTCGATTGACCGTGCTGCCGGAGATTGTCTCGGAGAATACACCACCGCTCCAGGTGACGCCTGTGCAGAGCGTGGTGCCGGAGGAGGTGGTGCAAGAGGAGGAAGTGGCGCGCGCTGAGTCGTCTGACAGCGTGGAGATCCTAAAGCCCGATGAGGTGCTGAAGGAAGAAGTGGCGCAGAACATTAAGCACAAGGGAGAGGCTGGGACCAGTGGTACCAGGAAGAGACGACGCCATGTCATTAGGGATGCGGAGTCATCTGCGGAGGAGAAGACATCCGCTCCTGGCGCGGATAAAAAGGATGCTGAGGTCTCTCCGTCTCTGTAAGTGTCTGCGTCTTTATGTTTCTCGAATATTACTTGTCGCAATATTTACTAACTGTTGTCTTTATCGCTTGTAGGGATAATGCTGCGAAGAATGATGGGGTCTTCGTTGATGAGGTTTCCTCTCCACAGAATGAAAACAGGGAGGGGAAAGCCAAGGTTGATGAGGGTGGAGAGGCGCAGCAGTTGATGGATGAGCTAGCTGCGACTGCTGCACGCCAGGCTGAGCTGGTGGCTCAGTTGAGGGAGAAGTATGTCGGGGAGAGCAGTACTCTCGCCCAAAAGGATGAGGAGCTAGCGAAGCTCCGTGCGCAGTTGGCTGATGCGAAGGTGGAGTTGGAGGCCTCGCGGGTGTATACGGAGAAGATTACCCATGAGAAGTTGTCTGCCATGGCTGAGGTGGAGAAGGCGCGTGGAGAACTGCATCATTATAAGTCTGACTTGACTTGGGCCGTGCGCTTCTTGGAGGAGAAGAAGGTTGAGCACTTTGCTAGCATTGCCAAGTTTAAGGAGGATATGATGAAGATCATCCAGGCGCAGGAGGACAAGCTGCGTGGCCTGAGCATTGAGTATGACGGGGAATTATATCCTCATTTGATGTCGACCATTGCTGAACGCAGGTATTCCTTTTATACTCTTATTCTTCATAATAATTTTGTTGCCATGCTTTTAACTTACACAAATTGTCTTTGTTGATGTAGGTGGTTGATTAGCCATGGGCTGCGCCTGGCAGCTATGGGCACGCTGGAGTCCCAAGAGGTGTTGGACACCTTTGGGAAGGTGGTGCACTGTGCGATGGCGCGTGGGAGATCGCAGGCTATGGAGGATCTCCATGAGGCCAAGCTGCTGAAGAAGGACTTGGCGGAAGTCCCTGGGTATAGTGCTACTGCTTATGATGAGTTGATGCAGGCTATGGCGGGGTTGAAGGTCCTCGAGCTGCCGCACATTGGGAGGTTGGAGCGCGACCAAGACGACCCCATAGATGTACTTATGGCGGGTTGACATTGAAGCACCACCTTGGAGAGAATGGGGAAGGGCAATCAGATTACTTTCTGAAGCCTGATGTGTCGCTGCTGCAGATTCCTGTGTTCGCACAGCCTCGCGACATCCTCAAACCCTTTGCTCTTGAAAGGGAGATTCCCTTGAAAGAGGTTCTGGAGCGTCATGAGCAGAGGGCTGCTCAGAAGAAGGGCATCAAGGGTAAGGCAGTGATGTGTGGCATTGGTGCTGCGCACATCCCCAGTTCTGATGGTGTGCCCGTGAGTGTTCCCACTGTATCTCCCAATGATGCTTTGCTTCTTAGAAAGCTTCAGGAAGCGGGGAGTTCTTCTGCTCCGCAAGATAGTCCTGAGCATCGCCATAGCGTGTAGGCTTTTTGTATATTTATGTATCTTTCCTTGTAATTTTTGTGAATAAATGTTGAATAAGATACCTTTTCGTTGTGTAAGTTCGTGACTTAAAATATACTTGCATTGCTTGCCAAATTATTTAACCAAGTGTTTTAAGTGCGTGACTTTAAGAATTATACTTGCATTGTTTGCGAAGTTTTATTATTTGGCCAAGTGTCTTGGCTCGTTAAGTGCGTGACTTTTTTTTTTTTTTTAAATGTACTTGCATTGTTTGCGAAGTTTTAGTATTTGACCAAGTGTCTTGGCTCGTTATTTGCTAAGCTTGTACGGTGTACTTAGTATAGGCACACCCGTCGTGAGATGTGCATGTGAAACTTACCTCGACGTCTCAAAAGTAAGGCGCTTAGCAAGGATGCGTGATCCAATGTTGATGGGTTTGCAACCCTCTTACTCAACGAGTGAATTAGTAGGTTAACTCATCCTTTATGCCTTCGTGGGTCTTTAATTGGTGCATGCACGCCATGTAGGCAGTAAAAATATAAGATAACAATATTGACATATATTAGTATGTATGCAATAAAGTAAAATACGCTATGGAGTTAGCTAGAAACCATAACATTTTATTGATACTTGCAAGTTTTTTGAAAAAATAAAAATACAATTCCTAGGAAAGAAAAGAAAAACAAACACTTATTGGGCACCTCGTAGGGTGCAAATGTGTCTGTGTAATGGTCGTAGCCTAAAAGTAGTATCTTTTTAGATTGCAGATGTTCCAAGTGCGCGCTAGGTCGTGACCTTCCATATCGCGCAGCCTGTATACGCCGTCGCCGAGCGCGTCTGTGACCTCGTAAGGTCCTTCCCATTTTGGTCCGAGCTTGCCTGTGTCTTCTGCGTGGCTCGCATCATTGGCGCGGTAAACAAAGTCTACTGGTTTGAATGAAGTGTGTTTGACCTTTGCATCATAATACTTCTTCATTTTTGCCTTAGCCTTTGCTTCGCGTATAGCTGCGCGTTCGCGCCTTTCATCCAGTAAGTCCAAGTCTATGCGTCGTTCTTCGTCATTTGTTGTGACGTTGACCTCTGCTGTTCGTATAGTTGGCATTCCTATCTCCGCTGGTATGACGGCTTCTGTTTCATAGACGAGGGAGACTGGCGTGTCGCCAGTACTGGTTTTGATTGTTGTGCGATGCGCCCACAAGACATGCGAGAGCTCATCTACCCACCTTCCTTTGTGTCTGTCCAGGCGCGCTTTTATTCCTTCCCCTAGACTGCGGTTTGCGCGCTCGACTAGGCCATTGGTTTGTGGGTGTTTTACTGAAGCGAAGTGTTGTGTGATGTTCAATTGTGCGCACCAATCTTTGAATGGGTTATCACAGAATTGTTTTCCGTTGTCTGATATAATCGCACCCGGTAGTCCAAAGCGACAGACAATGTTGTCCCAGACAAAGCGTTTGACTTGGTTTCCTGTGATGTTCACCACCGCCTTTGCTTCAATCCACTTCGTAAAGTAGTCTATGGCTACGATGAGGAACTTTACTCCTCCCGCTGCTACAGGGAAGGGTCCTGCGATGTCAATACCCCATTTGTAAAATGGCCATGGTGAGGTAATTGGTGTTAGCTCTTGTTGTGGTCGTCGTGGGATTGGCCTATGTACTTGGCAATTGCTGCATTTTCTTATCAGATCGCGTGCGTCGCGATGCATTGTTGGCCAATAATACCCTGACCTTAGAGCGCTTGCCACCACGGATCGCGGCCCTGAGTGCATACTACATGATCCAGCGTGGATTTCTCGGAGTACGTAGTCTGCTTGAAGAGGTCCAACACATCTGAGCCATGGCTGCAAGAAAGAGCGTCAATAGAGTACGTTGTCTCGTAGTTCAAATCGTTGCGCTGTGCGCCGTACTCTTCGAGCGTCCTTATGATCTTGGGGTAGAGTTCCCTTGCTAATGAATTCAATGATAGGTGTCATCCATGTAGGATCTTGTTCTTCTATCACTGTGGATATCTCCATTTCCAAGATTGACTTGTTTTTTAGGGTTTCTACCAATACCTGTTTTGAGAGGTGCGCGAAGCTTGTGGATGCGATCTTGCTGAGTGCGTCCGCCTTCCTGTTATATCCTCTAGGCACCTGTTTTATTGTAAACCTGTCAAAGTTTTTGATCAAGTATTTTGTCTTTTCCAGGTATTGGATCATGTGTTCATCCTTGGCTTCATATTCGCCTAGCACGTGGTTAGCGACTAGCCGCGAATCTACGTTTGCTTCCAGGTTGCGTACACCCATTTGGATTGCGATGCGTAGTCCGGCTAGTAGGGCTTCGTATTTTGCCTCATTGTTTGTGGTTGTGAATTCAAAGCGTAGCTCATAGGTGAATTCCATACCTTCTGGATTTGTAAGAATAAGGCCTGCGCCTGATCCATCTACACATGAGGACCCATCTGCGAACAGAATCCAGGGTTCCTGTAGATCTGTTTTAGTTGCAGATGTTGGGTTGTCGTTATCTGGCTTCTCCAAGATGAAATCGGCTAATACTTGTCCTTTGATTGCAGTGCGCGGTCTGTATGAGATGTTATACTCACTTAACAGTACACTCCACTTCTGTAAGCGTCCTGATGCGTCAGGCTTAGAGATAACTTGTTTGATTGGCTGATCAGTGATTACAGCTATTGGGTGCGCTTGAAAGTATCTGCGCAGCCTTTTGGCTGCGAATACTAGAGCTAAGACCAGCTTTTCCATAGCACTGTAGTTAGTCTCTGTTTTCTTCAGGGCTTTGCTTACAAAGTATATGGGCGTCTGGACGGAGTTCCTATCTGTCAATAGTACTGCGCTAACTGCTCCGTGGGTTGCCGATAAGTACATGATTAGTTCTTCCTCTGGTCGCGGTGCGACAAGTTTGGGAAGAGATGCCAGATGGTGTTTAAGTTGTTGGAAAGCTTCCTCCGCTTCTTTGGTCCAGCGAAAGTCTCCCTTTTTAGTACACTTCATGAGTGTTTTAAAGAGAGGAAGGGATTTGTCTGCTGACTTAGATAAGAAACGGTTTAGCCCTGCTAACTTTCCATTCAATGACTGGACTTCTTTGAGTGTGCGCGGTGAGGGGAGATCAATAACAGCCTTTGTTTTTTCTGGACAAGGCTTGATTCCATCGGGTTCTATCAAGTATCCAAGGAACATGCCCTCGGTTGGGCCAAAGGTGCACTTCTTGGGATTTAACTTCATGTTTATTCGCCCCAATGTTTTGAATGTCTCCTCGATGTCGCGCACCAATTCATCCTCTGTGTGGCTTTTGATGACAAGGTCGTCAACGTAGACTTCCAAGTTGCGGCCTACTTGTTTTTCGAAAGCTGTGTCCACCAGTCGTTGGTATGTCGCGCCTGCGTTCTTCAGGCCAAAAGGCATTTTTGTGTAGCAGTACACTCCTTGACTGGTGCGGAAAGGTGTTTTTTCTTCATCTTCAACTGCCATCTGGATTTGATGATACCCTTTATATGCATCTAGGAAGCATTTGAAAGGGTATCCGCACAGGGATTCTACCTTCCAGTCTATCTCTGGCAGTGGATAGCAGTCCTATGGACATGCTTTGTTGAGGTCCGTGAAGTCCACGCACATTCTCCAACTGCCATCGCTCTTCTTTACCATGACTGGGTTAGAAAGCCAGTCATGGTAGTATACCTCGCGCATGATGCCTGCGTCTACGAGCTTATGTACTTCTTCCAGAATAGCCTTTGCACGATCTGGGGCCTGGCCGCGCTTCTTTTGTCGTATTGGAGGATATCCTTGTCGGATTTGTAGCTTATGCTCTGTGATAGAGCGCGGTACTCCCGTCATATGTTTTGGTTCCCATGCAAAGATGTCTAGGTTCTTCTGCAAGAGTGCGCATACGGCTGCTTTACCTTTGTCAGATAAAGATCCTCCAATCGAAACTTGTTGTTCCGGGCAATCGGGATGAATAGCGACTTTTAGATTTGGCGTTTTCTCTGTGCGCTGTTCTGGAATAGTCTCTGCTTCGGTTGTTACCGCATTGCATTCTCTTGGTGGTACTGTTGTGTTATAGAGAGTGACAACTCCTCCTTCCACTGGAAACTTAAGCATTCCGTGCGCTGTGGATGGTACAGCGCGCATGGATGATATTCCCGGTCTCCCAATGATACCATTGTATGGTGAGGGGGATTTTATTACCATGAAGTTTATCCATGTTGCGGTTGAGTGTTGTTCATCTCCTACGACCACCAGCAAGCGTAACTGCCCCATGGGCCAGATCTTTTCTCCTGTGAATCCTGTTAATGACGTTGTTGCTGGTATCAATTGACTTTGGATTTCAGGTCGCAGTCTTTTGAAACAGTGATCATACAGGATATCTGCGGATGCTCCTCCGTCAATGTACATGCGGTGGATATCATGTTCTCCCATATGTATTTCAATAGTTAGAGGCTCCACGACTGCGTTGTTCGCAGCTAGAGTAGGGAAAGATATCTCTTTTTCTGGAGAGAATTTTTGGCTGACTTTTTGCTTTATCTTGCGTTGCCATGACTGTATCATGTATATAGTATCAGCTTTTTCCTTGGGGGGGTTCTTTCTTACTCCCGTTTCTCTGTTTATCTTTTCCCTCTTTGATGTTTTTTACGAGGTGGTCCATTCTGCCTTCTCTTACTAATTTTTCAATCAGTTGTCTTAGCTGGACGCACTCGTTAGTTGTATGGCCTTTTTGGCCGTGGTACTCGCAGTATCCGTTCCCTATGCGCTTTTCCTCTGCGGTGCGCATTGGTGGCGGTTTTGGGAAGTTTGCGCCTTCTGTTACAAATATTTCCCTCGGGGTTTTTGTAAGGGGAGTATATTTGTCATTGTCCCTTCCACTGCGGTAATTCCTGCTGCGGTTGTTATTCTGATCATTGGATTATCTCCGAGGCTGCTCTTGCTGCCTATAGTTCGAATAACCCTTTTTGCTGTCCGCAGCAGCTGCTTCTCCTTGTATAAAGGATCTAGTGCGCTTTGTTAGCTCATCGAAAGTCTGTGGAACTTTGTCGTTTAGTTTTCGGATGAGTTCTGGGTTATTAATTCCATTCATGAACCCTGAAATTTTTAGAATTTCAGGACATGCTTTGACTTGTATGCACTCATCCTTGAAACGTTCCATAAAAGCGCTGGTTGATTCCCCTTGGCGTTGTTTCACTCTTGCTAGCTCAACAGGGTTTTTGGCGCACTTCTTTCTCTGGGTAAAGTTGAGACGGAATGCTTTCCGTAATTCCTCGAACCCTCCGATGCTCCTACGTGGGAGTTTGCTAAACCACGTGCGCGCGTTCCCTACTAACGTAGAATTAAACATGTGACACCACACAGGTTGTGGCCAGTTTTCGATAGTAGTGGCTGATTCGAAAACTTTTAGATGATCATCCGGATCACCCGTTCCATCATATGTTTTCACATTAGTGGGCATGCGCCTGCGTTTGCGGTCTGAGTAATCGCTGATGCGCCGTGTAAACGCATTAATTTTCTGGTGACGCCATGGGAGAGACATATCTTCATTCTCTTCTTCGCGACGTCTTCCTCTTGACTTCCAGTGTCCTGTTTCTTTATCCTCGTTGTTCGAGGAATCACTGGAAGAAGGGTAATCTCTTTTTCGGCGCTTGCGCCGGCTTCTTTCAGAAGAAGAGCTTGAGGGATCTCTGCTTGGGGATCTTCTTTTCCCCAATCTGTCTTGAATCCTCCTACTCCCAGGTTTGGAAGATCCTTGGCTTGGCGAATGTTGAGGCCCTAATCGGTCTTGTACTCCCCGACTGCCAAGTCTGGACTGAACATTAGTGCGCCTCTCGCTGTCTTCTGAGTATTGTGAATCAGATATCGTACCCAGCCTATCATGGATAGTGGTACGTTCTGCGCGTCTTCCTCGTGGGTGGCGCAGTGGTGATGGTTCGCGTTCAGGACCAAAATCGAGTCGAGCTTGTAGGCTCGTACTTGCCCTTCTCCTTACTTCTTCCTGCATGAGGGCGGCTAGGGTTTCATAATTTTGGGATACAAAGTTTCCCAAAGTTAGATCGGGTGCGTCCTCAGTTGTTGCAAGAATTTCTGCCTCAGTATTAGGCACCCTATCTCGGTTAGGAGCGCCGGGTGGCACAGTGTTGTTCACTGCGGGTATAGTTTGATGAGGGCTAGTGAAGAGGGTGCGCTGGAGTTCCTCAACGCCTGGGACCACTGGGGTGACTTGGGTAGTCCTTATAGGTAGTTCTACCGCTGGAAGAGGTTGGGTTGTCCCTGCCTCTTGGTGACCAGGCGCGCTGGTTGTCCCAGCAACCTGTCTGGAGGTCGGATCTTGTTGATTCTTCCTCTGATGGTCACGTTTTTCTGACTGCGGAGTCCGCTGGCTTGAATTCTTATGCTTTGTCATTCTAGTTCTTAGTTCTTAGTAGGGTCCCACGGATGGCGCCACTTGTTGATACAAAAGTTGGGCGTTCCTGATTATTGGCTCTTGCTCTCGTACCAATTCGCTTCTTAGTACTTGTAACCTGCGCACTAAGAAAATAAACAACACCGTTAGGCTTATCGAGGGATTGTCTCCCCCGATTAGACTCCGGCGTGAGAGTAAGTAATCGATTTAAGGTTCTCGTAGAGAGTTAGGGTTTGTATAGCGTACCTTTGAATGAGAGATGTCATTCCTTATATAGGCGCAGAATCCTTGTAGAGTTCGTGCTTCTTACATTTCGCACGCGTAGTGCTTATCCGGGGTAAGGATATCTATTCCATAGATAGAAGATCCTTATCGCATGCCCGGTTAGTTTGGTTGGGCTTTGGGCTTCGTGAGCCCAAGCCGTTATTATTATGGCCCGAGTCATTCGTTAAGATAGCCCACTCGTGATGGGTCTGAGCCGAGTAATGTTTATCATTTGAGCTCACGGCGCATATATAGACTATACGTCATCATGTATACTGCATACATGAAAGGTTATAGTATAAACAAGACACACGTGTGAGTCCATCACAGCCCCACGTGACTAAGTTCTCCGTTGGCACATGCTTGGTAACGGTCGAACCCGCAACGAAGATACGAGAATGCTCATAAAAAACATTAAAGAAAAAAAGATAAAGAAAATAAAAAGGTAAAGTAAATTGTATATAAAGAGTTATTGGGTGGTAGTCTGGTACAGTACGTTATACGGATTCACAGCATTACAGGCTTACAGCTATTACGTGTAGTACGGTACATTACTTTCCATATTACTGTAATTGGTGTACTCATAAAAGGGTTTCAATTATTGTTGCTTTTTAAAATGATCACCAAATTTGTCATGATTTTTAACGGCCCACGTTATAAAGAGGGGTGGTTTTATTTTTTTATTTTTTTTATTTTTATAATTTTATTTATATCAAAAAGCTATAAACTTGAAAGTGCGAAACAGAAACTATAAAGTTTAATATGTCAAACGCTTAAAACTATCAAAAATACAAAACAGAAACTGATAAAAACTAGGTTGCGCTAAAAAAAAATAAGGGACAAAGAGGGAGACAAGGGGCCTGCCACCCTTGTCCCCCGTTTTTATAGTATAACCCTTTTTAACTCTAAAGTTTGTCACCGGCCACATAAGACTTTACATAAAAATCTTACTACGATTAGGCGCAGATACGGTTGTTCGAAGTTTATGTAGATTACTTGAATTTTTCACGTGAAATATAAATTGTTATAACCTGGGGTTAAGGGTTATGATGATAATCTTGAATATCTTTTTTAAATCATGTATGTTCACATTTCGTATAATGTATTTCGACTTTATAGAAGTTTGAGTATCACAAAATCCTTATCGGGGATAATTTAAGAAGAACACTTAGTTTTCTAAGCACAAAAATACTAAGCAGAAACAAAAAGGAATTGTATTTGTTTTTAATATTATGTAATAATGAGACTAATGAATCTATTAATAAACATATTATACTATATTCTAAAAAGCATTGGGGTGTGGGGTCTACAGCAGAGTAATTGAAAAGTGGTTAACAACTTAATTTGGCTTTCTATTTGTTGTTCGGGACACGTGCCACAACTCTATTGGTTGGAGGAGTTAACTACAATAATTAGCTACAGTACCCATGAATAGTAAAATAGTGCGCTACTGTGCAAAACAGTGTTGCTACAGTTCAAAACAGTGCAGAATAGTGATAATCGATATACAATAATTTATATACCAATCAAATCTAATACAGTAATAAAACTATAACACAAAATTCACACAACAATATTCACAAGCAAATTTACAAAATAAAGTTTAAACCAAAACATTTACATCACAAAATTTAATAAAAATAGCCATAAATATCCAGCATTTTCCGGCAACATCAAGAGAAGCAGTCTGTTAGCGTCGGTGTAATCCAGCGGCGCTGTGGTTCTACAAAAAATATTAGCAAAATAAATAAATAAATAAAATAACGAAACATTAGAAACACATAGATATATATAAAAAAATCATTACAATTTTAAAACCTCAAAACTACAAAACAAGGGTTAACTAGCCCGAGGCAGCGCGAGTTGACTCAGCGAGTCAAGGAGTTACAACCGAGTCGCGGCTAAAACTTATAGATCTACACATTTTTAAAGTTTTTAAAAGAGTTTTATAAAAAGTTTTATATATTAATAGGTTTTATAAAAAGTTTAGAAAATAAGGTTTTCGTTAAAATGAAAAAGGGGGAAGGAGGAAGGCACGTGAGAGGTATTACCGACGAGAGAAAAGGTGATGGAGTGACGGTGTGGTGGCGGCAGTGGAGTGGCAGCGGCGGTGAGGGTGTTCGGTGGCGCGTCGATGTTAGACCCGTTTCCCGGGTACTTGGACCCCACCCTAGATGTAATGGACTAAGAGCCTTACGTGGTTGGTTAGTCAATAAATGTCGTGATGTGGTCAAACCTGATAGTCATAGTATTTCGTAATGTGGTTTTAGAAGTATTGTGTGTCATAAGTAAAAGGGATAAGAACTTGAGGGACCTAAGTTGACAGAATCTCAAACTGGTACTAGAACCAACTTGTTCTAGTACTAGAACCAACTTGTTCTAGTCTGCATGGACTATTCTTGCCAAAACCTCAAACTAGCACTAGAACCAACTTGTTCTAGTACTAAGGATGAATGGTTACAGGACTTAAGGGACTAAAGTTGCCATTTAGGCAAACTTCCAACTATCAAATGTCTAGAGAATTCTCTGGACTTCTATAAGGTTCATTTTGGATAAGAAGTATGTGTGTGTATGTGGTGTCGGCAAGAGAGAAAGAGAGGGAAAGAGATGGGTCTTGATGGTCCAAGAATGGAGAAGATTAAGGTCTTATGCTAGGGTTAAGTTCTAGCAACAATCAATCAAGTAAGTACTCCCCATCTTGATTATGTTAAAGTTATAGTTTGTGATTAAAGTGGGAAATCATCATATGATCAAGGTATGATCATATGACGATTTAGAAAGGAAGATGGGTAAGTTATGGTGGGTTTTATATAAACCCTTGTTTATGATTATTGATTGTTATGTTGTTAGGTTTTGGCTAATTATGAAGGATGATGATGATGATGAATATTGATGTTGATGTTGATGTTGATGGTGTTATTGATTTGTAGCTTGGCTTGGATGAGCAAGGTAAGTAACTTGATTGATATGTGTTTAAGATGATTGTTTACATATTATGTGACTATAAGTATGGACCCGATGTGTTAGTTTTGGTATCCTTCGGGATAGTCCAGCTTGCCTTTTATTGCATGTATTTGGCATCTTTCGGGATGGCCTAGCTTGCTTTCATGGCATGGTTGTTAGCTTGCCTTTACGGCATGGTTGTTAGCTTTGATTTAGTGAGTGTGGCCTTGATAGGTGGTTTGCCTAGTTAGCCAACTCAAGTGATATATTATGAGTAGGGAAAGGCTAAGGTATGTTGTGATGTTTATGTGTTTATTGGTTGAAGTATTTGTGTAGCATATATGTGGACTAACATGTTAATCATGTGTTAATCTAGTTACTTACTAAGAGAAAGCTTATTGTTTAGTTGACAATGTTTTGTAGGTTACTCATGGGTGAAGCTATGGCTTGGATAAGAACTAAGGTTGGACATGTGAAGTAGAAAAAATGGTAAGAAAGTAGGAGCTAGGTAGTATACCGAGCTCAAGTGTCATGTTTGTACCCCCGTGAGTCATTAATGTTATGTAAAGTATGGTCAAGTGTCAAGTGTATAAATTGGTGGTCAATGGACAAGTTATAGTATAGTTCATGTGTTTACAGTCAAGTTAAGGGGGCGTTTGGCATAACGTCTAATTGTACCCATTTTGGGATGTGAACGAGTCAATGGTCATGGATCAAAGTTGTCATGGTTTTTAATATTAAATGAGTATTTTGTTTACGATTAAAGTGTTAATTTTATGGTTAAAGGTGATATGGTTAAGTGTAGTATGCAAATGGGTCAAAATGGGCGTTTTCACCCGTTACTTTGTAAAGCATATTTTTGTGGGTCATTATAACCAAGTTTATTCATATAACTGATGTTTATATTATCCTAACGATTTTTGGAAGTTTTGGTGTAATGTCATGTTATAAAAGTCGTTTTTTCGGAAAATGGGTCAAAAGTGCATCAAAGGGATATGCAGAAAAAGGGGTGTTTGGGACAGCAAGTAGTGCATAAAATGGGTCATGTGAGAAAAATCATATCTTTTAAACCCTAAGTCGTCACGGGTCGTGCCACCCGGCATTTTGAAGATAATTGTGTCTAGTATCATTTAAAATTAGTCTCATGGTCTGAAAGTTTATAGATTCTTGCCAATAGTGAAAAGAGTAACAGCAGGTCAATTTTGATACGTCGTTTCCATGCAAAAAAAAGTTTTAAATTTTGGTCAAAGCGGGCACGGGGTGTAACAGTCGAGGCTCAAGAAGCTCCAGAAAGGCTTAGAATAGCCCGATTTATTGATTGGGGGAGTAAAAGTTTTCGCCGAAAAATTTGCCGGTGATGGGCGGTGGCCGGCGGCGGTTGCCAGAAAGAGGGTGATATATAGAGGGAGAGTAATAGTGATGTGTGTGTGTGATTTATGAGTGAGGAGAGAAAGAGAGTGGAGTATTTTATATAATAGGGAGGGACCAAACATGGCCAAAACAAACTACAAGGGTAGAATTAAAAATAAAGGGCGGATTTTACAATATTAATTGTGGGACCCATTTGGCATACAAAACGGACTCGAAAAATTACGAAACTTGCAACATTGTTCACGAAATAGTTTTCCAATAAAATCAACTATAAATTCGCATAAATTTCTCGAAGTCGATTTATTTGACAAATTCGGTTCGTTTCATGTCCTTTCGAGTTTAGATTAAACACAACTTTCCAGCAGCAACGCGCGGGTATCCCCACTTTTCCTTACAAAATTACACGCTTCCATATTAAAAAAAATACACATAATAATAATAATAATAATAATAATAATAATAATAATAATAATAATAAAAATAATAATAAAACAAAAATAAAAATTCAACAACATAATGAAAACATGCAACAACTAAAATTTATTCAAATTCCAACATGTATAACACATTCTACTTAAAACACACACACATACACACTCTCAAACATTTACATTAAGTAACAGAAAACAAATAACGTACGACAAACACTCATGTAACAAAATTAATATCGACCAACACATACCCGCAGTAACGCGCGGGTTTTCATACTCGTTCAATATAATAGTTATGACAGTTAAAGTTGGTTATAAATCAATAATCCCAACTATTATCCAACAGTCACAACGTTTGGGAAAAAGGAAGAGAAAAAACGAGTACGTCATTAAAGCACCAAATATTCCGTTTGGGTCAGGGCGCTCTACCCTTTGACTCTTGCGTCTTTGTCGTTGTGGAAACACATTAGCTCCAACGAGTATGCACTCCAAACTTCCCTAACTCATATCCGATCATAATATGAAATCTCATTAGTTCATAGTAAATCCCAATTACCTAAAACAGTCTATGATACTAAAATCACCAACATAAATGGTGCATTGACTTAAAAGAAAAACCTTTGTTTTCTATAAAATGATTTGTATAAAACAAGGACAATTGGGATTGCATTCAAACCAAAAAAATTTAACACATTTTTTTACAAAACACAAAACATGCATTTCTCAACTTAACAAGAGAAACTACAAAACATTTTTTTCTTTGTTTTCCTTGCAACTTCCTTTCTTTTCTTCAAAATAGAAAACAGTATCACATGAACGCATAATCTACGTTTGTAGAATATTTAATTTCCGCTATTAAAAAAAATTGAAATAGAAAATTAAGAAAATTTTCTCCAACTAAACGCACTAAAATATAGTAAAAACAAATGATAATTTTAAATGAATCGTGTCCAAATTTTTTATGTCGTAAGCCTTGTATAGTTTTAATTAATAATATACACCTGATAGATTCTAATTATGAGTCTGACGCTTGTTAAAATACTAGTATGTTCAAAGTAGACGGTCACTATGTATAAAACCTTACCTCGCCATAACTGGACAATTCTCTGGAGGAAAATGGCCGGACATGAAAAAAGAAAAGAAAGTTCACAACCTATCAAGAAAGAAAAAAATTGGTTCGTAAAAAATGGGAGAGGATACTCTCAAGTAACGTTACTCAAGTTAGAAGATCATCAACCATTGAATTAAAATCAAAAGTCAAGATGATGTGATTTTACTTTTAATCTTGATATTTGATTTTAATTCAATAGTTGAGGATCCTCTAACTTGAGTCAAGTTGTTCTACCAACTTGAAAAGATCCTCATTCGTAAAAAATAAGTTATAAACACAATAATAGTCCTTTGAATTAACTCAATAAATAGGGTGGCGATTTGCACATTCTTAAAATTGATTGGGACACTCAAATTTAGAGTGTTTTGACATTTATACTCTCACATCACTCTTACTTATTTTCATACTGTAAGGGTATAAATGTCAAAACACTCTAAATTTGAGTGTCCCAATCATTTCTAAGAGTATACAAATCATCTCCCCAGTAAATAGGATAACAATGTTGAAAAAAACGGCCTACAAGGCCTTGTAATCGCCGATTCCAAGCTACAAGGCCCTGGAACTTGGAGACATTTACAAGGAAATCGGCCGATTAATCGGCGATTACAAAGTTTTGGGCCGATTAATCGGCTAAAAAACGCAACTCGGCCCCCGACCGCCTCAGGACCGATTCACGATTTTTGCAACATTGTAGGATAATAAGCAAAGGTTAAGCATGTCAGAAAATGAATTAAATGGAAGTAAAGAGTATAGTACATCAAAGATTTAACACGGAGGAAGATCCTCTAAAGTTGTATAAGACAACTTTAGTAAAGTTGTAAAATCGTGAGCTATTGAATTTGATCAAATTGCTAAATTCAAAAGAAGTTTTTTTTATTTGAGCCGTTAGATCAAATCTAATGGCTCACAATCTCACAACTTTAGTAAAGTTGTGTTTACAACTTTAGAGGATCCTTATCCATTTAACACAGATAAACATTAAAGGGTTAAATTACAAAAAGAGTTTTTCTAACTTGTGTCTTAGGGGCACAAGTTAAGCATATCAAAAGTACACAAAGATCCACGAAAAAGTAAATAGAGATTTTATATGGGTCCTGTATATTTTTTATGTACTTTTTGTGTGCTTAACTGGACACAAGTTAAAAAAACCCTTACAAAAATTAGATATATGAACTAATGAAAGCGTGTGGATAAGATGAATAAAAGTAGCAGACATTTTGGTACAATGATTGAAAGTTAGGTTGAAGGTACACCGTACCAGCATCCCAAACAAGATATACATCTCTTTATCCTTTTTAACAAAATATATCAACTACTTACCTAAATGGTAAATCGCCAGGATGATAATGGATAGTGGATACCCATTGAATTTATTTAAAACTTTTTAGTAGCTCATTTAACCAAAATGAGATAAAATGTGCATGCTTTCCACTTTCGAACTTGCATACTTTAGAACGAGTAATTAACTTTTCTAGATAAAAGATTTCTCCGTGATCACATATAGTTGCTTTCCAGTCTTTTCTCGACTGGATTTTTTTTTTTTTATTGAATGTTGAAGAATATTTGAATAGTTGAACATTTGAGAGAGGTTGTCGACAAAGGGCTAAAGGTTACTCTTGTAACAATCCGAAGATTGCGCTAGAGCACCTGTTTTGGCCTTTCCCCCGAGTTAGCTTGCTTGTACTATAGCTCCCTTGCGGGCGAAGCTTGGAATTTTTAAGTGGGGAGTCGGGATCTAAATTTTTTTTTTCCTAAGGCTATATTTCAGGTATACCGAAATTTTTGGGGGGTCGAAACCGAATATACCGAAATTTTTCTACACGAAAACTATATACCCCCTACATCGCAAAAAAAATTTCGGGGGTTAAAAGCTGCGCCACTGCGCCTTGCCTAAGCTCCGAAGTGGCCAAGTGCTATTTTAACCTCCTTAGCACAATATTTCGGTATCGTCGTCTGAAATAAACGTTTTGACGGAAAGATTCTTAACTATTTTACTACTGTCGACAGTTTATATATCATGCCAAAGGATTGAAAACATGATAGAAATTACTAGTATTAAGATTACGATAATATAACTAGTTAACTGATATATTTTTGTTATGATTGCGGTAACAAACAAAATATGAATGTTCTATGTTATAAAGCATTAATTGTCACGATCGATGATGATGTAATATCTACTCTTTATGTACTTATCACTTACTTTTGTTTTTGTTGTTATATAAAATCATACTTTATCGCTTAATATATGATAGAGATTGTGAAGGTGTGGATAATGTGAAATTAAAAAAATGTGTATACAGTAGACAGCATATAACTTTCCTTGTTGCACAACTTATTTTCTACCATTTTGAACAATCTCTAGATATGCGTAGCCTGTGAACGATCAAGGAATCGGAATTACAACTTCACTAAATATTTACCTTTATTCGCTATATATAAACGTGAATGCAATATGTATCAAAACTTACCGTGACAGGCAGGCGCGTTTGAGTTTTATTAAAAGGCACGACTCAAAGAACTACACTAGTTCAAGCCTTAGCAAAACTGTAACGATTCAAGAATTATTTGATACGACTCGAGTTATTTACAAATGTAAGAAGTGTATACAAAAATTGACTATATTTTGCAGAAGTTCGGAAATAATTGAGCAAATATAGACAAAACAAAAATCTAATGTTTGGTTCCTTGGAATATGCTCCATCACCAGATAACGGAGGTCACTTCACTTTAGCTTATAATAATGTATTTAATCGTAACCAAAACATCTAGAGACTCATGTATAAGTTCTATACATGAATATGTATATAAAGAGGCCGGTTATATTACAAACCAAACATTTCTAGTGCATCAAGAGACGCATCCAAAGCGTCCATCACCATAAAATCTAACGGTCCAGATTAAAAGCAATTAATAAAAAAACTGCAAAAAAAAAAAAAAAAAACACACGCAAGAGTATAACCATCATTAATACTGACACAATTTACCCCTTAAACTCCCGCTACTCACACAACTTCAATTTCATTCGCTCACACTCAAAACACACACACAACTCATAGAAAATAAAAAGTTGCTCACAAACATATAATGCAGGATCATACTGAGAAAATCTCAGGGGAGTTTTCCGTTCTAATTCTTTACATTTCCTATTTTTAATTCAAATTCAAACAACGAGGACGTTGTTTAACTTAAGTGAGGGATGGAGAATTAGAACGTTACTTATGCATAATTTTATTTTAAAAAATATGCATTAATCTGTGCTTAATATGCTAAATTTAAAATTTTTAGCATGTTTTTGTTAAATCTAAATTGCATAGGCGCACACATAGCCTTAATTTAAAATTTGTGAGAATTGGGTGTATCCGTTTCACAAAGTTTTACCCAAATTTCACAAATATATGAGTGTGCCGGTGACTTGTAAACTTTAGAACTTGGCTTGTATACTACTCGAGACCACAATAATGAGTATTATTGATATAATTGGAGTGACTTGTCTAACTTGGTAAATTGGTTTCACAAATATTTAAAATAATAATAATAATAATAATAATAATAATAATAATAATAATAATAATAATAATAATATTTGTTACACCTTAAACCTTAGCCTACCCTATAGATTTAAGTTCGTGGTTAGTTGCTTTTGGTAAAAATGTGTTTCCTATTGTTTCCTGTGTTCGTGTGCTTGTTTCATTATCTTTGGTTAGGTCGGAAAATTGCACAATGCAACGGAATGAAAGTAGATATTGAATATTTTTGAGTTTCGCGTGTTTGCAACTTTCACTGTTAACTTTATGTCTGAAGTTATGAGTAGAAAAGAAAAAAAATTATCCAGAATTATCGTGATAGTGATATGGTGAAATTTTACAATACTATATTTGGTTCTTAAAAAGAAAAAAAAAAAAAGTTGGAAGTTTGAAATACCAACGATGTGAAGTTATGTACTAGTAGAGATATCAATACTGTTGTTGTATTATATTTAAGGATTGAATGGGAGTTGGCCGTTATGAAAACGCCAACTAAGGTTTATTCTTTGATTAAGAAATTTTGAGTCTGATTCATGTCTACCTACTAAAGCGTGAGTTTCCGTGTTAAAGCGTGAGTTAGTCTATGATTTGTGTCTTATTCATGGGATGCTTGGGAAAACGATTAACCACATTAAGACTTAATCTATTTTGTTTTGTTTAAAAGTTTTTTATTTTAAACCAATTTTTGTTTCCATATTGTATCTATACCCATTACCAAATTATTATATTCGTTGTCAGTTTTCGTGCATCCGAGTATGATAATGGCCTAGTGAGAATGTCAAATGTATTAATAAGGTAGTGACCATTCGAGTTTTAGACTAATCGAATAACGCGCCAGCGAGCTGATGTGTGACTTGGTGACCATCCGAGTTTAAGATTAATCAAATGATGTGCCAGCGATCTGCTGTGCAACTTGGTGACCATCCGTTATGAAAATAGCGCGCCAGCGATCCAAGAAACACATTAGTGACCATCAGTTATTTGAGGAATCGTGGACTTGCGCCAACAAACTACTAAGTTTGTGAACGATACTCTACTTACCAATTAGCTACATTGATCGGGTACACTGCTCGTTAATGTGTGTTATATGTTAAAGTTGGCTAAATATAAATTTAAAACTTGATAAGGATAATCTATACCTACAATGATATACACACATATCACAACCCCATACATCCAAATAATCTCATCTTGGACCATGCAAAGCAAGAATAAACAATTCCAAAACCATGCCTCGACACCCCTATTTAAACCCTCACTTCTCACTCTTTCACTCGCCTAAGTACGCTTACTCAAAAACAAACTAAAACTCAAACAAAAATACTTCACTTTCTTTCTTCATTTTACTGTCGAGCCACAAGGAGGAGAAACAAGCAAGCATTTGTATCACATTTCTAGTTTTCTAAGTAACTTTGGGTTTATATTTCGATCGAGTGGTTTTTGTTCGAAGAAGGCTTAAGCTAGATCGTGTTCTCTTATTCGTTCGTATCATATCTCTTTGTGTCTCATCACCACCAAATTGGTGTCGTAAGTCCTTACACTTTTCTTTTTCCATTCGTAGCTTTTATTTACTTCATTATACTAAGGTTTGAGCCCATAGCTTCTTATTTAGACGTATACATAGTATATTTATTATCACAACTCGATTATTTATAAGTATATAAAACAAGTTGACTTAACATGCTAATCTAATAAGCCAAAACACTTCACTTTTGAACTTGAATCCTAAGCTAAGTCGACCGTTGCAAATATTTCTTAAAACTCGATTTGAGCCTTAACGGGCTAACTGGCCCAAACCCTTTTTCGTAAACATATTTTCGAACACAATCTTTCGTACAAATGTTCACCTATAAGCTAACTTAATAAGCTTGTAGAAGCTATAATGAATAACTTTTATAAAAAGAAAAACTTAACTTTTCGAAATGTTAAATTTGGACTAACTTTGCAAATATTTTAACTTTCGGGTACAAAGTGTCAAAACAGAAAAGATATGGATAAAGCTGAAAAATATAATTTTTATAAAACTTAAGGGTATAAACTGTCTAAATAGTAAATTTGAGGTAAAAAGTATAAATTGAGGATTTTGGACTAAAATTGTCAATAACTAAACTTTCGAGTTCAAAATGTAACTCTTATAAAGTTAAGGGTAAGTTTTGTAACTATATTATATTTTTGAAAATCTTATGTATTTAACTTAAATTTCATTTACATTTTTATGAACAAATCAATATCAAATATAACTACAGTAAAACCTCTATAAATTAATAACGTTGGGACCAGAATATTTTATTAATTTAGTGAGATATTATTATATTAACAAATTATTAATTTAAAGATGACACTGGGATTTAAACATGGTTAGAAATAATTTATTACTTTGACAAGATACATGCGTATTACATATTTAAAGACCATGATATTCATGGCACCAAGAAGATAATGTACATATTACGTACGTAATACATATCTACTAAATTAATAAATTATTTCTTGCTTATACCAAGATACATATTACTTATCTAGCAAGCCATAATGTATTATATATTCATGGTACTGTACCTACGTTTAATCAGTGTAAAGTAGCCATAGAAAAATTTAAAAATCACATCAACTATGGCTCCTAATCTGAAAGGTGTTCAAAAAATCAACCATGACTAATGAACAACGAAAATTGTTACGCGAGTATAAGAGAGATCACCAAGGATGCACTCAACAAGATTTGGTATAATGGGTTGACAAAACTTTCAATTTGAAAGTTAGTCAAGGAACAATATCAAACACTCTCAAGCGATCATCAGAGTTCGTATCAACCGAATTTGACAAAAGTGGATCTTCCAAGCGTCAAAAACCAGCCAAGTACCCAGACATGGAGAAAGTTGTTTATGAATGGTTTCTTCAACATCAAGAGCGGGTGAATATAACTGGAGAGCTAATCATAGAAAAGGCTATTGAGGCGTTGAAGCTTTTGTATCCCCATGATCTTTCAAAGCAT
Source organism: Artemisia argyi (assembly GCA_030686995.1). Classification (NCBI taxonomy): domain Eukaryota; kingdom Viridiplantae; phylum Streptophyta; class Magnoliopsida; order Asterales; family Asteraceae; genus Artemisia; species Artemisia argyi. The sequence continues at coordinate 61,373,896 of CM060691.1, read as the reverse complement.
AAACTTTCACAAGGATGGCTTGAGAAATTCAAGTTAAGGCATGGTATAAAATCATGTCGTCGTTTTGGAGAAAGTGGCTCAGTCGACACACATGACATGGAGAAGACATTGGAGTCTATAAGGGGGAAAATTGATCAATTTCCTATGAAAGATGTTTTTAATATGGATGAAAGTTGTTTTACAAGTTACAAGCTGACCATTCACTTGCAACAAAACAACTTGAAGGTAGGAAACATGACAAGGAAAGACTTACAATTGTTATTTGTTGCAATGCGGATGGCTCATAAAAAATTCCTCTATGGATCATTGGTAAGTATGCAAAGCCACGTTGTTTTAAAAATATCAACATGAATAGCCTAGATTGTGCATACCGTGCCAACAAAAGAGCATGGAGGACTAGGTTGCTTTTTGAAGAATATGTTCGTTGGCTGGATGAACAAATGCATGGTAGAAAAATTCTCTTGGTAGTGGATAATTGTCCAGCTCATTCAAATAATATCAAAGGGTTACAAAACATAGAGTTGTTTTTTCTACCGCCAAGCATGACTTCAAAAATTCAACCATGTGATGCAGGGATAATTAGATCCTTTAAAATGTACTACCGTAAAAGATTTTACCTTAAGATTTTGGAAGGTTATGAGTTGGATATTTCTTCTCCGGAAAAGATTAATGTTTTGGATGCTATCAATTTGGCCGTCTCATCTTGGAGAAATGTGCACAGGCCATAGCAAATTGCTTTCGACACTGCAAAATTCGTTCGGCGAATCTAATCGGCTCAAGTGATTTAAACAATGCAAATTCTAGAGAAGACATTCGTGAGCTTGAGAACTTGATTACGGGTATGCATTATCGGCACAAAATGGATGTGAATCACTTGCTAGATTATCCTGGTGAAAATAATGAATGTTACAAGGTTCAAGGCATTGAAGAAATTGTGGCGGATACCATTCAAAATCAGGTCGATGATGGAGTTGAGGATGATTCAGTAGCTTTGGAACCGGTCACTCGAAAAGAAGCATTGCGGCAACAACTCTTCACAACTTTTTGTTGCAATACAAGAAGACAACGCCCCAACTCTTGAGTTAAATAGGGATATTTAAAGATGAACTCAATAAAGATTTGAAGTTCAACAAAAAAACAAGTGATTATAGATTCATTTTTTACTAAACAATCTTAGAATTTTGAAGTGTATCACATTTATATATGTGAATTTTTTTAGTAATTATTAATTTATAGTTTCGTTTGGACTCATATACATACACTGGGGTTTCAAAAAAATTATTAGCTTATTATTTTATCGATTGATGTCCAAATTTGTACCGGTCCCAAGTTGAGACCGGACAAATTACTAATTTTATCGAGATTATTAATTTATCGAATATTAATTTATAGAGGTTTTACTGTAATAATATTCTTCCCAAACAATTAATAACATTTAAATTTCGATGACAAATAATAACACCAGTATTTTAAACAACTTAGCTTTTACTAACTCAAAATATTTAAAAATATATATTTTAACTTATCAAATCACCAACTTTTATTAAATATTAAAAACTTACTATTTAACTCTTAATCGATAACACCTTTTCACAAAACACTGATAACACTTATAATACGTTATTTTTGAACTTTAACACTCTGTTCTCAAGATAATAAAAGGAGAGAAATGGAAAGGAAGGTAGAGACATAAAAAATATTTTGTGTTCTTAAGAAATTTTGAGGAAAGAAGGGGAAAGGAAAGTATGGAAAGTGAGTGGACATTTGGTGGATTGTGGACCAAAAGCCACCCGCCCATATTTGGGATGGATTGGCAGTAAATGACATGTTTCTAATTGAATTGACCAAAGTGCCCTTTATTTCATTATAAAACTTTGTTTCTAGTTAGCTGATTGAAAGGGTATGATGGTAAGATGAAAGATTTCCTGCTATTTTGTTTCTTTCCATTTTGCTAACTTGAGAACACATTAGTGACCGTGAGCTTGACATCACTTCCATTCCTCTCCTTTACTTTACCTTTCTTTTCCCCTCCTTTTCATCTCAAAAAAATCTTAAGAACAGAGCTTAAGCATTTTAACACACAAATCCAACATGACCACACTTGAAGATTTCCCAAATCTTATCACTTCTCATCTAACCCTAAGGATAACAAATCTAAACTTATCACATTACTTTAGGTCGCAAGTCATGAGCTATTTAATTACGTCACTCACTCACTACATAACTACTATACCACTAAGGTGAGTCGTAACCCTTTTATCTATCATTTAATTGTTTATTAAATTCTTTGGGAGAGATACATGCTCAACTATATATATATTTTTTAATTTTCATAAGTACTCTAAACTTTTACTTACTAATGAGAGTCATAGCCCCATTTTTTGTCATTTAACTATTTATCAAACTTTTTGAGAGAGATACATGCTCAATTACTTGTTTTATTATTTTAAACTCTCTCGAGGGCGATACACACTCTTTTATTTACATAGTTTTATTCTCTTATCGTAAACATTCAACTCAAAGTGATGCAATCACTCTAATTGAGATGTCTATGAATGATATTAGCTTTTCAAAACGCCTCTTTTGAATCGTTTTCTATGATTATGAGTATGATCTAAAAAGTAATAACCCGATTAGTCTTCCGCTGCTCATCAACAATTATTGAGGTGTTACATGCTATAGCCTCCATAACGATGCCTGTCCATTCTTTCCCCTTGATCATTGTGGATGTTAGTTGAATGATCTTGGTGGGGAAATGGGTAAGAAATGTAGTTATGAAGTTATGGTTTTGTTACATTAGGGGCGGATTGTAATTTCTTTGTTTCTGTTCAGTTGAAGTTTTATCGCAAAGATGAGTATGTGTGTTGTTCTGTTTGTTTCAGTGGTATATGAGATATGAGCTGTCTGAGATGTTATCTTGATTTATTTGATATCTGACATCTCTAGTATTTGTTAGTATGCTCATGGGCATGTCTATTGCAGCTATGTGGTTATGTGTTGTAACACGTTTTTTATTAATATATCTTTGCCTTTTGCAAATAATAATAATAATAATAATAATAATAATAATAATAATAATAATAATAATAATAATAAATGAATAAATAAAAAATAAAAATTGCAAATATTATATAAATTCAACCAATAGTAAAATACTTTATACGTTTCGAAAAATCTAAAAGCCTAAAAAAATGCATATTAAATTTATAATACAAGATTTCTTACTAACACAATATAAACGGGCAAATAAATAAGGTCTTTCTTATTTAGGTTACCTCAAAAGATGAATCTTCGGTTTAAATGTACGTGATCTAACCGAACTATCCCGAAACGTTCACCAAATGAAAAAGCAAAAAAATAGGCCCCACCCCCTTTTTACCGTTGCAATTTAAAAAACAAATAAAAACAAAAAACTCCCATTACCCCTTTTTACTTATAAATACCACTAAAATTCATACTTTTTAAACCACAACTTCACCAAAACACTACTATATTATAAGAAATCAACAATACTTCTAATGGATTGTAAACTTCCACACACCGTCGAACAATTACAAAGGTATCAAAAACCAAGCCGACAAAGAAGACACGGAACGGCAAGAGGCAATTGTCGAAGTTATTAAGAAGTTTGAGCTCGCAAAGGCACTCAAACAACGTCTGAGAACACGATACACATAGTGCAAAGACATCTCTGACGACAGAAAATTTGTGATCGACTAGTTTTGGTACGATGAATATAGCAAAGATGCTGCTGTTATTGAGATATTGTGGGTTGTGTGAATCAGATACAGTCCCAAAAATCCAACAAGATCCGTTAGAGTTATGAGGAAAATGTGAATCATATACAGTCCCAAAAATCCAACCAGTTCATCTGATGCACAAAGATCTGTTGAGCAACAACAACATCAACCTCATCTTGATCAATTTCGGCTATGTTATGAAGAGGATGGTGGATGGAACTATGACAAGGAGCGGGAGCTGAGCAGGTTGGAAGCTCAGTTAGAAACAGAGAAGTTTGCGAACTACTCTGCGTATGACGACAATTACGACTCCAACAACAATTGAAGTTTAAGTTTAAGTTTATGTTTATGTTTATGTGATGTTTTAATTTTATTGTAATGTTCTAATTCCAAGAAGTTTATGTAATGTTTATTTTTTAAGTTTATATAACGTTTTCATTTCATACGTTATTTTTTAAAATTTGAATGTTTACGGTTTTATATTTTTACGTTTATGATTTTAATTGTGTAAGTATTAAAAAAATAAATAATAAATAAAAAAATAAGGTGAAGATGGTTTCTCTTGTCCACTAATTGGTAAAGATTGATGAAGGGAAACGAGAGGTAAGAGAAAGCTGACCTGTCGCTGAAGTATATGGTGAAAAAAAGATTAATTTGCCTACTAGCCTAAGGCTGGGGACAGTAATGGCATGCGATCGACTCATGCGATCGATTTGAGTCGATCGTGCCTTTTGTGGATATTCGGTCGTGGGACGAAAACAAACCATTTTGGTCGTGTGGCCGATCGAATGTTAAATAAGCAAAGCAACAAGTTAATGATGTAGCATGTGAATTTTTATTGGTAAAGATACCTTTAAAGTTAAGATTCTGGTGAAAAGCATGCATGTATTTTAAATCTTTAATGGTAAATATCTGAACTAGATCACAAATATTCGAAGTATATACTCCCTACTAAATATTTTAAGTACTACTTAGACTTAAAAGTTTGTAGTTTAAAATGTGAAAAAAAAAAAAAAAAAAAAAAAAAAAAAAAAAAAAAAAAAACTGAACTAGGTCGCCCTTACTGGGGCACTGAATCGCCTGCAGGTCGCTGGAGAGAGAAAGCTGACGTGGCAGAAAAAAGTAAAGGGATTGAATCCCCTTACTGTGCCCAGCCTAAGAGTACATGGTAACGCGCACCCGTTATTATCCTCGTTTTGGAACAAGTTGATTACGAATTTGATTAAAAAAAAAAAAAAAAACCAAGAATAAGATTCTCACGATTTTAAAGAAAATGAAACAAGCAGTATATGTGTAAACGGGCACAAGGCAAATATATGACGCGTGTTCGTTATCCAGCTGGATCCCAAACACTAACCTCTTTATTAAACTCACAGCCTGTCACCCTTCATTTCCTCACAGTCACTACCTCTATATATAACCCACGTTTTACACAACCATCCTCTTCAAACTCCACACAAACAAAATTAAAAAAAAACACACACACAAAAAAATGGATCGGATCAAAGGTCCTTGGAGCCCCGAAGAAGACCAAATGCTTCAACAACTAGTTGAAAAACATGGTCCTAGGAACTGGTCACTTGTTAGCAAAACAATCCCCGGAAGATCCGGGAAATCTTGTCGTTTAAGGTGGTGCAACCAATTGTCACCACAAGTTGAACACCGTCCGTTTACCCCGGAGGAGGACGAAACTATCCTCCGGGCCCACGCACGGTTCGGTAACAAATGGGCTACTATAGCCCGTTTGTTATCTGGCCGAACAGATAACGCTATAAAAAACCACTGGAACTCTACTTTAAAAAGAAAATGTTGCTCAATGACTAATGAAGAGTTTAATGATTTTGCTATACAACAACCATTGTTAAAAAGGTCCGTTAGTGACGGGACAGGTTTACCCGTTTCGGGGTTTTGTTTTAACCCCGGGAGTCCTTCCGGGTCTGATGTTAGTGACTCCAGTGTGCGAACTAATTCTAGTTCGCACGTTTATATGGCGGCAGCTAGACCAGCCGCTGTTATAGTTGACGACCCGCCCACTTCGTTGACTTTGTCGCTTCCTGGAGCGGAGTCGAGTGAGGCGTCGTCGGCAGTGCCGGCGCCTCCGGCTGCTGTGGCGGCGCCGCCAGCTTTTGATGCGGAGTTTTTGGCGGTGATGCAAGAGATGATTAGAATGGAAGTGAGGAATTATATTAGTGGTGATGGGTTTAGGGTTGGTGGCTGTGGGAAATAGGGTTGTGGGTTTAGTTTATTTATTTTTTGTTTATGGGTAAAATTAAGTTAAATTTGTTGATGGTGATGATCAACATTAAATGAAGGTGGTGATGATCTGAAAATATGGGAAATGTACATCGAGATGTTCGTTCTGGTTAAATCATGAAATGTGCCCAACATGAAAAATATGAATAATTTTGTACTGTATTTTTGTATAGTAATGGATTAGATATTGAATATTGGTTAAACCATGATTAGCTTTGGTTAAATTGTTGTTGCTTGCTCAACGAAATATAGATATTCAATAAATTGGATTTAAAATAATTAAATAAGTATTAATTTAATTGACAAAACTGTCGTTGAAAAAAACTTGTAACTGAATTTCGTTGAATTATTGAGTGAAGTACAGCTTGCAGATTTGAATGCAATCTTACACGCTTTTGACACCTAACGTAGATATAAGATTCGTTTTAAATAAATTCAAAGGTCAAATATATGTGCACACATGTGTTTTATAACAAACGTTTTGCCTTTTATGTACTTTTTAGTTATACGGATGTGAGTGTGTGACCGAAAAAACCGAACACAACTAGTTAAAGTCAAACGCGAAATAGTTAAAGTCGTTGAGATATCATTACCTTTTTAGTTGTATCCAGATATATATTAACTAATTATTGCTGAGTTAACTAACTAAATATATACGTTATCAATGGGACGCTGTCAAAGATATTATCTAACCATGGGCGTCTGGGGGTAAAGATGACACGCTCTTAATATCTAACCATATGTGTTTTTAAAGTAAAGCTGGTAAAGCTGGTAAAGCAGTTATTTTAGATTTTGAAAGGCTTCTGATTTTGTATATCTTTTGATATATATTTAGGCCTCCAGTTTTATAAACTTGCAAATTTTGGAACTTATATGCTTAATATGGCTTTGTATAATTATGGAATGAGTTTGTCTAACTGGTGTCTTAAAGGCAATTGTTAACGTGCATTTATTTTTCTCAAACTTGTCTTTTAAATTAAATATTTCATTTAAAGTAGACTTATAAATTATCTTAATTGAATATATTTTATAATTAAATAAACTCGATAGAAAATCCCATATGAAATATATTAGTTCATTTAATGTAAATTTGTTCATTATGAAATATATGAGTAGGAATAACATTAAAAATGGTAATTTTTTTGCAAAACTAGAAAACATAAAAAAGGCATGGGATGCTATGATCCTGCATCGGCCAAATATGTGATTGGTTGATTGTTTATAAAGTCTAGGTTTTTCTCCTCTTACAAGCTAGCTTTTTGAGTGAGTTCTACACTTGGACTTATAAACATCGATACGAGCCTAGTAGGAGATAGGTTCGTATCAATTGGTATCAGAGACAGCCCTACCTTTCGAAGTTCCAACCCTCGGAGTGGTCGCCTATGGAGTGGTGGCTTGGACCCAAAAAGAGGGTGCCAACCATGACCAACATAGCTGTGACCAACGATGACGTTGGTTCTTCAAAGGGTGGCGTATTGTTACGATCCCACATTGGCCAAATATGGGATTGGTTGGTGGTTTATAAAGTCTAGGTGTCCTCTCCTTTTTTGAGCTAGCTTTTTGAAGTGAGTTCTACATTTAACTTATAAACAATTGATATTCAATAAAGCTTTCGGTTCGTCCCAGCCTATTGTACCCATTAACGGATCTAAGTGATCCCTAGTGGAGGTTGCGTCAAGTGTTAGGTGTGTGGACATGTTATGTCATAGGTGCCAAACCACCAACATGTTGGAGCAGGTTGTGGTGGAGTGCATTGCTCTCCATTCCTCATTTTGGAAGAAGATTAAAACTTCAGAATTTGTCAATTTTATAAAAAGAAAATCGACAACATAACTTGTATGAATTAACGTAATATTTTCATAAACATTCTAAAATGAATGTTGCATCAACAGATAAGGCGTCAAAGTAGCCTTAAATCGATTTTGGGTACACTAACACGGTGACATTTTCTATGTTTACAGAGTATAAGCTCTCATGAGGATGTAAACATCCTTCAATGGCATGTTAGATGGCAACATTATATCCTCTTTTATTTATTTATTTATTTTTTATTATTATTTTATTTATTTATTATTATTATTTTTTTATCATAGTTAAAGGCGTCAAAACGAGTTCTTTTAAGAACATGTCAATATAAGTTCGGGTCGATACATGTTGACCCTTCTTTGTTTCCCTCTTCTATCTAATAAATAACCATTTTATAGCTACAGAATCAAGTGATTATTTGGAACATGGACACATTCTAATAGTTTTCGGTAATTTACTTTGCATAAATAATTGAATATAGTCGTACCTCAGAACTCAAACTATAGTTCTTTATTAATGTGAACCTAATTTAATGAAAAAGATCCAAGAACACTGAACCATGTTTATATGTGGCTCTCTTTGGTTTCTTTACAACCTTGTCCCTTTCAACTCTTTCAATTCTTGATCTCAATACAAACTTATCGATGTTACGTGTTATAGAATACAAATACAAGCATCAAACACCAGGTCAAACTACACGGTTTCTTCAATAAACACTTAAGAACATCGATTTTCCAGATATCCTTCTCACTGGTTTCTACACTTACGTTCCTTACAACACTTATAACTAAAAATGTTATAATATACCACGTACATATTAAATACCAAAGCCAGGTGATTTAGAAATTTAACAAGCATTACCAAAATCTTCTAAAGGGCCTATCAGTATTCTTGCATCTTGTTAACTTAACACTGTATTTCATAAAAGAAAAAGTATGTACTGTTTATTAGAACCAAAGAAGTGACACAAATTCATGGATTAAGGACCAAGATGTACCCTTTCTACAGGTTTTTTTTTTTTTGAAAGGCAAACAATACAGACCACTAAAACAAACAATACAAACTAAATGGCATCTCCATTCCTCAATCAAGCTAATTAGTTCTATAGGATTAATAACACATTTTAGTACCAAGGGAAGGTAGAGCATTAATGAGAAAAATCAAGTTAAAATGTTAGTTGGAAAGTTGAAAGACAACACGAAATCAAATAGGTAACAGATTATTAATTTGATTGCAGTGCAAACTCACACGGGACCTTTTTCTTTTTGGTCAAAATGTACATCTTTGAAAGCATCTTCTACAATCATCATAGCGTAACTAACTAATTATTGTTCTGCTCTCTTTCACTTTTCCATCTTTTTGTCCCTACCCATATACTTGGGATCACCAACAAACTAACAAAGTGTATTCAAGTTTACATGACCACTAAAGCTTCTCCATGGTTGGTTTGGGCCAAAGATATTTTCTCTGCATCCATCCACACGGGTCGATTATATGTTAAACATCGAAAATACCCTTAACGATAGGAGATAAGAGAGTTTAATGGACCCAGATGCATATAAACTATTTGTTCCTAATGATAATAGTAATTAGCAGGTAGTTTTGATTTCATTAAGCAATTTTCATAGAACTAAACTTTTAAAAAAAGATATTGGTTTAGTTTAATCAGTAATAGATGGTCGGTTATCACTATCAATGTTGTCATAATCACCATCTACCATCTTGTGATTCCAGCTTCCAACAAACTAACTGCTTTGTATTGATTAATGCCGTTTGACTAGAAAAACCAACCCTCCATTGGCTTTTATATAGTTTACTAGGACTACGCTTAAAAAGTTGCATAACAGGGACAGACGATATGATTTCACTTTATTTTATATCAATAGTTGTTGAATGAGAAAATGTGGTGCAAAATTAATAATTTACATGAAAAGTCTACCCTAAATACCACCTTGAGGAGCTATAATAGTTGCAGTAGAGTGTATGTACCTATAACTGACGTGCTTGCAAAATTACGAAGGTGCAGCCTGTATTGTGGGAGTGTTTCTAGTCAAGAAGGTGAGGAGAGACTTGAATTTATTGAATACTTGTAGAATATCTGCTCTCCATGACCATGACGGATCTTCAAGAGCACGGATAGAATTAAGACAAACAAGCAGAGTCCCACCTTCATGGAGTAAGACCTGCAAATTTAGAGAATCATGATATGTATATGTAAAGACTATAACATACTCAAGAAGCTAACTATATATATAATGTAAAAAACACCTAGGGTATATTTGGTTGGCGGAATGGTATGATAACAGAAAGGAATGGATGAGGTGATGGAATGAACATAGTAATTGAATGAGTCATTACCCTTCTGCTGACATGTTTAGTAATCATGTTGAAAGGATTAAACAATAACAGATGTTGTTTGGTATGTAGTAATAGACGTAGGAAAATAACGAAATTAATGAGCAATGACATAACTACCCTTCGTAATGTAAAAAGCGTATAACTCAATTTTAACAATAGTATTTAACAAATAGCTTAAAGTACAATAGCTCCCAAAGGTGAATTCGAGCACCTAACATCGTATATTTAAGAAGTCCTGCTACATAAATATTCTCTTTGAGATTATAACTAAAACATATCAGCATAAAGAGTTATATAGCAGCTATGCTATTGATTTAATGTGCCTGAAGAAAGGTCTCTTAAGTTTTCTTACATTTGGTGATTATAATTCGTTGAATTTTCCAAGCCTGAAAACTAGTGACACACTAACAGGCCTTTCAATAAAAATGCAAACTGGAAATGAAAAGTTCAGAATTTTAAGGCATGTTATCATATTTATGTTGAACTAGGATGATAACCATTAGAGTGTATAATGGTAAATATGGGTGGACTGGAATGAAGAATAACCATGGGCTGCCTAAGAAATGAAATGGTGGTTACAGGTGGAATGGGATTCTTCATGGAATAACTATTCCTTTGCAAGAAAGAAAAGAAACAGCATTTTTACATTCCACTGGAATGATCTATTCCATTCCATCTTTCATTCCGACCTACCAAACACTACCCAAACCACTTTGTGATGAATGGTAACTGATAGAAAAAGTGGCAAGCAGCTTATACCGTAAGCCAGAGAGGGAGAAAGCCCATTACGGAAGTAAGAGAGGCCATCATAATGCTAGATAAGGCAAGTGCCACATTCAGTTTCACCTGCAAGCAAAAGGGAGTCAAACCAAATATACAACTTAAGCAAAACTGACATATTATGACAATTGAATGATTATTAATAAGGTACCAGGGTGGTCGTTTGGCGAGATTTTGCAATACAAAAGGGAACACCAGAAATATTGTTCTGAAGTAGCAATATATCAGCAACAGCTATAGCAGTTGCACTAGCACGTTGGGCTAGCACAACACCAACAGTTGCAGCAGCTAGTGCAGGTGCGTCATTAATACCATCACCAACCATTACCAGACCTCTTCCTGCAGCACAGCCAAAACAATTAGTATTATTTACAATTCTCAGTACACAGGCTGCTATATTGGGGAAGTCATATAAATATATATATAAGTAAATTAATTGGTAAAAGGATAATTTTACTCGGATATTAGTAAGAGTAGATACATATAACATGTAGTAATAAATCCACTTAGACACCTATGAGATGAAAGAGTAGATAATTTCAGAGAAAGCATTTAAGCCGTAGCCTTATTATGAGTTAAAAATTTCATATGAACCTATATGACACGTCGGATCAAATGTTTGTGGCCTCTAATTGGTTCCTCATTGGTATTAGCTCGGTGTTTATGATATAAAACAGATTGATGTATGAAGAGAATGTCGCATCTTAAAAATGCTAACAAGAAGCTTAGAAGCAACGCCTAAAGGAAGCTCACCTGTATCTCTAGGGATGCTGGTCACATGATTGAGTTTATCCTCAGGTTTTAGGCCAAAATGAATTTCATCAATGCCCACTGCCTTGGCAACCCTGCGTGCACTAAGCTCATGGTCACCAGTTAACATCATTACGTGGAGCTTTGCTTGTTCCTTCAATTCCAATATGACATCCTTTGTCCCAACTCGAGGCTTATCCTCAAAGTGAAAAAGAGTCACCTGCACATAGGGAATATACAAGACTAAGATTAGTATCCGCTAACGAACATCAGAAGGACATGAGCATATTAATAATTGAAGTTACTTTTGTAGTTTTGTTGTTCAGATTAACAATAGATGCAAACAATAGCTGATTAGTTAGAATATCAAGGACCATAATAAGTTATCATCTATTGAACTCTCACCTTTTTGTTGTTCACAGAGAGAGCTGCACGGACCAAGTCAGTTCCATGAGAAGACCTGATCACTGCTTCAGTAATCTTCTGTGATTCAGCTTTAGAGTTGAATTGTGATGTGATGTATTCAACGGAACCAAGTGAAGCCTTCAACTCTCGGTGGTGTCCAAAACCTGGCTATAACAAATAGGAAAATAAAAATAAGAAGGGGAAAGAAGAAAAAGTAACAAAAATTCATTTTGCTTGCTATGAGAAACCTAATTATAGGAATTATGCTTCTGATGTCGGGCGTATTTACCATATTTTTTGTACAATAAGAGACATGTGACAAGTGATGTGGTATTTAAGAGGATACGTTTATAGATATAGAAGATACTACCTCAAGGCTAGACAGTGTTGCATAAAGTCCTCTACCAGGGAGATTCTCAAAGCTTTCAACATAAACAGCAGGAAGCTCTTTTTCTTGACTATGATTTATGACAGCTCTACAAAATATAAACATGCATCCAATATAGTAAACATAAAGGCAAGATAGATTCTGTAAAACAATGACAGCGTTCAATATTTATTTGGCTTTATTCAATCCAAAACGATAATGTAGATATGACAGCATGACATAAATTAGCAAATACCTTCCAATTGGGTGAGTGGTCCCCTTCTCCATTGCAGCAGCCACAGCAAGTGCTTCTTTCTCACAGGTGGGTACACAACAAGAAGTTGTAGCCTCACCTCCTCTGACATGTCCATGTATCGGCTCAATTGCTTTGCACACAAATTCCCCTGTTGTCAATGTCCCTGTCTTATCAAATGCAATCGTATGGCAGGAAGCTAGAGAGTCAAATATGTGTCCTCCCTTCAGCAATATCCCCTACACACAATAAATTTGTCAAACCTAGACCAGAAAAAACATTGGGCGGTAAAATCTGGGAAACGAAGGAATAGTAGTTTAGGTTTATAGAAGAAAGGTATGTTGGGAAATGAAGGAATAGTTGTTTAGGTTTATAGAAGAAAGGGATGTAAACGTGATGCCAGAAAATATAGATAATACTTGGTAGATAAATTTTAATAGTAAAACACTAAAACAACATAAAAGTATCAAGTTCGTGTATCTAACTGTCATAGCAGGATAATTACAAAGCAAAACATGTGAGAATGGTAACTTGTATTCGAAATTTTGAAGTGCTTATTAATAACTTTCCGTATGAATATCACAGCAAGAAATGAAAATGCACATAATTACGTGATCAACTGATCACGCTTATTGGAGAGATGACCTTGGTACCCATATCAGCATTTGTTGACATTTTATGCTTATGACATCATTCTCTATGCTATACGTTACAATCTATGTTGGAAGACTACAGGATCCTAGCGAATGATATGTGGGACTCGACTCCCCAAAGATTTTTTTTTTTTTATATAACATTTGTACATTTCACAAGTGTGTGTGTGTGTATACACACACATCCAAAACCAAAGGAGCATAAGAAAAAAAAATCAAGTTATCATAATGTTTGAAGTATATAAAATACGCGCATACTTCAAATACAATCTCATCGTAATTTTACCAATCAGTATGTCCTATAACCTAAAGACTTGGGTTTACGTTTATATTTTTATAAGTCTTCATGTGATCTTCTTTCCGAGTGAAAAATCACCACTTGTATTGCCAATTCAGTCTGTTATAATCATGGGTATTTGGAGACATGGTTAATGCTGCACATGATGCACCCCAAAGCACTGATGCAGGGATTCAACAAGGGTTAGACGCAACCATACTTCCTAAATTCTAGACGCAACCATACTTTCTAATTGCATGCATTATGGATTTTATAAGAATACTCAAAAACCGAATCAGATGGAGCATCTAAGAGCACGAAACATAACATTTAATGTAAGACAAATGATAATTAGGCCTAATTAATACGCCTAAAGTTAGACCTAAAATCTGATTGGTACACTTGTATATAAATTTAAAAACTGAATCAACCTTTTGTGTTATTAGGACACTTCATTAATAACTTAATCAATTTTGTTCTACGTTTATATTTCCATCTCTCTGCATCTTGTAATTAGAACCATCCTCTTCACCACTTTTGGTTTAAGTTTCTTCGTCACAGATAACCCTCATTCAAATCACTTGAGACAAACTATATATTAATGTTTTAATTTTATTGGTGTTGATGGTGGCAAGTGGAAGAGTCCTAAAAATATAATTATGCTAACCTATTTATGAAGAAAAGGGCCTATTTAATGTTTACACATGCTTCGCTGATTTTTCAGTCAATTTAAAATACTGATTGTATAATTCGGTGAATCAATGAAAGATTTTTTATTTAATGTGGATGGGGAATCAGCTGAGAGGAATGAAGACGACGCAGGCACCAAAAAGAAATTTAATAGGAGAGAAGTAGTTACTTGTTTTAGGAGTAAATTAGGAAAAATATCAAAAAAATTTGTTCCACTAGTAAAAGGCGAACAATTGTCATACTAATGTGATTAGACCTATTATTAGGCTCATTTATTAGGCATGAATATCAAAAAATTTAAAGTGATGTTGGATGGAAGACCACATTATTGAGTCTCTCATATTAAAACTGGCAATACCTTTTTTGCACAGGCACTGATTGCAGTAGCATAAGCCAAGGGAGCGACAGCCAAAGCACATGGTGATGCTGCAACCATGAGCCCCAATGCTCTGTAAAATGAACCCCTGCAAGCTACACAACTATATAACTTTTAAACAAGAAAGGGTTCGATGATTTCACATACTAAGCAGAAACTATCATTATCAGGGCAAAGGAAAGTATGTTGTATCAGAGATCATGAATGAACCTCACGATAAACTTAAGGTGAAAGATTCATTGTACACAAAGCAGACAATGTTTCAAAAAACATGCTTATGGAAAGGACATCGCATTACCTGGAGTACTAAAGAATGGCCACTTGAAAATAATAGGGCCAATAAGGGCAACGGCAACTGATAGTATGATCACTGCCTTACTGTAATTTTCACCAAACTGATCCAGCCACCTTTGAAGCGTTGGTTTCCTTAACTGAGCTTCTTCTGTCAGTTGCACTATCTTGTTCAGCATAGATTCTTTCCATGTCTTCTTTGCCTGTAAGGCAACATTTGGATTGGAAGACCAGAAACACAAAACTCAGAACTTGAAAGTGTACCACAATTCCACAAACACACATATAACAACAATGAAGTCCATAGACCCAAATTAATGGTTCATAATTAGTGAGAGGATATAAAACTTTTTACTCCACTAGAGTTGACTAATAAATTGATCTGAAGAGATAGAAAGGAGTATACGCCGTTTAGGGATTTCTAACCTACACATTATACTATCAAAATGGGGGGAGGGGGTTCAAGTGGTGTGGATGAATCTGCATCCCGCACCATGCACTTATACATACAGAGAGGAAAAGTTTACCTTAAGTATCATCATGCCATCTATATTCCTTGCGCCACCAGGAATGCTGTCACCAACGTCTCTTTCTACTGGTTTCACTTCCCCAGTCAAGTGCTCAATTGTAATTGTAGACCTACCATGAAAAACTTCACAATCTACAGGCACCGACTAACCAAAATAAAAAAAATATTATTTCAGTTTAGCTAATAATTTACGAAAAGACCAATATTTTCAACAGAAGGTGATCCCTGTAAAGGGATATAGGCAAGTGCATTATCTTTAAAACTTGTCATGTGGTGTGATATTTTGTATCTTTTCACACATCATGACTGGTGACTAAAAAAATTTGTAAGAAAATACAACATGGGTGGAAAGTAACAGTAAACTGAATTTGAACATGCGACACCAAAGGAGTTTTATACAACAAGGGTACAGAATATGTCTAGGGATCACAAAATTGTTTTTTTTTTTTTTTTTTTTTTTTTTTTTTTTTTTTAAAGAACATCAAAGGAGTTTAATACTTTTATCTCTACCAATATAGCATCATGATTTAAATGAAGCTCAAAGTATGCGTAAGAAAACTAGAATGATGCACTAGATTTTTCCAAAAGGCCCACATATATATATGATATATATCTTATTAAAATTCATACCTCTCCAGCTTTGACCAAAATAAATGATCCAACTTCTAGCTCATTAACCGGGACCTCATGGTATTTCAGATCAGATAAGTTTAGCAGCTTCTGGTTATTAACATCAAGCACAAGGGCAAATTCTGGATAGTTTTCTTTCAATTCTTTGACATCAACCTTTGACTTGCTGGTGAAATACTCTTCAGCTGATTTCAATTGTATGCATTAGCAAAGTAGCAATGAACATATTACATCTGTGAAAAACTCAATCCTGAAGTAACTACCTATATGAGCCAAGTTAAACATTGCGAGAAGCAAGCCTCCTTCTAATGAGTTCCCCATAAATGCCGATGCAAATGCCGCAAGAGCCATTAACACATGAATATTAACCTTTCCACCAGCAATATCCAACAGTGCATCGTATGATGCCGATATCTGAGGTGAGAAACATAAAAGGTTTCTATGAAAGATTTCTAGAGTGATGAGTATAAACAAGTAAGCATTATGACAGACTAAAGAATTCGGAACTAATGTGCCAATTCAAACTATACTACTCCATAGCGACTGAAGGCAATCATGATTTAAATCCTAACTTAAAGTTTCGAATAGCGTTATCGATGGGATGAATCGGGCTCAGACAAAGCAAGTAATTATATATTTGTAACAATGAAGGATCATTGTTACGAAGAAAATTTGCCCTTACTTGAGGAATGATAATATGGCTATAAGGCAACAATCGTTTTCCAGAAACCATTAAACACAAGAAGGGAATGCAATGTTGTCAAACGAGGATACTTCAAGAAGGGTGTTGCATGACAAGAACTACCAGCACAGTGAAACATAACTTCCAACATAAAAAAAAGGTCTAAAAGAACAGAATAGGTTAACACAATAACCAATACAGATTACAGAAACTGAAAAAAGTCACCTATATTTGAATTATGCAGACTAAACCTATCTCTCCCCTCCTCTCATACACACACACAACTTGGCATGGTGCGTATTCACAATTATTATATTCCATTAGTTGATATTCTGTCTCTGTTGAATATGGCATAACCACATGAGAGACTTAAAATGACACTAAGTTGAGCCCAAAACATGCAATCGTTGATCGTGACATAGCTATGTGCTATGAGTAAGAACAAATCATCCATACAATTTAGAAAAGCTCTTATCCTAGAGCACAGAACATATAAAAGCAATCTAGTTATTGCCTTTCAGTGAGGAACTCAGTCCCTTGTACAAGTTGACTAGCTCCAATTAAGGGACATGCTGCGGTAAGCTTTTAACCATCTTTGGTATATTATGAAGGATTACTAAACAATATTCATGTCTTATGCGCTCAACTTAACAATACAATCAAGTCCTTAATAACTGGCTCTCCACAATCATCTTGGCTACTTCAGGTCTTTGCAAACCACAATTTCGCTTTTTGTGTGTCATTCCAGTTGAAGTACATAAATTTCTATATAAAAACTGGGTCCAGGTCGATAATTCTAAAAGTCTGAAAGAAGCATCCACCTTATACTTCAAACGTTCATTAACTCCTTAGTTGGCCCTACAACACTGAATTTTCAAATCATCTTAGGACTAGTGAAAAGAACTTAACTAACTTTAGTCTCACAGATATGCGTTCAGCCTATATGAAGTCAAAATCATGTGACAACTTTTCAGCTATTCAGTTTTCACTTTTCGAAAACCGTTAGAACAAGTGAGGGTTACTATTCCAAACCTTGTGCGTGCATCTATTATGTACAAAACTGATCACAAAAGCAGTCACCCAACTATAAGCTATGTATATACTTTGACTAACTGTCAATCATCTAGCTTGTCCATATTGTATTCCATAGATAACAACTACAGTACTTAATTTCTCTAGTTTAGAAAGGAAAACATTCACATATCTATACAACCTAATAACTCTTAGTTGATAGGCCACTCGCAAATAAGACAGGTGGTTAGCTTACATATAGCCAGAACAAAAAACAAAGAACACCAGAGTATATTTCTACAACTAAAATGGCAATAACACAAAAGATGCCAATACAAAAAGTCTTAACCAAAGACCTGGTCCTGCTAATACTATATTTAGCGGATTGCTCTCAAAAGGTGACTTAAACTCTACATGTTGTTTGGTAACTTTGGTAATTTGTTTGATGCGTCCCACACGTTTTGGTATTTTTGAGAATTTAATACTTGTGAATATTTGTTAGACAATTTTGAATAAAGCTTGGCTTGTCGATTTTGTTATCTGTTTTGTATAATTGTATCCAACAAACTCTATATCGAAAACTTAATCAATCATTAAAAGTAGGTGTCCATGAAACAGACGAGTTTATGCATAGTTGAAATAGGACTAATTGTAGGAGCAATCATATTACCTACTCCATATCCTCTACTAGTTGTATTCCATAAATAACTAGAAAAGCATAAGTAACAAAAATATCGCAAATTATAATTATATAATGGTATGATCCATTCACCTAGCTAGTCCATATTATCTGCCAGTTGTATTACATAAATAACAACTACGCAGTATTATCCTAATCTCAAGTCTCAACACAATACTAATCTTATAACTAAAACTTCACCTCTAGCAAAATCAACCACACAATTTAAACTAACACTAGAACGGTACCCGCGCAATGCGGCGGTGGGTACCTGTGACTATATTTTGCGTTATTCGGTTACACATTTAGTTGTCTTTATGCTTTATAAGTAGAGATAGTTAAGCTAAATAATTTTAGTTTGAACAATCAACCTGCTGCCTAACAAACTTCCTAACCAACTTTCTTCCTAACCAACATGCTTCCTAACTAATTAATTTTGAAATCCTTCCATA
Organism: Artemisia argyi; assembly: GCA_030686995.1. Classification (NCBI taxonomy): domain Eukaryota; kingdom Viridiplantae; phylum Streptophyta; class Magnoliopsida; order Asterales; family Asteraceae; genus Artemisia; species Artemisia argyi. The sequence goes on along the minus strand of CM060691.1, from coordinate 61,354,914 downwards.
ATAAGCAAGTAAAAGTCTGAATTTTAAGACTTTCTAATTATAGAATAGTCTCAAATGCATTATATAGTAGTATAGATAGATGAATATCACAAACCATAACATACAAAACCACGCTAAACAAAATAAATTTTACCCCAACAAGAGGAAAAGCGACGAGAGCTAAAACATGCTGCACCGCCTTAACATTAACACTTTTCGGCAGCAAATAAGGACACACAGCAGCAGATACAAACACAACAGTCGAAAAACAACACAGCTCCAAATGCTCTCTTAAAAAATCAGCCACGTCACTCCACTTAACCGCCTTTGCGAAATCCGCAAACACTTGCTGTGTTTTCGTAAGCTCACCACACTCACCATGATGACGATGATGTCCATGCCCATGGTGATGATGATCGTGATCGTGATTGTGATTGTGGTGATGATCGTGTGATTTAGAGGAGTGGCAGGTGATAGTGAAAATGCGAGAGGTAGGTAGGGGTTTTGAAAATTGGGGGTAAATAATTAGGGATTTGTGGTTGAGTGAGTTGACTCGTGATCTTTTTCTTTTTAGTTTAGTTGTGGATGATGGGGATAGGAGAGTGGAAGTATGGAAGCGAAGATGAAGAAGGGGAGTAGTAGTCGACATTTTGGGGGGTTGTTGGTGTGAGTGTTAAGAAGAAGAAGACGAGATGATCGAAGCCATAAATGTTTTTAATTTGTTTGCGTTCGAGTTTGGTGTTCTCTTTGTGTTTCGCTATCTACAATATTACTGACCACACGCCTGATGAGGCGACATATCCGCCACATGGTGTCCTCATTTTTACTTTCTTTGCTTTTTCTAACCAGATGGGTGATTTATTCCATATTTTCAGTAGTGATGTGCTCTTTTGTTTTTAACGAAAATTCAAGTGACACATGCATTTTATAGAATTAGCCCCCCTTTTTTTCCTGTAAATAACAAATATATTGATTTAACGAAATGATCCAACTGACAATTTCCCTTTATCACCATCATGGTTACCTCCTTTATTATTTTCTTTTCATTAGACATACCCAAATCCTAATAATTTGATCACCTTTCATATAACAGCCACCTTTCAAATGTTTAACGACGAGTGTAATTAAAAGCAAACGAACATATCGTAACTTGCAAGTGAGTTGCAAATGTGGTATGTGGTCAACAATGGTTAGCCAAGCTACGCTACGATTGTTTCTTTCCATTAAAATCGTATCACCTAATCATGCATGTTTTATGAGTGTTACAGTATAATGTATGCCATTATTTGTGATGGTTTAAAGTACCTAATAGCTAACACCAATCAATAGCATTACTCAAACTTAAACAAGTCAGAAATGAATATCGCTAAGCATGCCTTTAAAAATAAAGAATATTGCTAACATATATGAAAAGCAGCAAGAAGAATGGAAAGAATTACCCCAACAATAGGAAAAGCAACAAGAGATAAAACTTGTTGAACATGCTTCACATAAGCTTTAGCAACAACGTACGGACAAAATGCAGAAGTTAAGAACATGGCCGTTGAAAAACAACATAACTCAAAATGTTCCCTTAAGAAATCAGCAACTTCACTCCACTTAATCGCCTTTGCAAAATTAGCAAACGCTTGTTGTGATTTTGTAAGCTCCCCATTATGATGGTGATGATGACAATGGTGATGATGGTGGTGATTGTGTACATGATCATGATTGGTGCATTTTGAATGGCATTTGATTGTGAAAATGCGAGTAGGCAAGTGTCGTTTGTGAAGAAAAGGATCGAGTGAGTTGAGTCGGAATCTTGTTTTTCTTCTTAGTGTTGGTGTTGTTGGATATCGAGTGAAAGATATAGGAATGCGAGTCATATAGATCATTGACGCCATTGATAACGCAAGTTACAAATCTGCGTTTTTGCTGTTATTGTATCAATGGTCTTATTAAGTTATTAGTCACCACATGGTCCTTGTTACAACATATCTTACACATAGTGTTGTCATTTTTTATTATATATATACATGCTGACAAATCGCATTTGTATTTTGTACATTCGTGGATGCCCACGACTTCGTTATAGGCCATATATGATCACCATTCATAACTCATTAAGTGAGGTACAACGTAGTTACATGGTAAAAGCATAAGCAAAATAAACCCGGACGCAAAATAAACCAGGACAAATTCAAAGAGGTTAACACTAACGCTCGGCCGGTTCTTGAGCTTAGTTTCTCTTTCCTTTCCCTTTTCTCTCATAAATAGGAGAAAGATCTCATTAAGAAAACTTCTCGATATCGTCTTTAACACTTCACTTTCTTCTCTTAAAAAACACTCAAGATTTAAGAACACAAAAAACATTCAATTTTCTTTCATTTTCTCTCAAATTTTAACTCGAAAACTGAGCGCAAAATAAAATAGTTTAAGTGGCCAGAAGGATGAAAGTAAGGCATACTTGTCTTTTGCCATTAAAAAAATGTACGGTTTCAACTATATTCTTTAGGAAATTTGCAAAACTGAGATAAAAAATGGGACTTATTTCTCACTTGATCGATTCAACTTTGTGTCTTATTGTTCATAGCCTTAAAACTATGACTATATATATATATATATATATATATATATATATATATATATATATATATATATATATATATATATATATATATATATATATATATATACTAGACGAGTACCCATGCATAGCATCGGAATTTATAGCGCCAGATAGTTTTAGTGATAAAAAAATGTTTATGAGTTATAAACGAAAAATAATAAAAGTTTGAGGATTTAGTGATTAAACATAATGTTTTGAAACTCGGTGGTTCAAACGGTTAAACCGTTCTGGTCGAGAAACGGGTCAATTTAAACTGGGTTAACCTGACCGGTTGTGTCAAAAACGGGTCAAATTAAACCGGGTCAACCCGTTTCCGATGTTTATTAATAGATAGTATAGATGAGTTAAACCCCCTTTATATGTAGTAAAGTAAAGATGAATTTATGTGAACTTAGAAGATTTCAACGTAAAAGCTAATTGCTTTTTGTTGGGATAATGCAAAGTCAGCTTGGGAGTAGTATAATTCTTACTTTATGCTCATAGATGTAAACACTGTGCTCCTTTATGCATTGTACTTCTTGCTAGAGCGTTATCAATGTCATGTCGTTAAGATGGTTTAATGTTTTTTTTATTCAGCGGGCGTGGTTACCTAAAAAGAAACGATGTTTGTTAAGCTCAAACTATAAATTATGGATAACCCAAAGTTTGAATGTCTTATGTTGGACCAAGCTGGCTAGCCAGTTCTAAACCAACTCCAAAACCACCATTATACATTCAAATCGGACCCGGTTTTGGATGATTGAAAACCCCTACAACCAAGCATCACCCAGCCTTGCTACAAGGATACATAAATCCAAGAAAGAAAAAATGAAAACCCGATTGAATGAAACAGCTGAAACCGGAAAAAGATCCCAAGACATAAGGGACTGGTGTATGGTTTTCAAAAAATTTCGGGTGCACCTATGTTTTTCTTTATGTTATACTTTTTTTTGTCATTTTTTAGGATCGGATTGGAAAATTATAATAATTTCCTTAACTAGTTTACCAAATAACTGATTTACAGCCTTTCAAAATAATTAGTTTCCTTTCATCAATGTTTAGAGAATATCCTTTCTCAATTTCGAATTTTGTATTTTAAGGTTCGACTAATTCCAAGATTTTACTTACCTAAATGGCATTTTTTCTAGTTTTACTTTCGAATTATGTATTCTTATCTTTTCATCAATTTCGAATTTGTATTTCAAGGTTTGACCAATTTCAGTTTCAAGTTTGACCATTTAGTTATTATATGTAGTTATTATTAAGAATATATGTAGTATAGATATAATTTTTTATCCGATATACTTCCAACATAACTTCAAAAAATCTAAATAAAAAATTTACTCACACTTTTAACAAAATAAAGACAATATAAATGTTTACCAACTAATAAATTATTATAATATCCAAAAAAATTATAACAAACAACTATAACAACGTTACAACAAATTTAGATGATGAAATTTACAAAAAGTTTACAAACAAATTTATAGAACAAAATATTAAAACAAATCTACAGAATTTAATTTACAAAAATATTTATACAACATACTTAATAACAATTTTTTTGAAGAACCTATACATCTGGGGAAGCATACTTGTATAAACAAACAAACAAAAATTACACATACTTGTATAAACAAAAAATCTACATGAAATTTATAAATTCACCCAATAACTTATAACATAAAACCAACAAATATTTTAAACATGAACTTCATAACCAACAAATATTAAAAGGAAACCATAATACTTCTGGTGGAGGTCTCGTGGTAGTGAAGATTCCGGCGACGATGAAAGATGTCGGCGACAGCAGCAGCTGTTCAACAAAAAAACACGTGAAGAATGTTATAACTCAGATCTTTATATGAAAATTACAGATTTGTAAAAAATAGAAAAAAATAAATCTTTACAAAAACTTGAAAAACCTTTAGAAATGTAGGGTGTCGGTCATGTGGTTTCCGGCGAGACACCCACGTTAATTCCGGCGGCAGCAGCTACTTCCGGCGTCCACGACAGTAGCGGCATAAACTATTTCCGGTGACCACATCGACGGCCGTCAAAAAATACCAAATATTGTTAAAAACATAGATCTACAAATAAAATCAACAGATTTATAAATGAAAACTTTCAAAACTTGATTAAGATACATAGATCTATTGAAAAACTCAACAAAATACCTATAAACTTGAAAAGCCCTTATAGTGGTCGCGGGTCTCGGTAGTCATGGTCCGGTAGTGTTGGTTTCCCTTATGGTGGTCGCGGGTACGGTGTTGGTGACGTCCGGTGGTGGAGGAGTCCGGTAGTGGGAGTTTTGGTGGAGAGTGTTTTGTATGTGTTTTTCTTGTGAGAATTTACATTTATATCAAAGTGGGAGTTTTGGTAGTGGGAGTTTCACAAATTTGACAGACATTGATTTGCACTTTCCATCAATACTTCTCATTTATTGACATCAATACTTTCCAGTTTCGGTATACATTCATTGACCTGTGAAAATGGGATTCGATTTACATTTATTGGCTGGGATTCGATTTACAAGGGTAAAATTGACATTGACTGAAATTTTAACATTTCACTTTTCACTTTTTCACTTTTGACCATTTCTTTATTATATGTAGTAAATATATATATATATATATATATATATATATATATATATATATATATATATATATATATATATATATATATACACACACACACACACACACACACATATATTCCAAAATTACACTCCTCACATACAACAAAACTCTTACACACTCTTACATTATTGTCTGCCCCTTTATTTCCCGACTCGATGCTTTTGACTTCGTACACATTGCAACTAAAATTTATTATAAAATTGATTTTTACAAACTTTAAATTTAATAATCAAATTTGTTTAAAAATTTATATATGAAGAAATTGATCTCAAATGAAAAGAGATTAAATTTTATGATTTTTGATATAAATTGTTTAATAATTTTAGTTATTACCTTGTATATATTATAAATTGTGTCGGTGCTTTTCAAAAGTTTTTTTTTTTTTTTTTTTATTTTTTTTTTTATTTTTATGTTTGTAACTGGATTTCGCAATAAATTTGTATTAATTTGGTAATAAATTCGAATGATAAAATTGAGAAGAATATAAGTATAAGGAATATATATTAACTAGCTTATAAGACCCGTGGAATCCACGGGTTTTTAGAAGAGATATTGCAAAAAAAATAATAAATAAAATAAAATAAAAAAATTAGTGTCTAAAAAAAATAATGAAAAGAACGAAAGTAAACAGGGTGAATCATTTATTTGAAAAGAATATGAAGTAATATGTCAGTGATAGTAGAGAGTACAATGCTTGTAACTAATAATGTAATAAACGCCCACGCACTTGAGCTCCGATCTTGACCGCCTTTAAAAAGCAAATGTATGTAGTGGAGAAGTTCATGAATTAATAAGCCAATGAACATCAACAGTGGTTCGCACAGTACATTGGCTTCAGTGGGTTGATCTTCACTATTTATCACAATAAAAACCAAATAATAATAATAAACCAAATAATAATGATAAAAAAAAAAAGAAAACGTGTTCATTAGAAACGAATCTACAAACAGTTACAATACATAAACTTAATTTAACAAAATTTCCATAAGAAATTTTAACAACAGATTTAAAATAAATCACACGAAAATTTTCCGGCAACCTTTTGGTGGAAAAGAAGCGGTTACAGCAGCGCCAAAGCAACCAAATCTCAACACTAACAAAAAAAAAAAAAAAAAAAAAAAAAAAAAAAAAAAAAAAAAAAAACGTTAGATCTACAAAATATACAAAAATATGTATATATTTTTTTCCGGATATATACAGATCTAAAAAATATATATAAATCTACGAAAAAAAAAATATAGATCAACGAAAAAATATTGTGACTGTGGCAGTGGTCTCGGCAGTGGTGATGAAGGTGGAAAGGTTGCGGCGGTGGCAGTGATGGTGACAGAAGATGGTGGCAGCGCGTAAGGGTGCTACGATGGGAGCCAGAAGCTCAGACGCTCCAGAAATAAAGTAGAGAAACCGATCTATCAAATCGGCAAGTAAAATGTATCGCCGAAAAATATTCCGGCGACGGTGGGGACCGGAAACTGTTGGTGTTGACGGCGACGATGAAGAATCCGACCAGGGTGTAGAGAGAGAAAAAGGGATGTGTGTGTGTGTGTTTTAATATAAACGAAATAAATGAAAATAAAATAGTTTATATATGAAATGAATAGGGGTACAAATGAAAATATAAAATGTGGGAGTGTGAAATAAAATATAGGGGCGGAGGGACTAAACTGTCACTTTGGCAATTCTTTCCACGAAAACACACCGGGGCTCATTCCACATAGCAAACGGACTCGAAAAATTACGAAACTTTCGCCATTGTTCACGAAATAATTTTTACAATGAAAACAAATATACATACGTATAACTTCACATAACTTTCTCTAGAAAAAAAAAAAGAAAAGAAAGACGACCCAATAAAAGAAAGACGAACACATTTATCGTGATCCCGCAGCAACGCGCAGGTACACCGACTACTTTGTACTCAAAAATCAAAGTTCAAGCATAAAAGATTGAAATAAAAAATCAAATAAAAATGTCCCATTACCCAATACATTTAAAACCTAAAAAAAAAAAAAAAAAAAAAAAAAAAAAAAAAAAATCCACGCAAATTCACCCGCCGCAACGCGCGGGCTTCCACGCTCGTTATAACTAAGCACCACAAACTTGCATGTTCCACTACTGATACTATAACGTTTATGTTGTTTATGAAATCATAAACATAAAAGACAATTATACTATGACCCGTGCAACTGCAACTTACAATCATCTCATAAAATAAAATACTTCAAGCTTAAATATGTGGAACTTTCATTACCTCAAAAAAGAACTATTTCAAACAATATCCTAAGAATTTAAATAATAGATTGCGTATGTAGAAGCTTATAGCCATTTAATTTGTTAATCCGGAAGTGGAATATTTTCTCTTTGATGAATATTATAAAATCATTATCAGTAATTATTATTGTACACACGTTGTGTCTAGAAAACCTTGCACTTTTTATGTAATATAAACTTTTACTTCTATTAGTGTTACTTCTATACATATAGAAGAATTAGACTACTATTTCAATTTTTTTATGTAAATCTTTGTGTTTTGAAACAAAGTTTGATGCATAATCTATTTAGAGATATCACAATCGTGTGTGATTTGATCCAAAGTTGCCTCCGTAAGAACACACTTGGAGAAGAAATGGTTGCTTCACATGAATAGAAATTTAATCCTGAATGGATTTCTTGGATCTCTAATCCAAGATTGGCTTGTACATCTATTTTGTCATGTTTTCCTTATAGTTTCTTATTAATCTCAATAAAATGACAATAAGCGAAAACCAATATAATATCTATTACATGCATAATTTTAAGTATATATGGGAAGATTTGTCCAAAATTTAATACAATCATGTTTTATCTTGTATCACCATACACGTAAAGACTTTTAAACAACCGAGTAGTTGCTTCAAGTTCCTGAAAATCAAAAGTTAGAATGCCCGTGTTGGAGTTGTAACCCGAAAGTTACATCCTTTACAACACTGTAATACCTATTTCAAATGTGGCCATCAAGAGCTGCAATTGTTCAATGAGATTTTTTTATTAAGGATATGGTATAACAACTTAATAACTTGTAATTGGCCCAAATTGAAACCTACCCCCAAATTGACCCATTATATAAATATATGAGACCATGTTGCTGCCTCTTCGAACATAAAGAAATTTAAATTGGGTAGCTATTATATGGTTAAGAGCATGTTTCTTTAGGACTAAATATGTTACTAACATATCGACTGAAAATATCTATAAAACTATGTATTCCTTGTCATGTAAAAAAAATAATAATAAAAAAAAATTAAGAGTAACAATAGCAATTTTGATCGTTTACCTCCAACTAGAACTCCAAAATTGCCATAATTTATTTACACTTTGTGTCGGGAGGTAATATCGATAAACACACAATGAATAAGAACAAAAATAGTACCCGTTGTTTGAGGAGGCCACCTTCACATGAACAATGACAATTAGAACTATGACCTTGATATTGCTACCTGAAAATCATCACGTCATGACAAGTTAGAATCTGACAGAAATTGATTCATTAAAAAATGAGTCTAGAACCATATCATTCACCTTACAATAAGTAGTTATTAAATCCGTTATATTCTATACTTGTGAAATTCTTTAAACTGATAAGAGTTCTATTTTTTATAAAAATAAATTCATCAAACAAAATCATTAGCTTATAAAACAACTGTCTGAAAAAACGAAACATTAATTAATTTCGTAGTATTTATTAATACTTTGCAATTAATTCGCAATATGTATTTTTTTTCTTGATTTTCAAGTTATAAAACGCAATTTTTTTTGATGTGCGGATTGTGGTCTACACGAAAGTTTTGCTTCTCAAGGGATCTTGAGAAGCTTACAATCCCCACCAGGCAGTGTACCTGACCGATGTAGTATAGTGAAGTGGTAAGTACCAGGGGATTGATCGTTCTCCACAGGGAATAGTGTTCGCTAGGATTGAAATTGATCTAACTAGGTCTAGAGGTGAGGGATGATTCTTTTTGTATTTTTTTTATATTTTATGAAAGCAAGTAAAATCTCGGGTATTGAAAGGATGAGCGGAATTAGTTGCTAATCAACTAACCCAAATAACTACTAATGCAATAAAAATAAAATGACAATAAAATAAAATGTGTATATAAATGGAGAAAACGTGTTTACTTAGATTTCATTACTCCCTAATTATCTTTTATTGATTGATAAGCTTGTTACAATTGCGTGGGTGACGGGTTGCATTCCTTAATACCATTTGTGGGGCCGTGTACGATCTTCCCAAACTCTATAAGCTTCTATCTCTTCCTATGGCGACATGTTAAGTATCCTTACCATGGCCTCCTTAATAGTTACGTATGCATTAAATACAACCATTAAAATCGTAGTACACATCCGATTCATGTTTCTTAAGACGTTCAAGCAAGTTACCGAATAGGAGATTAGCCAGTTTTCTTAAGCCTAACATCGATTATCAATCACCCAACAACAACTAATAACAAACCATCAATCAATAATCAATAAATAGGTTTCACTACATCTAAGCAAACACAAATAAACCTAGCCTAGCATGTTAAAAGAAAGACAAGCATAAGATAGAATCAAACAACACATAGACATATTGAATGATTGATGGATTACTTATCTTTAATTGAACATGGAAGGGACAAGGGTATGAAACCCTTAAAAACCTCTGAAATTCGTGTTAGGGTTATTCCACCAAAAGTTTCTCTCCAAAGTTACACACTAATGAATGAAAAATCAAAAACTATATATCGATTTATAAGGGTGACGGCGTCACCTTTTGATGGTTGACGCCGTCATCTCGCCGCGGCAAGGGTTTTGATTCGTTGTGTTTTGGTGTGAAAAAAACAATTTATCAATATATCAACAAACGTGAGGTCTAAGTTATCGTGAAACAACTAGACGTAGAGAAATACGAGTAAACCTTTTAGGAAAAAGATTACCTCGCAAAACTCGTGAAAGTGATATTAAATTGTGAGACCGGGAAGTGATTTCCCGAGTCGTACCCCAACGAGGTGTGAATGGAAAGCTTCGAGTGAGATCGAGATTAAAATCTTGTATGTTTGGTTGAGAAAGGTTATTTGGTTTTGTCGTACTTTAAATAACGGAATTTAAGAAATTAACAAACGTAAATGAAAATATTACTACCTATAGGGAACAAAAGGCAAATGGAAAAAACTAAGGAAGTCCTAAAACACTACGGGAATTATAATTGGGTATCGAGAAATCCTAAATCACAATCTAGATGAAAAACGTAAAAGTTAACTAAAAATTACGCGAGTGCGCAAAATAAAACGTGAAATTAATGCTACACTAGTCCTACGGGCATGAAATTAATTTTCCTACGTACTAGATGACAAAAGAAATTTTTGGAAAAAAAAAGAAAATTAACTTTTCAATAAAAATTCTATTTATTATGAATTAAGTACTAATTTGACTAAATTAAATTAAAATAAATACTAAAACTATTACAATAAATCTGAAATTTTTATGGCAATTAAATAAACTTAAAACTATCCTAAGAAAAATAAAAATTTGTAAAAAGCTAATCCTAATAAGCTACTATTAATCCAACAGATTATAAGCTTTAAAAATTAAAATTAAAATAAAAACATGTTAAAAGGATTAATAATAGAAACTTAGTGAATAAAGTCCCTAGGGCGCGGATGGTTTGGTGTTTTGGTGTTGGGGTTCTGGGAGGATAGTGGCCAGGGTTCGACCCTTGGCAACACCCTTTTTGCAAAATTTATTTATTTATTTTTTTCTTTCAATTTCTCTTTTTGCAAAATGTTGGAACAACAAAGGAAACTCAACTTTGGTGACAAATTTATTTCTTAAAAACTGTTAATAAACTGCTGCAAGTTATAAAAGTCCACAGATGGCTTATTTTTGGCCAAAATGAGTTTGAAAATGGACCATAAGCTCAAATAAGCTTGTTTAACCAAAACAGCACCAACAAACAACAACAAATCAAATAATAACAACTAGAACAAGAAATTCATACAGATTCAAGAATAATAACAAGAACAATTGCAATGGCTAAACAAGAGCAAAAATAAACTCAAATAAGCCAATAAGCTCACAGGAGCTTAAACAAACAAATTAACAATAACAAAAGCAACAAGAAGCAACACAAGTATACAATAAACAAGATCAATAACAAGATAGCATTAATACTCAACAAGCTGATAATGGGCTGCTGTTGCATAAGCATAAGCAAACAGCCAACAAGCGATGCAAACAAGCTAACGAAAGCTAACTAGGGGGAAATATACAAGAGAATCTAGGGGGCCTTAAATAAGCACTAAGGGACAGGAAATAAGCAAGCTACAAACACCTAAATGCACAATCCAATCGATCCTAAGCTATGGCTGCAGAGGTGATGAGCCAAGTTTGAGCTTATGAAAGGGGCTTAAGGAAAATGTCTAAAATTAATCTAAAATCATGAACATGAACACAAGCTGTAAAACTAGTTGTAAAACAAATTCCGGAGCTACAAGGCGAAAAATGAGAGAATTAAAATTACTCAAAGTGGTGTGTGTGGTACCTGATGTGGTGCAAGCCTGATGATGGTGAAGGTCAAAGAGGGTGATTAGCAGCCTTCAATTAGCTAACAAACAAGTCTCAAAATAAAACAAAACAAGCTGAGAATAATAGCAATAGATCTACAAACTACTCAGTGAACAAAATCCAAAAACCATTAGCAAACTCATACTTTAACCAACTATAAACCATGATAAAAAAAAAATGCTTGAGACAGATGCAGCAGGCATTGTGGAAGGCTGCTAAATGACTATGGGAAGCTATTCGTCAACTAGGAAAAAGCTCAAAACAAAATTCAGAAAGATCAAGAGCATTTAGACTAACAAGTCAGGAACAAACACGCCAAATTATAGCTCATGGGGCTTGTTTGGAACAGTTGGTAAAAGGGGTAAACATGCAAATGTTAACTAACCAAAGTAAACTACCAGGTAACCCATACCTTTACTATCCTAATTAGAACCTAAATGCAGTGGTGAAATAAGTCTTTTGACCTTTAAAGATCAAAGATTAGTGGTGCTAACATTAACTTATCCGATATGGGTCTAAAATGAAACAAAGAGAACCACTAGAATGCAAAGATTTTGTCTTGTAAAATAACAACAATCGCCATAAAAACAATTAGAAAAACAACCTCAGAAACTTAGGAACTAGTAAGAGATGCATAGAATTTGTTTTAAATTCACGACTAACATATAAATAAAGCTTAAGTAAATTCAAAAATTTGACACAACATTTTTTACCAAAGTTTTAACTTACACCAACAGCCCTTAGAATCTGAAATGGCCCTTTTTTACACTACTTTAAACCACGACACTAAGAGATTAAATAGTACTAATCTATACTAAACTTCCACTAATCAAATGAAACCAATAAACACAAAAAATGAGCATAAAGATAAGTAGTAACTATGACAGGAAGCTAAGGGAAACTTTTAAACTTTCATTGAACTTTTAAGAAAAGAGAATACAACAGATTTTTAATAAAACTACAAATACAGAGTTTAAAACTAACAATACTACTTAATGACTGACCATTAAAAAAACTAATTTTTTTTTTACTACTAAAACCTAATTTCAGACTGCCTTCAAGGCTTACAAGGTTATCTATTTATACTACTCCTTCTAGGGTTTCTTGGATTCCTTGTGCTCCTCAGTTGTGTTTTCTTTGTGAGTAGAAAAAGCTCTGAAATCCAATTGTGCTTTCTTCACTCTTTCTCAGCCATTGGATGTGAACAGAGATGATCACAACCATTAATCTCATTTTGGCGCCCAAATGTAGTTGAGGATGGATGACGGGGCATGGCATCTTGTGACTATTCCTTGAAAGAGGTGATATGGGGGAAGGTGAGGGGAGGCTTTTGAGGGTGGAGATGGAGTATGGCAGGAGGTGGAGTAGATGTGGAGTTTGATATAGTGGTTAATAGCAGGGAGCTTGGGGAAGAAGGTGAGTCTCGTTTGATTCTGTGTTTGACCAAAAGGGGGGGAAGGGGGCGTATTTTATTATACGTTTAGGGTTAGGATATCAGGCTGGGTGTTTATTTGGTGATGGGCTTGGTTAATTAAAATGTGGGGTGTTAGTTTGGATTGGGAGGTGGGCTTGAGGAATAAAGGGTGGTGGGATATTGTTTGGTTTGGATTGGTAATAATAAAGGATCCGTTTGGTTGTAATATCAAAACACAAGGACCAATTTTGTAATTCTGATTTTCTGAGGGGTGTTTCCTGCCATTTTCTCAAACTTCATCCAAGAGCCACTTTTGCCAAGCTTGAATTTCCAAAGGACCATAGATGCTTAATTTCCAACATTAAGTACCCGAGGACCAAAATCGCCAAATTCCAAACTCCAGGGACTAAAACTGTAAACTTTTGAAAACTTTTCACCCAAGGATCATTTTTGACAACTTATGATTTCCAAAAGACATTTGTTGATTTTTCTTTCAAAATAAATGCTCAGGGACTAGTTTTGACAACTTTTGAAAGTTAGGGGACTGAAACTGCCAATTATGTAAACTTTGTTCATTTTTCGTTTGTTTTCAAACATTTTGCATTTGAAGCATATAAAACACGATCTTTGGGATATTTTCCGTATTTTGATGCATTTTTGAGTGTTTTTAAATGTTTTGCAGTTTATATTTGACCAAAAATGATGAGTATTTACACACTCATCAGTTTCTTGTCGCCCAATCCAACTTCTTGATGCTGTTACTCTTTAAGTGTTTTGGGCCATCACACTTTAGTGTGATACGTGACGGCCTACTCTTGGTAGAACGTGACGCCGTCACGTGTTAAGTCCTGATTTCTGTTCGGGTGCGTCAAGTGTAAATGTAACTTCCACCTCTTGTCACAAAGGCTGACGCCGTCCCTTGGGAACAGGTGACGCCGTCAGGTGCAATTTCCAGCTTGGATTATTGACTTTGTTGTTCTTCACTTTTTGCTCTAAAAACGTCCAAAATGCTTTGTTTTCCAGAATTCTCTTCAAAGTACCTAAAATGACAAAAGGAACGATTTAAGGTAATAATTGATCATATTATCACGACTTAAGGCTTAAATGACCCCTTAAAAGCGTAACAAATTTTGCCTCATCAAATACCCTTACACTTGAGATTTGCTTGTCCTCAAGCAAATGAGCTTTTATTCTAATCAAAATACAAGCTATGGGTCATTTAACATTAGTATAAAAGTAATTACAACACATGATCGTTCCACCTTAATCAAAACAAGCACGGAGATTATATACTAGCACCTCACAAATAGTGTTTGGATACTCTCATCTCTCGGGTGTCATAAACCAAAATATAACTAATGGAAATGGAAAAATATCACTCACTACCTGTCATAGCAAATAGATTACCATAGGCTTGAGAAAGGATCAAAAACCTCCACCACTTGGCGTAAGCACCTAGGAAAACTATCAAAAAGGTCTTTTTAAAGGGTTATAACGTTAGGTGTAGGGATATGAAAAATACGGTTTGTTGGATAAAGGGATATTTTACTAGTGGCAAGTCAATTGTCTTGGTCAATTACATGTCCAATGCGATGTTGCTAAGCCAAGACTCGACTCAACTTAGGCTAATCATAAAATAACATAAACTCAAATAAACATAAAAGGAAACGGGATGGTAGTCCATTTTTTTTTTTTTTTTTTTTTTTTTTGCATACACTTTTGCCCTACATCCAAAATAATACATCAAGGGGGCTCGGTTCTGCCCTTACACTTGAACTTTTACATACTTTACATGTAACTAATCTAATGACTCGAATTAAGATAATCAAAACACTTGGAGTACTTTAAAATATTAACGCACATATGGGGGTAATAAATGATTTTATTCCCCATTACTCCATAACAATAGTACTTTACCCATGAGTCCCAATCGTCCCATGACAATATGTATAAGATATGACTCGACTTAGCAACCATGTAATCAATTAGACAATTAACAAAGGGTTTAAACAAATGTTGTAACAATAATGCACTAAAATTGAGCGCATACAAGGAAGGCTAAGGCGATTTGGGTGTACATTTGGGGGGCGGATTGTAAACAAATTCTTTCTTTAAGTAAAATGCTTAAAGTTAGAAACGAAAAAGATAGGCTCTGAGGGGTGTACTAGGGGCAAAGGTGTGGGAAAATTACTTGACCAATGAAGTCAATGTAATTACAAAAAGAAACAGGCTTAAAAACATGGGTTATCCTATCTCTTATCATGTTGTAATTCCAACTACACGAATGTAGTCTCATATGTGGTCTTGGAATGAATCACTAACGCAAGTTCTAGAATCTAAATGCTACCGGTACACACATAAGCACTAAGGCTTTTCCTATCAAATCTAGGGGTGAACCTCACATATTTGGGGTGGAAATTTTTGAGTGGTACGGTTTTTTGCGCTAGTCATATAACTCCTATCTATAAGACACTTATTAAGACTAAAGTTTCACTCCTACATGTCGCAAAAAATTTAAATTTGGTGCTAAAATTACCCTAACAAGTGTTTATCTCAGTTTTATTACATATTGTTGGATCGATATACTCTGACCAAACTACTTTGTAGCTTGTAAGGTTTTAACAATCTTGAATAACTCAAAACAGTTAATATTGAAACACTGATATTACTTTGTAAAGTATGTGGAATCTACTAACACAAAGCTAAGAAGAACTTTGTTAATATTAAAACAACTCTTTGAACCTGCTTCTCTAAATACAGATTCACTAACAATCCCTAACTTCACTAAAAATCGTTTTGTGAAACTCTAAGACTCTTAGAAAAACTTCGTACGTCTAATACCATCATAAGGCTCCTTTTATAGCCATAAGGATAACCTTAAGTCGGTTTACAATATTTACTTGAACGACAAGTAATTATCCCTAACTAATTCTAGAATGTTCATATAATATTACATAGTAATCCTTTAAACAATATTGCACGTAAGTCCTTGTTTTTAGAAGTACTTCGCATAATCTTCAATCACGAGCAGTACTTTGACCTTGAACAACATGTTGACTTTGAGTAGTACTTTAACATAACAGTACTTTGATCTTTCCAGCAGTACTTAGTTCTTCATATCCCAACACACATCTACTATTGGACAAGACAAAAAATCAAATGTAATTGTAATCTCTAAGGAATCTTCATTTACCATCCCCTTACACTTAAGCTGAACATTGTCCTCAATATTCAATTGAAAGAAAGTAAAAGTAAGGAAAATGAAAGAATGAAACAAATACTCCCCTGATTCGTTCGATGTGGATGATGTAGTAACATGGTTAAATCCTCCTCCAAGAAAATGTGAAAACTTCAAGATTAAAGCAGCGCCAAAAGCTTGATTATCCATGTACATCTTCTTGTCCAATATAATCTGTTAATTAGTTGAGAAAACAAACAAGAAAACCTCGCGTAAAATCGGCGGTAAATCTACATAAAATCAAATCCTAGAAAGCATGTAAGATATAATGCTTGTGGAATGATTATTTGCAGATTCTTGGAGTTTATAAAATACAGATTCCACGAAATGTTACAATTTCAGCAGAAAAACAAAACCTGCAAAATTTTTAGAAAATTATACCTGACGTCGTTAGGTGATGCCTGACGCCGTCAGAATTGACCTGGCAAAATTCTTTTATTTTGTTTCTGGAAAATTTCTGGAAAAACCTATGTTCTAATTCCTGGAATCCTGCAAAACAATCATTATGACTCGATACAAGCATTTGACTCAAACCAGTGCTAATATGTATGTTTATATCTCATTGTTATCATTCATGCTCAATCCGTTCTTAAAACCAAATTTAGATTTCCCTTACACTTATCTTTTGTAAAATACCTTTATATGTAATTAAGTCGAAGTTAAAACAAAATAAAGCATTTTCACAAAATGTTTGATACATGAACAATAAGCAATGAAAATAAAACAAACATACAGAAGCAAATAAAATCAAATAAACAAACAAACAAACAAATAAAGCTTGGGTTGCCTCCCAAGAAGCGTTTTTCTTTATTGACGAGTCTTGTAGCTAGACTCAAAGTCATGCCCTATCCTATGTGAGCGAGATCCTCATCGAGGACGTCTTTAGGATCAAATTTGGGTTTTAATTTCCTATCGGTACGCTTTGTACGGTATGACTTTTCAAACTTCTCTCCATCTGGATCATATAGTGTCATCATTAGGTGCCATGATCCATCTCCTTCCTTAGGTGGTTTATTCCAATTTCACTTGCATTTGTCACCTTCGCTTTTCCACCTATTCATTCCTAGGTTAATGGGTAAGACTCCTAGGAATTCAATCATCTTCCCAAAAACTAGAGGATCTTCAAATGGGTTTAATTCTATGTTCCTAGCCAAAAGTTGTTCTACCGTGTCTGTCCGGTTTACGAATTCCTCTTCTAGGTAAAATGGGCTTTGGGGTCCTATGAAGTCTCTATTAACCCAAAGTTCGTATCTAGATGGTCTCCTATTCAAATATACCCAATGAGGTGTTGGTTCCTCATTAGTATCGTAGGTATGTTTCTTAACATCATATACCGACCAAGTTTCCCCTTCTCATACCGCTATTCTAGATTCCTTACAATCAATCATCGCACTTGCGGTAGCTAAAAATCCTCTTCCTATCAACAAAGGTCATGTAGTGTCACTAACCATATCAAGTACGTGGAAATCGGCTAAAATTGTTAATTATGTGCACTAATACGTCCTTTACTACCCCAACCGGATATGCTACACTTCCATCCGCAAGACTTATGATTACTTCCGTTTAATCTAATTTTCCTGGGTTAAGAGTGCTGTAAAGGGATAACGGAAGCAGATTTAGGCTTGACCCAAGATCGGCTAATGTGTCAAAAGCCTCAGAATTTCCGATCTTGCAAGGTAAAACAAATATGCCCGGATCACCTAATTTCTTGGGCAGCTTGTTTTGAATGAAGGCGGTCCCATTTTTACCCAACTTAAGTTTCTCCTCATATTTTTCTAAAAGGGCATTGTAGTAGAGAGCTCGAGCTAAGACATCAATAACTGGATGTTCAAGGTGGAGCTCCTTGAAATCATTGTCAAGGTTTTGAATTTGAGGCGTTTCAATTACTTTGTTGACCGACTTTTTATTGGTGGTTTCATTTTGTTGGTCGTTTTTAACAACTTGAGTTTGCTTGAAACATGTGCTCATGGCGTTGACCGGATAGTATTGTGGGCAAGAACTAGGAGACGTAACTGAAGATATTGCGTTAACATTTACTTTCGGGTTCTTGACCGTGTCGCTTGGGAGTGCTCCCATTTCTCGGTCATTGAGAACTTTTAACAAGATGTCAATCTTATCTGTCATCTCACTTTGTTTTTGTTTGAATTCGAATTCAAACTTAGCCAAACGAGCTTCTTGAGATGCCATGAATTTGGACATCAATCATTCGAAGTTATTGGTACTACTATAGTTTTTGGAAGGATTGTTGTTGAAAGTACGGTTTGAGGATGAACCGTTTGATTGGAAATAATTAGGTGGATTAGAAGAATTGTTTTGAGGGGTGCTTTGATTTTGTTTCCACCTAAAGTTTGGGTGATTTTTTCAAGAGGGGTTGTATGAATCACCGTAAGGGTTTGGCTCGGGTTTGAAAGTGTACCACTTGTCTCCCGCTCCATCGATACACGAGGATGCGTAGTCCGCAAAAGCTTGTTCGGGGAGTTCCATGCAATTACGAGTGTTGTGAGGACCACTACAATATTCACATGAAGAAGTGATTTTGTTCACTTGGCTTGAAGGTTTAGGAGCTTCGTAGGATTTCATGAGAAACTTGACTTGGTCTTCAAGTTCCATGATCCTACGGTCGGGAGTGCTTGAATTATTCGAAGGCAAAGATATTGCCTTGACTATTTTGTTCAAATCACGGGGATCATTCCAACTTTTGTTGTCATAGAGAGCAAGATCTTCTATGAGTTCCCATGATTCTTCCGCACTTCAATCACATAGCTTACCATTGGCCGCTTGGATAATGGTTCGCATTGTGGGGAGATTGATATGGTCATAGAAAATTTGGACTTGGAGCCAAAGATCTATGCCGTGATGAGGGACTTTTTGAAGTAAGTCCTTAAAATGAGTCCATGCTTCGTAAGAGTTTCATCTTAACGTTGTTGGAACATCAAGATGTCATTCCTTAACTTGGTGGTACTTCCCAGTGGGAAAAATTGAGCAAGGAAACGAGAAGTAAGATTGATGAGGTGAAAAGTGTACCGCTTTTAAGGGGTCATTTAAGCCCGAATTCGAGATTATTTGATCAAATATTGCCCTAAATCGTTCCTTTAGTCATTTTAGGTACTTTTGGAGAGAAATCTGGAAAAGGAACCATTTTGGACGTTTTTGGAGCATAAAAGTGAAGAAAACGACAAAGTTTCAATTTTCCTTGCTGGAACAGTACCTGACGGCGTCAAGGCTCTTCACATGACGGCGTCAAGAGTTACAAAAGAGGTGGATGTGGAAAATACATGTGATGATCCAGAGAGTTTTTAAGCATAGGAGTTGACGGCGTCACCCAAGGCCGTCAGGGTCCAAACATGAGTGACGGCCCAGAGCACAACTACACATGATGACGTCACAAATAGATCTAGGCAATACGATTTTATTATGGCAGCGAGTTGACAGTGCCACAATCTAATACATGACGCCGTCACGATGTGTAATCTATATATAGTTTTCCAAATTTCATTCATTAGTGTGCAACTTTGAGGGAATAAACCCTAGTCCGAATTTTATCAGCTTTTCAAGGGTTTCAACCCCTTGAATCTTTCATATTCAATTAAAGATAAGTATTCCTTCAAATCATACAATATGTCTATGTGTTGTTTGATTATATCTTACGCTTGTCTTCTATTTAACATGCTAGGCTAGATTTCTTTTGTGTTTGCTTAGATGTAGTGAAACCTAGATGTTAATTATGGGTTGATTGTTTGTTTATAATTGTTACGGATGATTGCATTCGATGTTAGGCTTAAGAAAACTGGTAGACTTCCATTGGTAACTTGCTTGAACGTCTTGGTAACTTGCTTGAACGTCTTAAGAAACATGATCGGAGGTGTACTACGATTTTTGGTTGTATTTAATCCGTAGGAGAATTCTAACGATCCCATGTTAGGAGCTTCTAACGGCTCGACATAGGAGTGAAGTAGGATCCTATAGAGTTAGGGAATATTGTACACGGCCCTACGACTAGTATTAAGGAATATGACCCGTCATCCATGCAATTATAACAAGCTATCAACCTGTAAAAGATATCTAGGGAGTAATGAAACCTAAGTAAACACAACTTTCCTCATTATTGTTTCCACCACATTAGTATAATTTGTTTTCATTTTCATTTTTGTTATTTTATTTTGATTGCATCTTTAGATAAATTGGGTTATTTGGCTAGCAACTAATTCCGCCCACTCTTCCAAAACCCGAGATTTTAATTGCTTTCATAAAAATATAAAAATACAAAAAGAATCATCCCTCACCTCTAGACCTAGTTTAGTAGGCTTTCTAATCCTAGCGACACTATTCTTGAGATGAACGATCAATCCCCCGGTACTTATCACTATACTATACTACAACGATCAGGTACACTGCCTGGTAGGGGTTGTAAGCTTCTCGAGATCCCTTGAGAGGTAAAACCTGTTGCGAGGGTGCGATCCCCACGTATCAAAGATCATCCCAAGATGTGATGGATCCCGCGGGTAAACGCTCAAGCCGTTGACTAGCTTGGTCACGTAGAGAGAATTGGAATAGATGCAATCGGGTCGTCTCTCGAGTGCCAACATCATGATCTATGGAATCTATGATTTTAAGGAAATCCTTGATATGTTGGTTTGGATCTTTGGAATGAAGTCCATGGAATGCACATCCGCTTTGCACCAACCGGATAGTGTCGGATCGCAAGGGAGACACATTGGCTCCTTGAGTGAGCTCAATGGTGTTTCGATAGCCTTGATGGCTAGGTCGGGAGTACTCTCCTAAAGTGTGGGCTCTAAGAGGTTGGTTTGGTTATGGTGGGTCTTGTTGTGGTGGGTTGATGGGATCAAAGATATTACCACCTTCCATGATGGCAGATGGTAATGGTTACGAACAAAAAAAACGAAGAAATAAGATAGACTAAAGAAAACCTATAAAAATAAAAATAAAAATCTCACTAGAAAGGAATCTAGTGAGTATGCCTAATAAAATTAATTTCAAGCTAAATAATAACTATACCCCGGCAGCGGCGCCAAAAACTTTGATGTGCGGATTGTGGTCTACACGAAAGTTTTACATCTCAAGGGATCTTGAGAAGCTTACAATCCCCACCAGGCAGTGTACCTGACCGATGTAGTATAGTGAAGTGGTAAGTTCCGGGGGATTGATCGTTCTCCACAGGGAATAGTGTTCGCTAGGATTGAAATTGATCTAACTAGGTCTAGAGGTGAGGGATGATTCATTTTGCATTTTTTTATATTTTATGAAAGTAAGTAAAATCTCGGGTATTGAAAGGATGGGCGGAATTAGTTGCTAATCAACTAACCCAAATAACTACTAATGCAATAAAAATAAGATGAAAATAAAATAAAATGTGTAAACTATAAATGGAGAAAACGTGTTTACTTAGATTTCATTACTCCCTAGTTATCTTTTGTTGATTGATAAGCTTGTTACAATTGCGTTGGTGACGGGTTGCATTCATTAATATCATTTGTGGGGCCATGTACGATCTTCCCCAAATCTATAAGCTTTTATCTCTTCCTATGGCGACACGTTAAGTATCCTTTACCATGGCCTCCTTAATAGTTACTTATGCATTAAATACAACCATTAAAATCGTAGTACACATCAGATTCATGTTTCTTAAGACGTTCAAGTAAGTTACCGAATAGGAGATTAGCCAGTTTTCTTAAGCCTAACATCGATTATCAATCACCCAACAACAACTAATAATAAACTATCAATCAATAATCAATAACTAGGTTTCACTACATCTAAGCAAACACAAATAAACCTAGCCTAGTATGTTAAAAGAAAGACAAGCATAAGATAAAATCAAACAACACATAGACATATTGAATGATTGATGGATTACTTATATTTAATTGAACATGGAAGGGACAAGGGTATGAAACCCTTAAAAATATCCGAAATTCGTGTTAGGGTTATTCCACCAAAAGTTCCTCTCCAAAGTTACACACTAATGAATGAAAAATCAAAAACTATATATAGATTTACAAGGGTGACGGCGTCACCTTTTGATGTTTGACACCGTCATCTCACCGCGGCTAGGTTTCTTGTCACCCAATCCAACTTCTTGACGCCGTCACTCTTTAAGTGTTCTGGGCCATCACGCTTTAGTGTGATACGTGACGGCCTACTCTTGGTAGAACGTGACGCCGTCACGTGTTAAGTTCTGATTTTTGTTCTGGCGCGTCAAGTGTAAATGTAACTTCCACCTCTTGTCACAAAGGTTGGCGCCGTCCCTTTGGAACAGGTGACGCCGTCAGGTGCAATTTCTAGCTTGGATTCTTGACTTTGCCGTTTTCTTCACTTTTTACTCAAAAAATGTTCAAAATGCTTTGTTTTCTTAAATTCTCTTCAAAAGTACCTAAAATGACAAAAGGAATAATTTAAGGTAATAATTGATCATATTATCACGACTTAAGGCTTAAATGACCTCTTAAAAGCGTAACAAATTTTGCCTCATCAAATTTCATTATATATTTTGATATTTTGTGAAAAAAAAATTGTGTAGAAAACTTAAGGAGGATCAAAAGACGATGATCGTGTACTTTGCATGAAAAAGATTGTTTTTTTACATCAAAATAACACAAGTGATAATTCACATTTAAAGTAGGAAGAATCTCGTTATTTCACATAAAAATGTATTAATTTTAGCAATATATCACAAAATTAAGTCAAAGTGAAAATAAGATATAATTTTTGCAAATTTCCCTATTCTTTTTTGTTGAAGATGGTGGGACTTTTTGCGTTTGTGAATGAATCATCCTCACCTGTAATTGTACAACTTGTTGCATGTTGGCTGTCGGTTTTCAAACTAATTCTACAAATCATTGAAATCTTTCCAAAATCAACATTAAATATCTATGATGTGTTTGGTAAAAGTAGCAGTGAGCAGTAATAGTGAGCTGTGAGCAGTAGCCACATCTCACCACTCTTTTGCCAAACGAACACTAAAATCAAAAAGTTCATTGCTCACTGCTCATTGTCTCAAAAAGCTCCAAAAAGCTCTACGCCAAACCTAGCCCTAGTCTTTACTCTTTACTACACCGAGTGACTTTCTGATTTATTGTTGTGGTTCACATCAATTTTAAGATTGGAATTAGAATATACTGTCATTCTTTCAAATACAAATAAGTATATACTTGTCGTCTATACGGTGTAGAAATAGATCCACGTACTCTTGTTACATATCACTCATAAATTTTAACAAAATTTCTCTAACAATCATTTACATCGCCAACGTTTTTTCAGTTGAGTCACATTTTTTTTCTTTCTTTCCTCACATTCGTATGTGCCCAAATGCAACTAGCTTTATCTAAAACTTCAGGTGGAACATTATTTATACAAGAAGCTTACCATATCTGTTAAGCAGCTTTTTTTATTTCAACTGATTGATCAAACTTTCATAAATTTATTGATTGTTCTTCTATTTTAGGGCTTGAAATGAAAGAAAAAGAGGAAGAAGAGACAATTTTTTCGAACTTGTTACCGTATCAGCAGTTTATGTGAGCATTTGAATAGCTTAATCTAACACTTGTAAACATCAACATGATTACATGCATGCAAAGTTTAAATCGCTTATCAGGATGCCCAGAAAATTTGATTACCTTGGAAGTAAACTGTAAAAACCGTACATGTGGCTTATCCAGATCGCAGACGCAGTTTCTATAATATCAAAAGTGCAAACGCAATCTGTGTGGAGAAACTTTCAGTTCACTCTTCGTCCCTAGCCAGGACGAAAAATAAACCAAGACACTGAATGTCCCACATAAGATTACACCCACACCTATTGTATGAATAAACTACAGGAGCGTTTTTGCCATTTACTCTTAGGTGGCGTTTATTTTGAGACTTTGGTTTGACTTTTAGATTGATGTGACACTAAAATGTAGTTTGGTTTGCGGTTTGGATTCAAAAAAGGCAATCACACCCTTAAAAGTGATTCTTTATAAATGTGGTGGGATTTATCATTTTCTTGAGAGGCCCACATGATCTGTCTCACAATGTTATTTATAAAAACATTTTTAATTTAGAATATTATTTAATTTATTAATTTTATCAATATAACATTATAGTTTCTCTCACCTACATTAAATCATAATCCAAATTTAAATTTAAATCCAAATCAAAATTCAAATCCTATATATATATATATATATATATATATATATATATATATATATATATATATATATATATATATATATATATACTACCTCCGTCCTAAAATTATTGTCTCCTATTGACTTTTTTGGTCTTTACCTTTCAACTTTGACCTTAAGTATTTTTGTTTATATTACATAATATTTGATACAAAATATATGAACGAATTAAGTTTTAAATGTATTGTCATTTGGTATAATTTTTATCAAAAATTTTATAACATAAACAAAAATATTTATAGTCAAAATTGAGAAAGAAAGACTGAAAAAGTCAATTGAGGACAATAATTTTGGGACGGAGGGAGTATATATATATATATATATATATATATATATGCTCGGATTTAGCTATGGGCCATAAGGGAGACGGCCCAGGGCAGCCCAAAAGGGGGGGGGGGGGCAACAGTCTAGAGATCCATATGTATACCTACTATGTTAAGTTTGGCCCATTTTAGGAAAAGCCCGATACATATTTACTTTTTGAAACAAAACCTACGTGATTTACTCATTTGGAATGGCAGGTTTGACTAAACATTTAAAAGATACATTTGACTAAATATTTAAAAGATATTTTGGAATGGCAGTTTACAATTTACATGTGTAGAAGATTAGAAGAAATGAAAACCGTAGACAAGGCTGTTTGACTAAGCATTGTGATCACGGGAAATAAGTTTCAAATTGGAAAAGCGTTTAACAAAACAATCGATCATCTTTTTTTCTCTTAATAAATTTGATCAGGTGATATTATTCCATTCACATTATTTTGGCGTTTTTTTAATATTAGATAAATTTACCCTCCATTTTGTCATGTTGCGTCGTTCGCAACCGTCAGATGCCCAAAATAGGAAACGAAAAAAAATCAACAAAAATTAGAGCGATCTCAACACGGTTCTATGGATGGGTATGTAGTTAGAATCATAATAATAATAATAATAATAATAATAATAATAATGTTGAAGAAAATAATGACGAGGTTAACGTTAATATAGATGATGAAAATCCTATAAATAATGAAAATCTTGAAAATGATAAGATTAATGTTAATGATGATAATGAAAATCTAACTAATGAGGTTAATGTTAGCAAGATGATGAAAATCCTAAAATGAAAATCACAAAGGTCCTCAAGATTGTTATGTTGACGGAGTTAATCGCAATATTTTTGACGTAAGAGTTTGGGATGGTTTAGATTCAAATATTAAAGAGAAACTAATATAAATTATCCAAAAGATAAATTTAGTAGACACTTTTTTTGTAAACATTATGTACGTAAAAATATGTTGTTTGTTTACAAGGGGCATATTTCACTTGGCTTGCCCAGGGCATCCAAAATCTCAGGACCGGCCCTATATATATATATATATATATATATATATATATATATATATATATATATATATATATATATATATATATATATATATGTTGAGGCAACATGATCAAGGTCTTTTTATATTTTAATGATAACAAATAAACCATCGAAACACATAAAATAACAAACGTTAGCCAAAATTCCCCGATTCACATGTCTGCTGCTGACGCGCCACCCACGCGTCAACGCCTGGGTAACGCGCCAGGCGTCTGTGAATTTCGGGATGAATTTTGAAAGTCGGATTTCCCCTTACCCGACAAATGTGGATCTTTAAATACAGGTATGAATATGTTATGTGCTTAATTAAGAACACTCGAAACGAGTTTTGGGAATAGAGAGATCCAACTTTTAAAGCACCCATTTACGGGAAAACGCCAACTCATGTTTTCTACCTATCGTCTCTAGCCAAGGCTTTTCTAAAATTTGGGAGCTTATATATTTCACGTAACATCATGTGAAAGCATCCATATGCTCATATCCCGTGCTTACGTCTTCTCTAATTACGTAACGGGTTTACTCCTTTATTGGTCAAAATAAGTCAAAGGTCACTTTGCGTAAACGCATGCTTTCCCACTTGGGTTTTGCTTTACATTAAGGCAAAGCACTTAACTTGTTTGAACCAAGGTATTAGTTGAGAACGTCGAGTCGTGAAAAGTCATGAGATATGAAACTATGGATTCTCGACGTTGTGTTACTTGAACTAATAAGTAACTTATGATTTTCTCAACTTATAATCTTAATTGTCCAAACTTTTCCTCTTAATGACAATTAGATTATTTTCTTCTTAATTACTTTTCTTAATTATCTTCTTCATCAAGATACCACTCAACCCAAAACCATCAAACCCAATACCACCAAATCTCCCACAATATTTCCCAAATATTCCTTTTCAACATTCTCTTACACCACTTACACAAAGTGTACCTTTGTCCCCTACACACTTTTGATCCTAGCCATTCATTTCAAATCCAACTCATCTCAACCATCCATTCCCTTACAACATCACATCTCTTACACATGTCTTACACATCTCTTATATTCCTTACACATCTTCAATCTCAACCATCCAATTCAAATTAAACACATCTCAACCATCTATCCAATCTCCTCTTTATTCTAACACATGTGTTTAATCACAACCATCCATTTCAAACCCAAACCAATCTCAACCATTGATCACACTTCCTCCCCAAGCAAAAAGGCTCATTTGATCTCCACCATCCATTTCAAATCAAAACCATCTCAACCATCCAACCTCTTACAACACATCTTAATCATCCATTTCAAACTAAACTCATCTCAACCCTTCATCCATCCTTTCCCCCCAAGCAAAGGAATATACCTTTGGAATATTCCCTTCTTAACCCAACCATGGTTCACCTCATCCCACCATGGTGAGTTCTTAACACTTAACCCTAACCCAACCTTGGTTAACTTAACTAACCAACAACCTAACCCAACTATGGTTACCTCTCTACACCCAACCATGGTTAACTCTTAACCATACCAAGGTTGGAACATTCCCTTGGGTAAACCCTTTAACCTAACCATGGTTTATTCTCTATACACTTCTCTCTCTAAACCTAACCATGGTTACTTCTCAACACTTAACCTTTCTACTCCTAACCATGGTTAACCTCTAAACCTTTAAACCTAACCATAGTTACACCTTAACTACCCTTTCTACTCTTCTACCATTGGTATTTGGTTTTCTTATTAACACTTCACAAATGATTTTCCAAATTGGCTATTTGAGTTGGTAAACCTTAGATTGATTAATGTTAAGGTTTAGTGTGAAGTACAATTGCGGGTTTAGTATGGTAAGGCATTTATAATGCCAAACACCCAAAGCCTCGGGAATATTTTCCCTGGGTGTCTGGCGCGCCTCCCACGCGTCAACGCGTGAGTAACGCGCCGGCCTCAGTAAAATATTCCCAAGATTGGGTTTTGCCTATAAATACCATGCCTTGCCTCTTGTATTCCTTACCCCTTGCCATTATTCTTTCTCTCTACATTCTTTCTCTCTAATCCTCTAATTCTATCTCTTGTGTTCTTAATCTTTCACACTAACATCTATTGGAAGAACACATCTCATTGCAAGGGAAGAATCACAAGAACCTAATCCACTCTTGTGATTGTGTCGCGGGTCTTCTTATCTTTACCCTTTCTACTACAATCGAGTCTCTAGGTTAGGTTAGGGCTTGGTTGAATAAACAAACAACTTATTCTTTCTATTTATTTGTAAGGGAAGTCTTGTGTCTTAGTGACCAAGCCTAGATCATTGGGGATCTAGATTGAAGTCTTGTGTCATGGTGACCAAGCCTAGATCATTGGGGATCTAGTTGGGGTTTGCTACTTCTGTTGGGAAGTCTTAGTGGTCTTTGTGGTTAAGTCGAATCACGAGATTCTTTTGGGTGGTTTCCGAGGGTGGAATACCGTTGGGGAGTAGCTCTTCTTAGTGAGCACCGATCTTAGTGCATATCGGTGGAGTGAAGTTGTAACGGTTTGTAATCCACCAAAAGGATTATACTAGAGTAATAGTATCGGTGTCGTGGATTCACAACTGGACGTACGGATGGTATAAAACCCCCATCCCGAACCAGTATATATCGTGGTGTCATTTACTCGCTTTATATACTTTGTTGTGGTTGTGTTTGTGGTTGGTTTCTTATACAACCACTTGGCGTTCTTCTTGGCTTAAAGTTTTTAAACATCTAAAAAGCCGAAGAAACCGTATTCACCCCCCTCTCTACGGTTCTACATTTGGTATCAGAGCGAAATACTCAAGTTTTTGAGCGTTAAAACCTTCCCGAAAAGTCGTTTTAAGTCAAAAACTTCTTTTCCAAAAATCTAAAATCCTAACAAAGACTTTTGGTAAAGTTGAGTATAGATCCATGGCTCAAGAGAACTATGTTGAGGGGTGCTCTATGCAAAGACCACATTTGCTAGAAACCAATGGGTTTTGTTTTTGGAAAACCCGGTTTGAGACCTATGTTAGGCCCAAAGATCTTGATTTGTGATGGCAATTTTGTGTTTATGGTGGAAGACCCCGAAACAAAGTTGTTAGTGAAAAAGCCACATTCGGATCTAGAAGATGATGAGAGGAGGAAGCTTGGCAAAAATGATGAAGCAAAGATGTTGAACTACAATGCTCTACCTCTAAGGGAGTTCGAGAGAGTCCACATTTGCAAGACCGCCAAGGAGATTTGGCACTCACTCATCATTACTCATCAAGGAAATTCACAAGTTAAGGATTGCAAGATCGACTTGCTCATCCAACAATATGAGAAGTTTTCAATCTCCGAAGATGAAACCATTGACAATGGTTACACACGGCTCAATGCTATTATCACAAGCCTCACGGCTCTAGATCCTAGCTTCTACAACAAGAACCATGTGAGAAAGTTTCTTCGAGCACTACTGGTGAAGTGGAGGCCAAAGGTGACGGCTATTGAAGAAGCCAAGAACTTTGCGGAACTTCCTCTTGACGAGCTAATCGGCAACCTCAAAGTGTATGAAATGATTTTTGAAAACGACAAGGTCGTTTCTAAAGAAAAGAAGAAAGAAGTTAAGTCACTAGATCTTAAAGCTAAAGTCACCAGGGAACAAACTAGTTGTCACAACTCGTAAATTCTGGTCTTTTCCCGAACTTTCACATTTACTATTCATCGGTTACTATTCATCGATGACTATTCATCATTTTACTATTTATCATTTTTTAGGTCAGTTTGATATTCTGAGAAGCGTTTAAAAATTTTACTATTCATAAAAAACTATTCACCTCCGGAGAAAATTTGTCATTTATACGTGAGTTGCGTCATTTCTGTACACGTACGATTATCAACCTAATAAACGTTATCTTATGAGCTATTATTTTAAATAATTGGTCCGTCAATCCCAACTATGGTCCTAACATATTTTTATACTCATAATAATAATATAAAAATTATATTATTAATTTACCCGGTGTTTTCAAATCAACTGTTACGTTTTTCGGTCGAAGCTTATAACTCCGTCGGTTTGCAATATTTCAACCCGATTATTATTTTAACTTCCGATTCTCATCAGGAATATTATTTTACAATTTTTACAACTTCATTATATTTTATTTTATCTCGTTACAATTTATTTTTAGTTAACTCGGTACCCGGTATCACCTAAAACTAATAATATCTAACTAAACCTTGCAACCAAGAGACATAAGCTTTAATTAGCCCTCCTTTTATGGATCTTGCCCCCCCCCCCTAATCCTCCTTAAATTGTGGATCTTGCTCCCTTGTCCATATATATATATATCATCTTATTACATCTATCTTCACCATTTATCATTCCATAATAAGAAACACTAGCAACAATTTTCTCTCATCCTCTCTACCATTTTTGATCCACCATCAAGAACAAGAAGAAACCATAAACTTTCAAGAATCAAGTGTTTAATCAAGTCCTAATCATGATCTAGTTGGGGTTTTGTGGTAAAAACCCTAGGTTATTAATCAATTTCTCATCAAATCACCTCAAATATTCAAGTAAGCTTCAAGAACACTTTTGATCTTTTCATACTTTCATTTTTCTAGTTTCATGATATTTATTCAAGATCTATATGCATATGTTAGTTTATACCACTCTATTTACACTTTTTATAATTTATGAACCCTAGATACTTAATATAAGTGGATCCTTAGTAGATTAGCAAGGTGGATGATCTTTAGGAACCCATGACACCCTAAGAATGTGTATGGTAGGATTTGGGATGATTTAAAGTTGTTTGGATGGTTTTTGGACAAGTTAGTAACTAGGAAAACCCATTTTTAACCTATATATATATATATATATATATATATATATATATATATATATATATATATATATATATATATATATATATATATATATATATATATATATATATATATATATATAGCTACTGTCACATTTTGCAAAACGTGGAAAGATCAGGGGCTTCTGGGTAATTTTGGACCAAATATTTAGAAAATACTTTCCAATACGGAACTATGGCCGAAAACGGGGATAAAAACGAGTTTATAACGAAGGAGATACGCTAAAAACGAGTTTAACGACGAAAACTATATTTTCCAGAAATGCTTGCTGATGAACAGTACTCACGGACAAATTTGAGCATAAAACTTGATCTAGCCATCCCGACTTATCAATAATAGGTTAGTATGTTGTCCTACGATTCCGGGGATGTAAAGAACGTAGAAAACGAGCTTAAAACGACCAAGATATACACTTTTGAAACTAGGCGAACTATATATATATTTGACAACTTCTAATAGCACATATTCTCTTAAGTTATGGAAACACTATAGATCAACGCCAACACTTATTTTTAAACTACGAGTGGTATAGGCTTCATGTGCATGTACATTCATCGCATCCCCTCATAATTTAAGTAGATCGTATCATTCGTTCATTATAGGTCGCGGTTAGAGATCGAGCCTCATTTCCATCATAACCACTTTTGTCTTCGTAACTATCGTACCAGGTGAGTCATAGCCCCTACTCTTTTAAATTGTTTTGTTAACTTTTTGGGGGAGAATACATGCTCGTTTTTACATGAATTACTACTTGACCTTTTGAACTTGACTTGACTTTTGAACTTGACTTAAACTTTTGACCCTAATGTACCGTACGTGCTATGACCTAAAGTCTCGCCATTTTTGGTGGAGCGTTCTTAACCCTAAAGTCTCGCCTTATTGGTGGAGCGTGCTAAGTCTCCCATATTCGGAGCGTTCTTAATCGTATATAATAGTTGTATGATGTACTGTTCGTACATTCGCATTGTTCGACGCCTATTAGTAGTATGGATAGCGCTATTAGAGGTCGGCCAACCTCTCGTCCACCATGTTACGGGACGCATATTATTTAATTAGGGGCTTTGCATGGCATACATTATTATATATGTGGTGCTTATATTGTGACTTATTATGACCGCGGGTACTTGACTACTAAACATGCAACTATATTTTAGCAGTGGGTTGTGAACACACAGGTTGCAAGTCTCTTATGGCGGGACTTGTAACTGAGTGGATTTACGATGCCTTTGCTGTGTGATCATTTTCTATATACTTTATTTGTTAAACAAACTCTATGAACTCACCAACCTCGTGTTGACACTTTAGCATGTATTTTCAGGTTTTAACCTATGGCACGCTACAGGAGGTTTTGGCAGGGCATGACATGGTCATAGAAGACTCTGATTTTTTATTTGGGGACCGTTTTAAACTATTTTAAGGGCCTACTTCCGCACTACTTTTAACGATGTAAATTCAATATTTTTGATTTAACTATTTTATTCTAAATGATTGAAGTGAAAACCATTTTTGAACTTGTGTTGTAATACCAATTGAGTTACACCCCAGCTACACGTATGCTTCCGCTGGACCCGATTTTTGGGGTGTGACAGATTGGTATCAGAGCTTTGGCTATAGCGAACTAAGTGTTTTTAAAACCTAGACTATAGCTACTTTTACGAAAAACTTAACCCTATGACCGTCACGTGCCTGCCTGCCAAGCTGAAGCCTCACTTGTGGTTTGTTGCTGACTTAGGTGATGAGAATTGTGTCTCATTATCTGGTTTATTATATCCCTTTATTCTAGTTGATTACTATCATTGGCTTTCATATAAGCATGTTCACGTATCATATATGTCACCCTGTTATGTTTCTCCTTGCATAGTTTCATCATTTGACCTCGAGTTTGGTCACCTGCCTTAGTCTTTCTGAACGCCTTGGTATTTGTGAAGGACATAGTATTAGTATAACTGAGCTAAGTATTTCAAAATTCATGGAACCTCGGTGGAATATAGACTAGTCACCTATATTCAACCCGGGATAGTGGGACATAGGCTGACTACCTATATCCGACTCAGAAATGAATTTTGCAACACTGAGAATGGTTATAATAAAATTCTGTCTGGATTGAATCCTCTACTCAATTTCCAAATGCTTCATTTATGTGTGTGTATACCCTCGTTGTCAGAACGCTTATACTTTTCCTCACCTCGTGAACCGCCGCTTGGAAACACGTCAACTGGTCATTTCATCTCATGAATCTTCACCTTTGTAACACTTCAAAGACCAACGTTAACTGAACTTCGGGATGAAGTTCCCTTAAGGGGTAGAGACTGTCACAACTCGTAAATTCTGGTCTTTTCCCGAACTTTCACATTTACTATTCATCGGTTACTATTCATCGATCACTATTCATCATTTTACTATTCATCATTTTTTAGGTCAGTTTGATATTCTGAGAAGCGTTTAAAAATTTTACTATTCATAAAACACTATTCACCTCCGGAGAAAATTTGTCATTTATACGTGAGTTGCGTCATTTCTGTACACGTACGATTATCAACCTAATAAACGTTATCTTATGAGCTATTATTTTAAATAATTGGTCCGTCAATCCCAACTATGGTCCTAACATATTTTTATACTCATAATAATAATATAAAAATTATATTATTAATTTACCCGGTGTTTTCAAATCAACTGTTACGTTTTTCGGTCGAAGCTTATAACTCCATCGGTTTGCGATATTTCAACCCGATCATTATTTTAACTTCCGATTCTCATCAGGAATATTATTTTACAATTTTTACAACTTCATTATATTTTATTTTATCTCGTTACAATTTATTTTTAGTTAACTCGGTACCCGGTATCACCTAAAACTAATAATATCTAACTAAACCTTGCAACCAAGAGACATAAGCTTTAATTAGCCCTCCTTTTATGGATCTTGCCCCCCCCCCCCCCTAATCCTCCTTAAATTGTGGATCTTGCTCCCTTGTCCATATATATATATCATCTTATTACATCTATCTTCACCATTTATCATTCCATAATAAGAAACACTAGCAACAATTTTCTCTCATCCTCTCTACCATTTTCGATCCACCATCAAGAACAAGAAGAAACCATAAACTTTCAAGAATCAAGTGTTTAATCAAGTCCTAATCATGATCTAGTTGGGGTTTTGTGGTAAAAACCCTAGGTTATTAATCAATTTCTCATCAAATCACCTCAAATATTCAAGTAAGCTTCAAGAACACTTTTGATCTTTTCATACTTTCATTTTTCTAGTTTCATGATATTTATTCAAGATCTATATGCATATGTTAGTTTATACCACTCTATTTACACTTTTTATAATTTATGAACCCTAGATACTTAATATAAGTGGATCCTTAGTAGATTAGCAAGGTGGATGATCTTTAGGAACCCATGACACCCTAAGAATGTGTATGGTAGGATTTGGGATGATTTAAAGTTGTTTGGATGGTTTTTGGACAAGTTAGTAACTAGGAAAACCCATTTTTAACCTATATATATATATATATATATATATATATATATATATATATATATATATATATATATATATATATATATATATATATATATATATATATATATATAT
This sequence comes from Artemisia argyi, assembly GCA_030686995.1. Taxonomy (NCBI): domain Eukaryota; kingdom Viridiplantae; phylum Streptophyta; class Magnoliopsida; order Asterales; family Asteraceae; genus Artemisia; species Artemisia argyi. The sequence continues at coordinate 61,320,467 of CM060691.1, read as the reverse complement.
ATATATATATATATATATATATATATATAGCTACTGTCACATTTTGCAAAACGTGGAAAGATCAGGGGCTTCTGGGTAATTTTGGACCAAATATTTAGAAAATACTTTCCAATACGGAACTATGGCCGAAAACGGGGATAAAAACGAGTTTAACGACGAAAACTATATTTTCCGGAAATGCTTGCTGATGAACAGTACTCACGGACAAATTTGAGCATAAAACTTGATCTAGCCATCCCGACTTATCAATAATTGGTTAGTATGTTGTCCTACGATTCCGGGGATGTAAAGAACGTAGAAAACGAGCTTAAAACGACCAAGATATACACTTTTGAAACTAGGCGAACTATATATATATTTGACAACTTCTAATAGCACATATTCTCTTAAGTTATGGAAACACTATAAATCAACGCCAACACTTATTTTTAAACTACGAGTGGTATAGGCTTCATGTGCATGTACATTCATCGCATCCCCTCATAATTTAAGTAGATCGTATCATTCGTTCATTATAGGTCGCGGTTAGAGATCGAGCCTCATTTCCATCATAACCACTTTTGTCTTCATAACTATCATACCAGGTGAGTCATAGCCCCTACTCTTTTAAATTGTTTTGTTAACTTTTTGGGGGAGAATACATGCTCGTTTTTACATGAATTACTACTTGACCTTTTGAACTTGACTTGACTTAAACTTTTGACCCTAATGTACCGTACGTACTATGACCTAAAGTCTCGCCATTTTTGGTGGAGCGTTCTTAACCCTAAAGTCTCGCCTTATTGGTGGAGCGTGCTAAGTCTCCCATGTTCGAAGCGTTCTTAATCGTATATAATAGTTGTATGATGTACTGTTCGTACATTCGCATTGTTCGACACCTATTAGTAGTATGGATAACGCTATTAGAGGTCGTCCAACCTCTCGTCCACCATGTTACGGGACGCATATTATTTAATTAGGGGCTTTGCATGGCATACATTATTATATATGTGGTGCTTATATTGTGACTTATTATGACCGCGGGTACTTGACTACTAAACATGCAACTATATTTTAGCAGTGGGTTGTGAACACACAGGTTGCAAGTCTCTTATGGCGGGACTTGTAACTGAGTGGATTAACGATGCCTTTGCTGTGTGATCATTTTCTATATACTTTATTTGTTAAACAAACTCTATGAACTCACCAACCTCGTGTTGACACTTTAGCATGTATTTTCAGGTTTTAACCTATGGCACGCTACAGGATGTTTTGGCAGGGCATGGCATGGTCATAGAAGACTCTGATTTTTTATTTGGGGACCGTTTTAAACTATTTTAAGGGCCTACTTCCGCACTACTTTTAACGATGTAAATTCAATATTTTTGATTTAACTATTTTATTCTAAATGATTGAAGTGAAAACCATTTTTGAACTTGTGTTGTAATACCAATTGAGTTACACCCCAGCTACACGTATGCTTCCGCTGGACCCGATTTTGGGGGTGTGACACTAGTGAAGACAATGATGAAGGAAGTGATGAAGACGATGAAGAGCTCAACCTTATGGCAAGGAACATTAGGAAGTTCTTTAGACGAGAAAGTAACCCTAGGCATGGTAATCGGTTTGATAACCAAGGTGATAGTAATGGTAGAAAGGTTGGAAGAGATCGCGGCTATAATAATAAAGGTGGTGGAAGCTCAAGGCGCGAACGCGAGTGCTACAATTGTGGAGGCAAGAATCACTTTAGTGAATGTCCAAAGCCTAAAGAAAATAGGGCATTCGTCGGCGGAGCTTGGAGTGATAGTGAAGACGGGGATCATTCGGAAAAGAATGCAACGTGTCTCATGGCGTTTGAAACTCAAGAGGTTTCTCTGAACTCTTCTACTTCTAATAAAGATTTAAATATTCGTAATTTACAAAAAGAGAATGAGGAACTTTTTAAAACTATTGAAAAACTTGTTGAGGAGAAACACTCTCTTAATGACAAGGTGTTTGAATTTGAACGAGAAGTAAAGAGACTTACTAAACGCAAAGAGGCGGTTGAACCTTGCACAAGTTGTGAAAAACTTGTACATGAGGTTAACTCTTTGAATGACAAAGTATCCAAACTTCAAAAAGGGTCATTAAGTTTTTCTAAATTTAAGAAAAGTAGCAATGATTTGGATGACATGTTAAGTCAACAAAAATTGTCCCAAGATAAAGAAGGTCTTGGATTTTCAAAAAATGAGAAAACTACTTCCGTAAGTTTAAGCAAACCAATAATGTTTGTAAAAGAAGGACAAAATGAAAAACCAAATGTTTTGTCTAAAGTTCTTGTTAAACCAATTGTTCCTCAAACTCCTTTTGCAAAAACTCGAGGTACTCAAGCGCCCATTACAAGAAGAGAAAACCCAAAACAATTTTACAACCCGGTTTCACGTAATGGACTTGGATACACACAAGCTCGAGTCGACCATAAACCTATCTTGCCCACACCAAATATGAAACCGTCATATAGCCAAAGACATTCCTATCAAAGGAATCAATCATCGTCAAGAAGAAATTTTAACAAAAATCAAAGATCTTCACATCATGAATATAACTCATCTCAAAGGAGAGACAACTCCTACCCAAACCAAAGATATTTTAGACCAAACATTTATCAAAATATTAGACCAAATTTTCAACACCAAAGTAATTTTCAAAATAATCATTGGTCTATGTTCTCAAGGTATGCTCTAGAAATACTTTATGTCTTACTTCAAGACCCAAGGATGTTCAACTTGGGAATGCTTTACACTAACCACAATGGACCCAACAAACATTGGGGACCAAGTTTTTGAGTTATATGTTTGTTAGGTATAAGCTTGGACCAATCTATTAGATCGTTGAAAGTGGTTGTTCCAAGCACATGACGTAGTAGAAGAGTGTTTACTTCATAAGGAGCATGATGGTGTACATAAGTAAACTTTGAGGAAGGTCGTCAGTAGTCTTAACATCAATTGTGAATCTTTATCTCGTGGTCATGAAACAAAAATCATCCATTAAAGTCGAGCTAAGTTTTCCCTTATGCTTATGAATCTTTATGTGCCTTAAATGTTAGTTGTTAAAAATGCTATGTGTTTAGGAAATATAGTTATGTGCTTAAAACTTGCATAACTTGAATACATCATAATCTAAGTCTTAGATCTTTAAGAACATCTAAAAACAATCAACAACTAAACCCAAAAGAAAAAATTAAGTTTTAAAAGTTGCTTTAGTACTTTGATCATAATTTCTTCATCCGAACTCCGATTTAGTTGATTCAAAAGGCCACGGAAAGAGAAAAAGGAGATCTACATGATGAGAGTAAGTTGGGGTCTATTCCTGGCGCTTTAGTGGTGCGTTGACGCGCGGGTGACGCGCCAGCCTTGGTAAAGTTTTGCAAAATTTTTGAAAAACTTTTTTGAGTTTGTGAGTCTTCAGACTTGTTTTACACACTCCATTGGAACCCTATTAAGTCTTTCTAAACATAAACCAAGTCAAAAATAATTTGAAATAGGTAAACAATCTTTCAAATTGAAGTGAGATGTCTAGTTAGTCATTTGTAAGGTCCTTTTGTGTGCTCTTAGAGCGTTTGTGCTTATATGAGAAATATGTTTTGGTGCTATTTGCTTATATGCCCACTTGCCATGATGCTAGATGATTTAGTGCATATTGCTAACATGTTAATTGCTTGCAACTATTAAAGATAGTAGATCATGTCCTCACAACTTTCAAATATTATATTTAATTAGACACTAAATGCACATTTACGTAATACTTAGGCAAACAAGGTCTTTCAAGCAATAGGATTAGTAAAGCAATTTCGACTAATAAAGTTTTAGAATTACTTCATATCGATTTGTTTGGTTCATCACATATCTGAAGTTACAAAGGCAACTTCCATACTTTAATGACAATTGATGACTATTCACATTATATATGGACTCTATTTCTAGGTGCTAAGGAAGTTGCCCTAGATATGTTTAGGATCTTAAGAAAAAGATTAGAAAAACCTAATTGAGCTTTGATTCAAGCTAATCATGGTAGTAGATTTGAACGTAGGGTGCAATTTGGGAATTTTGTGAACAACATTGAATCTTACATAACTTCTCGGACAATAGTCCTCCTAGATCCAATGAGGTTGTTCAAAGGAAGAACAAGAAGTTACAAGAGATGTATCGTGCATTTAGCCGAGCAATTCATTTCGCAAAAGTTTATGTTTCATGCCTTAGATACTACGTGCTACACTTTGCCTTAGGATGTTGAGTCACTTAGAGTTTTTGAAAGACAACGATTGCTTGATATTTACCAAACTATTAAAGCTTAGTTAAATTATGTGCTAAGGTATAATGTGAAAAACATGGGATGAGTTAGAACTAACTTGATTCCCAAGAAGTAGGAAATGTTGTTGTCTTTGTGTTAACCTTTACATCATATAGGTGTTTTCTTTGAGAGGTTGTGCTAATCTAGGGGAGAATAATAAACGGTGTCAAATACCCATTTAGGAATTTTGCTATTTCATGACTTGTTGTTAGTAATCTGAGGATAGGCCATTCATATAATTGGCATTATTAAGGTATTGAATATAATTGCCTTGCGTATAAACGAGGTATGCCTTCTCATGTGTTGAATAAGATTGCGCTAGCAAACATAGTATATAATCTAGACTTTTGATTAGTCTTCTCACCCTATGATTATTTATGATCGTATTCACATGTTTATTTGTGAAACTATGTGCTCTTATTTGAACATGCATTATGCTTATTTGAGTATGTGACATATTGATGCATAATTGATAAATTTGTCCCATGAATAACTATATGATGATTTTGTGCATATGAGTGCTTGATTTTATTATGTGATATAGTGGTATAATTGGACTAACCCATGTTGCAAGTATCCAAATGGTAACCTAACCCATTTTGGACTTCTACATGTGAGGATTTCTCGTTTGTTGTATGTTGTGATTTCTATGTGTAGCTAGGCCAGCGCAAAGGTGAGGCTCTTGACCCACGGATCCCCGCCTTGAAACAAGGGGGAGTAACGATCTAGGGGGAGCTATGATCAAGGGGGAGCACGTTCGGGTGCTATTGGAACAAGCTACTTTCCCATTTAATGGAAGTCCCACCTTTTTGATTCGACAAAAGGGGGAGAAAAAAAGCAAGAGGCGTGAAGACCATTCAAGAAATGTTAAAGGCTTCACCAAATTACGAGACAAAGGTCAAGAAGACGCAAGCTACACCAAAGGCGCGCTTTGTCTTCGCTAAGTTTTGTAATTTTATTTGCTTTCGGTTTTTATTTGTCATCATCAAAAAGGGGGAGATTGTTGAGGCAACATGATCAAGATCTCTTTATATTTTAATGATGAGAAATAAACCATCGAAACACACAAAATAACAAACGCTAGCCAAAATTCCCCGATTCACATGTCTGCTGCTGACGCACCACCCATGCGTCAACGCGTGGGTAACGCGCCAGGCGTCTGTAAATTTCGGGATGAATTTTGAAAGTCGGCTTTCCCCTTACCCGACAAATGTGGATCTTTCAATACATGTATGAATATGTTATGTGCTTAATTGAGAACACTCGAAATGAGTTTTGAGATTAGAGAGATCCAACTTTTAAAGCACCCATTTACGGGAAAACGCCAACTCATGTTTTCTACCTATCGCCTCTAGCCAAGGCTTTTCTAAACTTAGGGAGCTTATATATTTCACGTAACATCATGTGAAAGCATCCATATGCTCATATCCCGTGCTTACGTCTTCTCTAATTACGTAACGGGTTTACTCCTTTATTGGTCAAAATAAGTCAAAGGTCACTTTACGTAAACGCATCCTTTCCCACTTGGGTTATGCTTTACATTAAGGCAAAGCACTTAACTTGTTTGAACCAAGGTATTAGTTGAGAACGTCGAGTCGTGAAAAGTCACGAGATATGAAACTATGGATTCTCGACGTTGTGTTCCTTGAACTAATAAGTAAATTATGATTTTCTCAACTTATAATCTTAATTGTCCAAACTTTTCCTCTTAATGACAATTAGATTATTTTTTTCTTAATTACTTTTCTTAATTATCTTCTTCATCAAGATACCATCAAACCCAATACCACCAAATCTCCCACAATATTTCCCAAATATTCCTTTCCAACATTCCCTTACACCACTTACACAAAGTGTACCTTTGTCCCCTACACACTTTTGATCCTAGCCATTCATTTCAAATCCAATTCATCTCAACCATCCATTCCCTTACAACATCACATCTCTTACACATGTCTTACACATCTCTTATATTCCTTACACATCTTCAATCTCAACCATCCAATTCAAATTAAACACATCTCAACCACCTATCCAATCTCCTCTTTATTCCAAAACATGTGTTTAATCACAACCATCCATTTCAAACCCAAACCAATCTCAACCATTGATCACACTTCCTCCCCAAGATAAAAGGCTCCTTTGATCTCCACCATCCATTTCAAATCAAAACCATCTCAACCATCCAATCTCTTACAACACATCTTAATCATCCGTTTCAAACTAAACTCATCTCAACCCTTCATCCATCATTTCCCCCCAAGAAAAGGAATATACCTTTGGAATATTCCCTTCTTAACCCAACCATGGTACACCTCATCCAACCATGGTTAGTTCTCAACACTTAACCCTAACCCAACCTTGGTTAACTTAACCAACCTACAACCTAACCCAACTATGGTTACCTCTCTACACCCAACCATGGTTAACTCTTAACCATACCAAGGATGGAACATTCCCTTGGGTAAACCCTTTAACCTAACCATGGTTTATTCTCTATACACTTCTCTCTCTAAACCTAACCATGGTTACTTCTCAACACTTAACCTTTCTACTCCTAACCATGGTTAACCTCTAAACCTTTAAACCTAACCATAGTTATACCTTAACCCTTCCCTTGAGGAATATCCCATGGCATATTCTCTTCTCTATTATGCCATGTGCGGAATACCATTTCTACCCCTACCAAACTACCCTTTCTACTCTTCTACCATTGGTATTTGGTTTTCTTATTAACACTTCACAAATGATTTTCCAAATTGGCTATTTGAGTTGGTAAACCTTAGATTGATTAATGTTAAGGTTTAGTGTGAAGTACAATTGGGGTTTTAGCAAGGTAAGGCATTTATAATGCCAAACACCCAAAGCCTCGGGAATATTTTCCCTGGGTGTCTGGCGCGCCTCCCACGCGTCAACGCGTGGGTAACGCGCCGGCCTCGGTAAAATATTCTCAAGATTGGGTTTTGCCTATAAATACCATGCCTTGCCTCTTGTATTCCTTACCCCTTGCCATTATTCTTTCTCTATACATTCTTTCTCTCTAATCCTCTAATTCTATCTCTTGTGTTCTTAATCTTTCACACTAACATCTATTAGAAGAACACATCTCATTTCAAGGGAAGAATCACAAGAACCTAATCCACTCTTGTGATTGTGTCACGGGTCTTCTTATCTTTACCCTTTCTACTACAATCGAGTCTCTAGGTTAGGTTAGGGCTTGGTTGAATAAACAAACAACTTATTCTTTCTATTTGTTTGTAAGGGAAGTCTTGTGTCTTAGTGACCAAGCCTAGATCATTGGGCATCTAGATTGAAGTCTTGTGTCTTCGTGACCAAGCCTAGATCATTGGGGATCTAGTTGGGGTTTGATACTTCCGTTGGGTAGTCTTAGTGGTCTTTGTGGTTAAGTCGAATCACGAGATTCTTTTGGGTGGTTTCCGAGGGCGGAATACCGTTGGGGAGTAGCTCTTCTTAGTGAGCACCGATCTTAGTGCATATCGGTGGAGTGAAGTTGTAACGGTTTGTAATCCACCAAAATGATTATACTAGAGTAATAGTATCGGTGTCGTGGATTCGCAACTGGACGTACGGATGGTATAAACCCCCCATCCCGAACCAGTATATATCGTGGTGTCATTTACTCGCTTTATATACTTTGTTGTGATTGTGTTTATGGTTGGTTTCTTATACAACCACTTGGCGTTCTTCTTGGCTTAAAGTTTTTAAACATCTAAAAAGCCGAAGAAACCGTATTCACCCCCCCCCCCCCCCATCTACGGTTCTACAATATATATATATATATATATATATATATATATATATATATATATATATATATATATATATATATATATATATATATATATATAGTTAGGATCAAATAAGAAGAATAATAAAAATAGGAAGGATAGGAAGTAATCACAACCACACATTTTAGATGCACCTATAAAAATAGATGCATCTTCATTCAAATTTTTCCTCCCATATTAAAATGTGTGGCTAGAATTACTTCTTACCCTTCTTATTTTAATTATTCTTCTTATTGGATCCCTTCCCTATGTATATATATATATATATATATATATATATATATATATATATATATATATATATATATATATATATATATATATGTGTGTGTGTGTGTGTGTGTGTGTGTGTATACATACACACACACACACACACACACACACACACACACATATATATATATATATATATATATATATATATATATATATATATATATATATATATATATATATATATATATATATATAAAAGAAGCAACTAGCAAGGCGCTAGAAGCCAAAGAGTACAAAACATATCTAGAAATAAAACAAACATCATAATCTAGATATTAACCGAAGCTTTAACTGCGATGACTAACAAAAGAGATGAAAAAACTCTTGCCAGTTACGGAGAACCACGACAAGAGAAAAATCCCCACCCACGGAGGCCGAGCCATCGGTTTTCACTCCAAGGTGTTTTTTATGCGGCCCCAAACAAGCCCCGAGGAACAGAAACCAAAAAAGAAGCGGGAAAAATAAAGATAACCAAAACTCCTAGCATAACCCAAAACGCTCCGCAACATTAACGACAATCAACACTCGGAAACACAAAAATAATGGCTTTTTCCACTCGTAAAGGTCATGATTACATGCATGCATACCAAATCCTCTAATTATCTTATTAAACAAATGTTTTCCCACCAGTATTCATTGAATCATACAACTAAAACCAAAAGCAATATCTTTAGGGGCTGTTTGCTTTGTGGGATTTCTCCAAAAGGTTTAGGATTAAGATGAAATCCTTCATTTGGTTGGTGTATTTTGGATTTGAAATTGGGACTGACTTCTAAAAATTGAGGGATCTGCAAATCCTTGGGTCATGCCTTACTTTTCATTAGGATTTCTGACAACAAATTCTCTTTCTTCTTTTTATATATTATTTCTTATTTATGTTTTGTTTTTCATGAGTAAATAACGCTTTATAATATGTACTCTTGTCCCAACAATTATTATTTATGTTTTTCTAGTAGGCCCCATTTATTTATTTTTATTTTTATATAAAACAATAATTTAAATCCTAACATACTAAACAAACAACACTTTATCTTTAAACTCAAATTCAAATCTAAATCCAAATCCAAATCCTAACCCAAATCCTAAAGTATCAACAAACCAAACGCACCCTTAGTTTTGTTAGCAGATATAGTCAACGATGGTTATTCGGCGGCTATGAATTGTTTATCTATTCGTATTAAATTATATCATCCAATCATGCTTTATAAGAGCATTGGGTGTGGCAACAAGCCACAACCTCTTCATTCGGGCCCCACCATGCCACATCACCAAAACACCCCAACTTCAACAAACCACAACAAACCCCCCCTCACCAAACAACAAACCTTCACTTTCCCATTCGGACCCCACCTCTTACACACTTATTTTTTTATTCATTTTATTAAATAAATTAAATTAATTTCACAAATACTTAAAAATTAAAAAACATACTAATTTTATTTCATAAAATAAAAAGTTACAATACGGAAGAAAAAAAATACGATACGAGGAAAAAAAAAACACGCATACAACATGAAAAAAAAACGATACGGAAAATAAAACATACGATACTAATAGGAAAAGTAAAACATTTTATTCGTCATCTTCGCGGTCGAGATTTTGGTATTTCTGAGTTATTCGTGCTTGTCTCTTGCGAATTACTTCGGCTCTAATCGGGTCAGGGCAAGTGTTTGGATCGAGCATTAGCATCTGCATATCCTGCCACTCCAACAACGCAGCTTCTTTCTCGAACGCCTTTTCCTCCCTCTTCCTCCGCGCCTCGTAACAAGCCGTTTGAGCGTCTTTCGCTTGATTATACTTTTCGGATAATTGTCCCGAAAAAGTACTCGTTTGACTCCCCCCGGAACTCGCCGCACTCGACGTTTCCGTCGACTTTTGTTTCTTTCCGGGTCGCCTGCTGCTTCTTTCGGGACGAGGTCGTTTGTCCGGCCCGAATATATCCTCAAGACATGTAATGTCTAGAGGTTCTTCAGCATCCCATTTCGGGTAGCGTTTCAGGATTTCCCAAACGTGAACCAAAGTGAAACCCCTTTGTCCAAAACGTAGTGAGAAGTTCGTTTTGGCATTCTCGACATGATCATGCTCATTTTCACCACTGCGACGCTCTAAATGTTTATAAATAGCGTTGAATTTTTGGCAGTCGGCATTGATCCTTGTCCATTTGCCGGATATCATGTTTTTTGTTCGTGGGGCTTCAGTAGTCCGCTCGTTGAAAAGTGCATGAATTTCGTTCCAAAAAAATTCATTCTCTTTGTCATTTCCGAGCTCCTCGTCTTGAGAAACTTCTATCCACGCTTCCGCAAGAATATTTTCTTCTTGTTTCGACCACAACTTTCGCGCACGTGTATTAGCAGCTTCTTCCAAGTCTTCGTCATCGTCCGCGTCCAAATTTACGACGTTTTTTCCTCTTTGGGCTTTGGTTTTTTTTCCTCGGCCTTTGGCCGGTGATCTTGGCATAGGTACTTTAAAAGTACCTTGATTTGGTTGTGTCGGTTGTGATTGAGGAAAAGTGGATGGTTGATTCGGGTTATAAAATTGTGGCGATAAATTGAATTGTTGTTGACTTGTGAATCCTTGTTGAAAGGCTAATTGTTGGTTACGGTAAATGTCACTCAGATTTAATGGTTGTGAACCGTATGGCGGTGAAGGGTTTGGAGACGAGGGACTAGAAGAGTTTGAGGCTCCCCCGTATGGACGTTGGTTTGACGTTAAGAGGTTCGTGAAATAACCTCTTTCGTTCGGGTTTTGAGACATTTTTTTGTTGATTAGGAGAAGAAGTATAGAAAGGTTTAGTTTAGATTTGTGAATGTAGTGAAGAGAATGGAAGAAGAAGGTTGTATTTATAGTTGTAAAAATGGGTAGGAAAAAAAAAAAAAAAAAAAAAAAAAAAAAAAAAAAAATGAACCGTTTAACAACGGTCGAATTTTCACAAAAAAAAAACCAAACCAAACGTATACCTGCACCTTTGTCAGAACCCAGCTTCGTCGTGGCCATGGCGAATTAGCCAACGGCGAGCCATGCACGGTGTGGCGGCGAGCAACGGCTCGCCGTTGCATCCTCCAGCTCGGACGGCGAAGCAGCTATCGTTGTCCACACCCAATGCTCTAAGCAATACAAAATTATGTTAAACTATACATTTTTTTCACAACAACAATTTTTTTTCAACCTACACCGGCACCGCCTACCTCACAAATTGATACCAAACTATACAATGCAGTTTGTCATTTGCGTTCTCGAATTTCTGGTTTAGTTTCGATTCCACCTCATCCAATTTGTCCCAATATTGTATTTACTAGAACGGTACCCGCGCAATGCGACGGCGGGTACATGTGACTATATTTTGCGTTATTCGGTTATTCGGTTATACATTTAGTTGTTTTTATGCTTTATAAGTAGAGATGGTAGAAATGGTTAAGCCAAATAATTTTAGTTTAAACAACGAACGTGCTTCCTAACTTCCTAACCAACCTCCTTTCTAACAAATTAATTTTGAAATCTTTTCATAATAAGCAAGTAAAAGTATGAATTTTAAGCGTTTCTAATTATATAATAGTCTCAAATGCATTATGTAGTAGTATAGATATATAACCCTATGTATTATCATAATCAGGTATTTAATTACTTACGAAAATTCTTTTCCATAATCAAGTCAAACTTACATTTATAAATACTGTATAATAATGAAATTGATAAATTTATAATGCTAAAGTGTTGATTGAAATATACGTCATCAGTGACAAATTCACAACCAATAATCACACCTGCTTTCCAAAAGTGTCATGTATTTAAGAGAAGAATCAGATCAATATTTGACATGCACACAAACATACTGTAACTAAATTAGCAACAAAGTAATTTTGTTTCTAACCAAAACAGAAGCTTAAGGTGATGGAAGGAAGAAAAGTTACGGGTTGGGCTACTCGTCTGGCGTCCTTTCTCCTTATTCTTACAATCTCAGGTGTATTTCATGTAAACATATAAAATTCTGCAAATTCTACACAGTTTGATCAGCAGTCATTCAAATAGTGTCATGAAATATCCCTATATATATTCAACCGCAAGTGGGTTCGAAATGTGCAGGAAAATAGGTTCAGAAGATGTATTGTTCAAGGTCTTGTATTGTGGTGTAGACCACACTGACCTCCATCAAATCAGGAATGAAATTCACTCCACTACATACCCATTGGTTCCAGGGTACGGCTTTAGTATTATCACTTCACGCTAAAATAACTGTACAATGCATGTTATTCACTGTGTTCTTGCAGGCACGAAGTGGTGGGAAAAGTTGTTGAGGTCGGCTCAGAGGTGAAGAAATTCGGTGTTGGTGACATTGTGGGAGTTGGGTGCATAGTAGGATCTTGTGGGGAATGTATATGTTGTAAAACCAACAAAGAACAATATTGCACCAAAATGGTGTTCACTTACAATGCCATTTACAGTGACGGAAGCTTTACACAAGGAGGCTTCTCATCTGCCATGGTAGTCCATCAAAAGTGAGCAAAACAACACTCCCAAACTACCCTTCATTTCATTTACAAGAAAGTCAATGTCAAACTAAAAGTCAACTCATTTTATTTATTTTGCAGCTATGTAGTCAACATACCAGATAAGCTATCCCCTGAGCAGGCAGCACCACTACTATGTGCAGGAGTGACAGCTTACAGTCCCTTAAAACAGTTCATCAACTCCGAGAAGCCAATTAAAGCAGGAATATTGGGTTTGGGTGGAGTAGGTCATTTGGGTGTTATAATTGCAAAAGCAATGGGTCATCATGTGACAGTGATTAGCTCTTCTAATAAGAAGAGAGAAGAGGCATTGACTGACTTGGGTGCTGATTGTTTCTTGGTGAGCTCAAATACAACCGAAATGGAGAAATCAAGAAATAGCCTTGACTATATACTCGACACTGTACCAGTTGCTCATCAATTACAAGATTACCTTAACCTCCTTGGAGTCGAAGGAAAGATATTCATTGTCGGAGCTGCTCCTGAGCCAATGCAATTCAATGCATCAGATTTAATTTTAGGTAAGCCTTTCACATACAAGTAGATATTCCAATCAAAATTTCCAAAATTTGACTTCCACTTTTGTAACAAATGCGTATAATATTCAATTTATGCCTTGCTTTGGACTTGAAACTGACAACTGATATGAAACTTACAGCAAAGAAAACAGTAAGTGGGAGTTTCATTGGAAGCATTCAAGAAACACAGGAGATACTTGACTTTTGGGTGGAAAAAGATTTGAAGACGATGATAGAAGTAGTGAAGATGGATTATGTGAACAAAGCATTTGAGAGGATGGAAAAGAACGATGTGAGATACAGGTTTGTGCTCGATGTGGCTGGGAGCAATCTTGAGTGACAGTTTTATCATGGAACATCAATTTTAAAGTTGTATCACTTCAATAAATTCTGTGAACCTTTATGTTCATAGAATATTAATTGGAACATCATAAAAAAGTTTAATGCCGTACCTAACTGTTAAAGTCTCAAACGAATTGTGAGAGGCCTCTCATCCATGGATCAGCCTTCCCAGCTGCAAAAGATTACACGTTTACAAATCATGACAAAAAGAAATCTACCAAAAAACAACCTTTAGGAAAATTACAAGGTTTAACAAACTAAAGTTATAGAATCACAATTGTGCTACAAATAATTGTACAACACTTTGGCAGTTTGGCTATTTGAACCTAGATCCGACTTTCGATTTTACAAAGGGTCGAACTAAATGTCACTATTTTTCAAGAGCCCACTCCAGAGAGGTTTCATAAGAATAACGTTATGTTACAACAAAGTTGACATGACAGATTGTCAATATTAGTAGGTTTTCAACTACCATCTGCTACAAGTTAAATGTTGATAACAATTAATGTTACAACACAAGCTGGCGGATGAATAACTCTACTCCTGAGTCATTTTGCCCCTTGCTGCTGAACTGTCGGAAGCTTTTGAGCCATCATAAGATGAAATGAAGAAAGAACTTTGATTCTTCTGTAAAAACCTGCAAGAACATGATATAAATTGTAAAATTTAAAGTACATATGATATAAAATATGAAGGCATGTATTGTAAAAAAAAATTACTTGAGAAAGTCTAGAAATTTTTGCTGTAAACGCATTGCCAGATCCTCATCTATGTTCACGTATGGCAATAAATCGGGCAATTTAACTGCATAGTCGAGAAACCACATCAAATGATTAGACAAAACAAGCAGCAAGGAACCACATTAACAAAAAAAGAAGTAAATTACATAGTCGGCCCATGCAGTTTGCTCAATAATAAAGAGGATTCAAAGATGACAACTAGAAATATGGTCTCGCTGCTTACCTTACAGGGACCAAAAGTGAATATAATGAATACGTTGGGGACTTATTCCATAATTTTAAGCAAACCGCACGGGCCATTTATGTAATTTACTCTAAGAAAAGCATACCAAAGAGGCGCAGAAGATGTTCAGCACCATATATGGTTGACGGAGAGACATTATCTGTGACAAAATCTTGATATTGTTTACGTTCATTATTGTATAAAAGAATAACCGGTAAGGCTCTGTCAAAATAGCACCGTAAACCCTTCAATATCTCTCCGACTGCATCTGTCATCCTGTAATCATTGCAACAAAGTTGGAAAAAAAATTTGTAGACGCTATCATTAGTAGTTTTGACACAACTTTGTATGTAGGGTGTCGTATAATTCACCACTACAAATAATGTACGACTTTTTAATCACATTAATTCATGTGCTTATCAAAGATCAGATCACCAATGAAATAGAACTCTGTTCAACAAGCCCAGAACTTCAACTCAGATAATTTAGTGTTTTACACTTTTACCAAGTATTCCTAACCGTATGATCAAAGCGACGCATTAAAAGGCCCTCAGCAAGAATCCATGACTAAAAAGAATAACTAAAAGCTCATAATTACAGAGCTTTATATAAGTAAATTCAACTGAACTTACATGCCATCCTTCTTTGATCTGTATTCGAGGTACTTCGCCAGTATGTCATCAACATTTGGAGAACGAGGAAGTTTTACGAGCTGAAAAATTAAGTTTAAACAAATCAAGTCAGTATAAATACAGAGTCATACTTTCTATTCAGGATAACAAATCAAACTCCATTGTTATAGTTCAGTTATCAAAAGAAAGAATTCAACGCATGTAACATCTATCTGTATTTGGGAAGTTCACAAACGCAAAAAAATATTGGGGCAATTACATCTATATATTTATGTATGGAAAGAGTAGCTAGCTAACACCTACCTTATCCTGATGATTAATAAATTCCCAATCATCCACAAGTTGTTTTTTTAAAGCTGACGGGATTTGAATCTTCACAGGCTTTTCTACGGGTGGTGGATTCTCTTTCTGACACAAACAGACAATCAGCATATGCGTACGGTTATGAGATAGTTCCAAGAATTTGGAAACAAACATGTTATCCACGAAGATGGTACAATATCAAAAGTTGTACACTATAATTTGCAATAAAATTTGTGCCTGGTAAATGATATATTTGACTGTACCTCTATACTCGACTCACTCTTCCTCTTCTTTCCTTTTGCCCCTGAAGCAAAACACAAACAAAAACAGATACACAGTTAAAATAATATACAACTAAGGAAATAACGCACTTGCGGATAAATTGCAGAAGCAAACAAACTGAGAACCACAAAACAGAGAAAAATGGAACGATTACACAGTGTGTTTAAAAAACAACATCAGCATTTATAGAAGTTAGCATTCTGCTAGTTCTAGTATCTTCACAACAGATGGTACATTGACCAAAACTGGAAGGAAATATAGCAACATAATGTATATACAATCCGATAATGAATCAATCGTAAAAAAGTTATACAGTGGAGTTCAAAGAATATACCGCTACTTTTGACATCCTCTTTTTCCACCTTTACATCTGAAAGTTTCAATAACACAAATTTTCATTGATATTCATAGAACAGACAAACGCCGAGTGGATGGATGATAGAAACATAAGGATTTTACTAATGATAATTTTACAAAATCTCATTGATATTCAATAACAAAAACTCGCATTGCATTTGACATAAGGATTTTACTATATTTCTAATATCTCAGAAGAACAATGTATAAAGCTTAACTCCGAAACCCTGGACAAGTTCACCACTTGTTTTGAAAAAGTTGACAACTGATGTTCAGATCTATACTAGCTTAATTTAGAAGAATTTATGTAAGAAATTGAAAACATGTCTCCTGATAACAGAAAAAACATAAGTTAATATAACTTGTCAGGAAACGTACCATTCGATACTTTTGGCTTCGTTTGACTTGAGCGTCCAGACTTCGGGTTCTTGTCCACGCCCTGAGTGTTTTCGAGAACTTGCTGCTTCTCAATGTTCTCTTCAGTATACTTCATCAGACGGTCAACACCAACCCATTCATCCCAACTGTTATCAAGATGTTGGAACTTATTAAGTACTTCTATACAACTTTCCAAACTATGAGTAGTTCACTCTTGTTACTTTGTTAATGATTACTGCATCATAAGAAGTCCCTTTCATTTGCAATAATCATATTACACGTGCAGTAATTATGTTTATGTGGTCTGGCAGAACACCAAACCATTCAAGAGTCATGAATCATGATGTGTGACTTGGGCTAGCACCAACTTCATAAACCAAAACCAAACCAAATTTTATAGATACACACACACACACAAACAAATGGACAGTATTAAACAATCATGTTCAATCGTTATCCACCAGTTATCATTTCCATGCAAAAAAGAGAAGAATTCTGATATGTGCAGCAAATGTCCAGAATTTGCAACCTATATGAAGTTCAACCAACTAATAAAACAATTATTCAACAAATAGGAAAAAAAATAAAAAATCGTTGGTTTTTAAATTTCCAAGAGTTAAGGGGTTTTAAATCAATGCAACCCTAATAAAATGTTTGATATGAACCCAACTGTGACTTGTGGTAAATACAGGTTTCGCAAGGTGATCCCAAATTTCAGACAGGTTGGCGGTTCTTGCTATGTTTCCTTTGTCATCCTCTTCATTATTTCCCTCTCCTAATTCTAAAGAGTATCCTTCTATATGGCAGGGACCCAGATCTATACTTGGCAGCACCATGTATACGTTTTGATTATAATGCTTATTATTGGCGCCAAAATCACAGAACACGATGCATCATGGCATAAGCTTAGTCTGTTGCACCGACTCATACTGTAGCCTATACAACAACTGCCTTTACAAATCTCAAAGCCATCAAGCATAAAGAAGTGATACAAGGAAGTTCCACCCCTCAAAAGTCTCAAGAAACCAACCAACGAAAAGAAATAGTGATAAATTTACTACCAAGACAAATAAGATTACACTTCAAATATAATAGTAGATGCCATCCAAAAAGGGTTGTCGCCGTGGGATTAGTCGGCTCGCAATGTCGAGTCGGAAACCCATGATTACCAAAAAAAAAAAAAAAAAAAAAAGTGCGTTTAACAGCCCATGATCTAGACGAAGAAAATGTAAATCTAACGGAGAATGCGAATATAATAGACAGAGTACAAAGAACATTGCACATCCCCAACCTTTTCGTTTGTTCATAGAATAAGATGAAACCAAGGAGGAAATGGAGGATAATTAACCATGCATAGTATCATCAATGCCCTAAACATAACTTTGGGTTGCATTTAACATTTCAATGAAAAAGGAAACCGTTTGCATTAAATCTTGATTTTATTAGAAATTCTCAATCTTTTCTGCGCTGTAAAACCCTAGATAATACTTTACGACACATTTTCTGCATACAAATCTGTTATTTCCTGGGTCCATTAATAATTAATATTCACAAGCATATAGCATGCATAATCAATATCAATTCCACAAGTGTCTTTCGAAAACTGTCAAGCATTTAGTGCTCTTGGTGCATACCATGGTAAACATTAATTATTATAAACCACTCCTTAGAACATCCACATTACTACACAGCTAATCATATCCTTTCATTTGCATATCAGACATCAATGTGGAAAAGCTATGAACCTAAAGACACAAAAAAAAAAAAAAAAAAAAAAAAAAAAAAAAAAAAAAAAAAAAAAAAAAGGAGTGTCACTAAAAATACAGCCTAGTAAGGAGGCCTCAATATAGAGGTCGACATGTACAAGCAGAAGAACCGCAATTTCAACAAAAAAAGGAAGTAATAACTAGAATAATGGAAGGCCGGCTCTCTTTTGTACGTGAGGAATGTCTATGTGCAACCCTTCTTTGCATTGTGTAAAAAAGTTTTTATATGATCTTAAAGTAACATCACCAGTTGCACAAAGTTGAAGAATGAGCGAAGACATAATTTAAATGCACTATTCAAGATATGATGCGTGATTTAACATTAAAAAAATTGTATGGGTGATACCGTATGGACACGAAATCTTACTTTTTACTCCAACCCTGCAAAACATAATGAAAAATAGTCTATTACTTAAAGGCTGTAAATAAGAAAACAACCACTTTATCATAATTCCTAAAGCTAAAATAAGAACATGCTACATCATTACAAAGTTGCAATTTAACAGCCCATGTAACATAGTAAGAAGATGTTTTGTGGGCAAGTATAGCAGAAAGAAAAAGGAAGGGTCAGACTTACAAGGTAATGGACGAAGTATTTCCACTCATTCTTACGTATCTCAGCCTTTTGGACCTTCAATATGAAAAAAAAAAAAAAAAAAAAAAAAAAAAAAAAAAAACATTGAAATATCAGACTCAAAAGTAATTGTATCATTCTACGGTAGTTATGAAGAACATAAAGTAGGGAATACTAAATACATGTCACGAGAAAAGTATTAGTGAAGTTATTAAAGCCCCTAACTAATGCGCGACTAATGAGAGTTAACAGTTGTACTTGGCAAATGCAGTTAAGTCTGCAAACAGTTTAGCAATTTCGGCAATTGTCTAACAAGAAAAAGATAACCATTTCCTTCGTGTAAATAGAGTTGTGACATGAGCCGTATAGTATGAAACATCACCCTACAATCCAAATAACAACCAAACTTATACTGGTTGTTATTTCTCTATCAGTCCAACAGTTCCGCTTGGCATACTTTACTAATTTTCAAAGATATTCTCATTAACCGCAAATATACCAAGTTTACCCATCACTAATACACACATTCCTAAGGTAGATAATCTTCAGTAACTTAAAAATATCTAAATCGGGAATCCTAGTATTCTCAAATTGTTAATTAAAGAGTGAACACAAGTACACAACAAGCAAAAAAAGTCAAATTAAAAAATTTAATCTGGTAATGAAAGAATTCCCTCCATTGCCTTTTATGCATTTACAAGTTTCAAGCCCTAATAGTCTCATTTCACCCGTGTCAGATGAAACAAACTAAAAAAAATCTAATTAATATACATCCAGTTCATCCAAAAGAAACAACTAATTCATTATTCATTTCGGTTACCAAATTACAAGTCCTATACCATTCAACTTACATTAATCCCCAAAAGTAATAACTCATATCAGTTCCTATATTCGCATTACCGAACTTCAAGTCCTCGTATCAAATTTACTAACACAAGAGCAACCAAACACATCGAAAACCTAATTACTATCGTTCATCAAAAAGATACAATTCCTAGTATCCGATTTACATTAATCATTAAAAGCAACATCTTTTTATTATTTTCTATTACGCGTTACTAATCTTCAAGCCCTAGTATCCAATTCACATATGTGCAACTAAACAAACGTAACGAAAACCTAATTAAACCTAATAAAATTACTCTCGTTACAGGCCCTAGTACTCAATTCACTAAATAATCCGCTACATAACATTACTGAATTACAACCACTAGTATTCAATTTCACTATTATAAATGTAAAGACCATAAATGAAACCCTAACTAATCCAATTTCATCCAAATAACAAAAAATATAAAAAAATCTGTCACAATTTTCCTATATGTTTAACAAAAAATAGTGTGAATAAATTGAGATCAAATTGTAAGTTAAGAATGTGTGTGTGTGAAATTGAAGAGTGTGAAAGATAAAATGAACCTTGGCTTCGTAAATACGAGGGCCGTGATAAGCGAGAACTTTTTCACCGTCGGAGAAGATGTTGGAATTGGAATCAGGACGGCGGCGGTTTGCGGTGGTTTTGTCGCCGTCGGTGGTGGAATCGTCGCCCATTTTTTTGTAAGAAGATGGATTTCGCCCGCCTCTTTTTTTGAGAGTGGTTTTTTGGGTTGTGTTTGTGTAATCTTTGTTTAAAAGGGACTGTTTGGGGTTTGTCTGTTTTGTTGATAAAGTACTAGTTTTGAAGTGTGTTTGGTTTCTTTTTAGAGTGTTTGCTTATTTTGTGTTTTAATTTGAGGTGTTGTTTGTTAGGCACCTTTTGCCTAGAGTAAATTACATAGACGGTCCTTGTGGTTTGCTCAAAGTTTCACTCACAGTCCCTGAAACTTTTTTGTTGCACAGATAGTCCCTATCTTTGAAAAGAATAACACTCATAGTCCCTCCACTTAACTGGGGTTAGTGGCTTCCGTTATCTTTTGCATCGTTAGTCCTTTTTTTGCATCGTTAGTCCTTTTTTTGTTAAATATCATTGCATCGTTAGTCCTTTATAATAACGGCCGTTTATAATTTGAAAAAATCAAAAAAAAAAAAAAATAGAAAAAAAATTTGAAAAAATTGAAAAAAAAATTTCGAACAAAAAATTTTTTTTTTTGAAATTTGATTTTTTTTAGAAATTTCGAACAAAAAAAAATTTTAGAAATTTTTTTTAGAAAAAAAATTTGGAAAAACTGAAAAAAAAATTTCGAACAAAAAAATATTTTTTTTTGAAATTTGATTTTTTTTAGAAATTTCGAACAAAAAAAAATTTAGAAAAAAAATTTTTTGAAAAAATTTTTTAGAAATTGATTTTTTTTTTAGCAAAAAAATTCGAACAAAAAAATATTTTTTTGTTCGAAATTTCTTTTTTCAATTTTTTCAAATTTTTTTTTCAATTTTTTCAAAATTTTTTTTCTAAAAAATAAAAAAAAAATTAGAAAAAAAATCAAAAAAATTTTATAAAATATATATATATATATATATATATATATATATATATATATATATATATATATATATATATATTTGATTTTATTTTCAATTTTTTCAAAAAAAATATATTCTTTTTCGAAAATTTTTCTAAAAAAAATTTCTAAATTTTTTTTTGTTCGAAATTTCTAAAAAAAAAAAAATCAAATTTCAAAAAAAAATATTTTTTTGTTCGAATTTTTTTTTTCAGTTTTTTCAAATTTTTTTATAATATTTTTTTGTTCGAAATTATTTTTTTCAATTTTTTTTTGATTTTTTGTTCGAAATTATTTTTTTTCTATTTTTTCAAAATTTTTTTCTAAAAAATTTCTAAATATTTTTTTTTGTTCGAAATTTCTAAAAAAAAAATCAAATTTCAAAAAAAAAAAAAAATTTTGTTCGAATTTTTTTTTTTCAATTTTTTCAATTTTTTTTTTATATTTTTTTGTTCGAATTTTTTTTTTCAATTTTTTCAAATTTTTTTTTTTTATTTTTTCAAATTATAAACGACCGTTATTATAAAGGACTAACGATGCAATGATATTTAACAAAAAAGGACTAACGATGCAAAAGATAACGGAAGTCACTAACCCCAGTTAAGTGGAGGGACTATGAGTGTTATTTTTTTCAAAGATAGGGACTATCCGTGCAACAAAAAAGTTTCAGGGACTGTGAGTGAAACTTTGAGCAAACCACAGGGACCATCTATGTAATTTACTCTTTTGCCTATATAGAATGAAATAAAAGCTTGAATCTTTAGTTTGGTTTAGTAATTATGGAATTAAGGGTCTGGTTTGTAGACGGGTTTAAGTTTAGGATTTGGATTTGAATTTAAATTTAATGTATGAGAGAGAAAATATATTATTTATTACTAGTATTTTGTTAATTACATATGTATAAAAATTTAATTTAAGTATAAATATTTCTTTTATGGTAGGCCTACAAATGTTTAACTACAAATACTATCATGCCAAGTTGACTTGTCAGATATTTCCACATAACTTATACTAAACCCTACCCTCGTAGACTCTTTTTACATATATCAAATATTTGAGTTATTTGCGGGCCCAACATATCCCAAATCCTTAACCAAACATATTTAGTGAATCCAACTCCAAATGCAAATGCCCATCCCCTCATACCAAACAGGCTTTAAGTAATGGATTTAACTTAAATATCCATTCCACTAATTTTAGTGAGGTATCATAGGAATTAATGACAATTTTATGTTATGAGTCATTCTTAGCCACAAATAGCTTTAACATTTTATTAATTTATTCATATATTTTTCTTAACTTTTTCTAATAACACTTTTAAATTCATTTTCAATTTTTAAATTATATACACTTTTAGGGCCTGTTTGTTTATAAGAGTTTATAAGAAGGTTTAGAATCGGATTCGGATTTGGTTTTGAAATGAAAGAAAATGAATATAAGATAATATTAATATTTTATTAAAATAATTATTTTAATCAAACTAATTAATAAAATGTCAAACTGTGAGAATATTTTATTATTAAATTAGTGAGAGAAAAAATAAATTGTGAGTGATAATAAAGACTTGAGGCCCACAATTGGTATTCAATCCACCATACCACTTCTTTTTGTCTCGAATGATTTTTGATAGCTTTGTGTTTTTACACTCCACATATTTGGTAAATACACTCCATCAAATCACTATCAATCATTACCAATCATTAGTTGCATGTGATTTCTTTCCAACAGCACATTTTTCATATTTTGATTTGTTTGTATTATCTTGTTTTGATTTGTTTTGTTGGGGATGTCCCATAGCAGTAAGCATCTCATCTCTTTTTAATGCTTTTTTTTTTTCAATAATATATACATTCTCTTGGTAGGATTTGATTCATTTGTTGTATAGATAGTAGGACCCAAAAAAACAAGGGAAAGAAAAAAGCGGCAAATAATGGGCGACAAATTTTGGGAGGGAAAGAAAAAGGCGGCAAAATTGGAGGGTACTAGCACATGGCCAGCTTTATCTTATTTCTTTTATATTGTTGCAAATTTACCATTTCATAAAAAATTACTTTAATAATGTTGATTTTTGGGGAACCAATTATAACATGTCTTACATTAATTTTCAGTGGATATATATTCGGCAAATATTCGTATGTCTTACATTAATTCTTTCGGGGAGAAAGAAAATTAATAGTCGTTTTAGTTACATAATGTATATTAGAATTGATGTTTTGTAAAGCTTAAGTAGCCATTATGTGAATTTGGATGGTAGGAAAAAAGAGCATTAAGTAGCATTTATATTTGAAATTAATGAACAACCTAATATTATTTAGTATGAATAATATTTGATTGGCATGGTAAATAAAACAAACAAATATATAAACATGAACTAAATGATTTTCATTAACTTTTTCAATCACGATAGTGTCATAAAATTACATTAAGTTAGATCATAATGTTCAGGTTTACGACGATAATACTCGTGAAAATCATCCTGACGACTCGCATATTTCTTTCCCCATCCAGATGCAACATTATTTCTGTATGTGATCCAAAGTGGATGAGTTATCGTAAAGGAAAACCTTCCCGTAGTGCAACTCTGATATAATGATTGTCATGCACGTGGGCAATCACAATGATATCATTTGAGTCTGATTGCGGTGGACTGGACCAAAGAGGAAAACACGTAGTGGAACCTCCATTGTTGGATAGACCTACAACAACTTTGTTATGCGTTGAAGCAATTACCAATCCTGTGTTTGGCATTTCCATCCATACTCCAGCAGAGCTCACGATTCTATAGATTTGGTTATAACCTATAGTTCTAAATATCCACCTGTATTGTTCTTGATGAGACTTTAAATGGAGCACCAAATCTGACCGAATTAGGCCAATCATCTTCAGTGAGACTATAACCGAGAGCGACGGATCTAAACCCATAGTTTCCATCTGCTTCGACATCTTGTAGACTTGTGTTCGAGATATAAGGATGGAAAACTTTTGGAATTTGTCTACTAGGATTTTAAAACTGTTCTTCGGAAGCTGGCGGTTCTTCATTTAGGTCCGGGATTAAGTTTTGCGTCCGTCCTCCTTGAGAGTTTGAAGATGAACCATGTCTTTTAGGTTGCATATTTGGATCTATCTCGAAAAACTTGCATGAAAATAAACCGCGCTTCTTTTTTTGTTACTTGTTGTTTGTGTAAGAACTCTGTCTGGCCGGTTCGACGTTCAAATCAATCCCAAACAACCTCGCTGACCGCGGGTGTTTTTCTGTTGTTGCTTGTTTTTGTTGCTGTTGTTTTTTCAAGCTCGGTCGTCCACGGGTGTTTTGCTTAACCTTGGGCGGTTTAATGGTCATTTTGCTTGGGTTGAATATGTCAACCAACTTTCTTAAGACACTTCTTTTTCCAGCATCAATCTGATTGTTGAAGTGTTCTTTCACATGGTTTAATTCAGCATCGCAACAAATATTGTCACTTTGCAAAGATGTTGCCGGTGAAAGATCTAGTGTTCTCCAAAAGATATCTATTGAATCTAAAGGAATACACTCACCTGCATACATTTTTTCTTAGATGTTGAAAAATAAATAATTCAAAATATAAATCAATTAGGAGTAATTGTATATACGGACCTGAAGTCATGTACAATGAAAGTCTGTAAGCAAACGGTAACCCACAACTGTTATATAATTGACAATCACAAGTTGAGGAATCTAGTTGAAACTCATTCGATCGATCAATCTCTTTCACCATTAACTCAAGAGCTTTATTTGAGAGGAAACCTCATAATAAATCGAAGCATGGTTTATTGTGGTGATGATAACGAGAAATTTCACTTTTTCCAAAACTTCCTCTGATTGCCGTGAGCTGTGACTTTACGATTTTATCAATACAACCAACAAATTTATCCAAATTTAGACGTGCAGATTCCAAGTATTTCTTCAACTTGGCATGTTGGCTATGAACTCTGTTAGATGTGCGATTTCCAAAGTTCAAAGAATGGTCAATCGAGGCAGACACAAAACGTGTTTTATATTTGTCCAACCATGAGTCATGTATGTATCTTAAAACACCTGAAAGGAACGAAAAACAAATACCGGGTAGGACTTATAGATAAAATTATCAGGTTATAAAGAACTATTAATGTAAAAGACTTACGAGGGTAATCTTCCAAAAATATTCGAAGTTCCTCGTAGTTTTCTGTGTATGACAACCACGTTGGAGAATCTTCTAGTAACTTCCACATTGATAAAATTACCCAATCATCATATGACTTAATTCTTCGCCTGCAATACTTAAAAATATTTCAATATCTACAGAGTATATGATTGGCGTATGGAAAAACTTTTTCACACGCACTCATGAGTGCCAACTCTCTATCTGTGACTATAACACGTGGGTGTATACACTCATTTAGTGTCCACTTTAGATGTTCCAAGACCCACTTATAGTTGTCCATCTTTTCTTCCCTTATAAAAGCAAATGCTATGCAAAATGTCTTTTTGGTTGAAGTTACACTAAGAATTTCAACAAAAGGCATCTTGAATACCTTCGTCTTGTACGTGGCATCTATAATCAACACGTGCGGAATGCACGCCATATCTTATAAGATGTAGGATGGACAAAAAATAAACCCTGTAACTCGTCTGTAATTGGGTGTGTATCAGTTTGATATACATAACGATTATTATGCAAAAGGGACATAAGAAATTGCAGTTGAGTTTTTCCGGCTGTCTCGACCTTGCGAATCTTTTTTTGTGCCTGATAGATTGTCGGGAGTGTTGACAAGTTAGTTTCATCTTGATCCTTTAGCGTTGATAGAATTTGACGTGGTGGCACACTCTTCGACGTCAAATCTTCTACCAAACAAAATTGATCATCACACAACCGCCTTGCATATGGATGACCCTCTAGATGCCTTGTAGAGTGGTGGTTATGTAGACCGCATACCACTCTTATCGTCCAATAATGATGTTCCAATGAATATTTTCCAACCAACTTAAACGGACAATCTGTCTTTTTGGAACTAGTTTTTTTTACTTGATCCAGATCCGTTAGGTTTACCACTACGGTTACACTAGGGCTGAGCAAACTACCAGAACGGATCAGACCGACCGAGACCGGACCGGACCGGACCGACCACATTCGGCCTGGTCCTTGGTCTTGGCTTTTTAGCTAATTCGGTCCTCGGTCCGGCCGGGTACGGTCTACAAACCGATTTTTTGGCCTTGTTGGACCGGACCGGCCTAGACCGGACAGACCACATTCGGTCCAGTCCTCGGTCTTAGCGTTTTTGCTAATTCGGTCCTCGGTCTTGTCGGTCTGGTCCTGAACCGATGCTCACCCCTAGGTCACATACAAGACACAATTTATTCATGAGACCGTTTTTGCTTTTCTTTGATCTTAGTGTGACAATGACATAACCAAGAGAGTATGCCGTATTTTTCACCCAATTCATCATATTTTCACGAGATCCGAAAACATACAATTGCTATTTTTTTTGTTAACGGTGATGTGACGTATATTAATTTTATTAATATAGTATAAAACATTTTATTTAATCTTTTTTTTACCTCATCGGTGGAAAATGGTGATGTAGAATTTTGAGCTTCTTCAGTTCCATAACAAAATTGATCATCATTAAAAAATGGTGGTGTCCATGTAGAATTTTGCGCTTCTTCAGTTCCATAAAAAAATTGACCATCATCAAAAAATGGTGGTGTCCATGTATAATTTTGAGCTTCTTTAGTTCCATAAAAGAACTGACCATCATCGAAAAATGACATTTGAGTTCACCCTAATTTTATGAAAAAAAAAACATTCATGTAAAGTTATCTCTAATTGCACACCAAGTCATTTTTATTAATAAAAACCTTACACCCTTTATCCCTTCCCCCATTTTATCAAAACCCTAAAAATATAATGTTAGAAATGAAGCTGAGCGATATTTACGTGAATTGGAGTAGACAACTAGAATGCATAAAGTGCAGGGACTATTAATGTAATATTGTAAAAGTTGTCTTATGTAAGGCCTATAAATACCCCTCAAGGCTTCACTTGAGGGGTGTGAGTGTGCAACATAATTTATCATAATAAAAACATCTTTGTTTCACCTCACATTCTCTCTACTTTCTCTCTCTAGAATAATGGCGTATTTTGATCAACCTCGTCCTCCAGAAGGTGATTCTTGGGTTCTACAATTGGCATCAGAGCGAACCGGGGGCGAATCGTGGTGTTTTTGGGTGAATAAAGCGAATCTGGTACTGTTCATCGCAATTTTATCGAGTTTGGCTGATGATTATCGAGTTTGAAGACTGCTTATCGAGTTAGGATATTGGCGAGTTAGATTTTTTTTCTTTTTGAGTTAGAAAAAATTCGAGTTAAAATTTTTTTATCGAGTTAGGATTTGATGAATTAGGATATTGGCGAGTTTGAAAGTTTTGGCGAGTTAGCCAGTTAGCGAGTTAGCTAACAATCCTTATCGTTTATCGAGTAAGGTTTTTCACGTTTGCTACATAAACGAAACTCTGCCAAAATTGATCAAGGTTACCGAGTTTGAAATGATTACCGAGTTTGAAATGGTTACCGAGTTAGGGAGTAAGGGATTTATCGAGTTTGAGGTATTATCGAGTTAGGGAATGGTTATCGAGTTAGATGAAGCTATCGAGTTTGGGAAGTGGTTACCGAGTTAGGAACTTTACCGAGTTACAAAGGTTACCGAGTTAGGAGCTTTATCGAGTTAGGGGCTTATCGAGTTAGCAAAAAAAAAAAAAAAAAAGTTTTTTGGCGGGAAAATTTGAGTAAAATTTATTTTTGAGAGGAGACTAAACGTTCAATTTTTACACGAAATTCAAATTTTGATATAACGTTGAAAATTTTGGCCCGAAATTCAAATTTTTAGGCCAAAATTCGAATTTTTTCGGTGAAATTTTGCGTAAAAATTTTTAATACTCAAATTTTTCTGGTAACCTTAGCATTGTATTTCTTAGTGATTTCCATATTTTGAGGGAGAAAATTTTCCAATTATATTTTTGGAGGGAAAATCCGAAATCACTACGAATCAACGTGATTGAATGTCAAGCTTCACCAAAAACACACCACGAATTGCTTAAAAGATCCTGATCAAGATTCACCAAAGATCAATGGCTAAATTTTGAACGTTATCAAAAGGTGACTACGGGGATAATTTGTTTATTACTTATTTGAGCTTGAAGTGACGTTTCACGGGTGCGTGTACTTAGTATCTCAAGGTCTAGGGGTTGGTTGGATGAAGACTTTTGAAGATCCTTGTTTGAGCATTCATGGGATAGTGATTAAGACTTGGACATCTAGCTATGTGTGAGATCTATAAACGTATAAGTTGGTTCTTAATGCTCACAATAGCTATCACTTTAAGGAGTTACGTTGTAGTGATCAGTGTCACACAAGGTTGTGGATTGTTCAAGAGACGGATATACAATAAAGGATGGATGGTTGGGTATATGCCACTACCTATATTGTAAGGAGTAACGTTGTTGTGCTCAGTATAGGTTCTTAATCAGGATAGTACAAGCGTAAGTCACAAGCCTGGAGAATTTTACTTCACACTCAAGTTTGTCATATCGGGTTGTCTCCACACATGGTCACTTACTATTAGCCAATGGAAGTGAAAAGAGGTTGATCTGAGATGAATTGTAGAGAGAATAGTTATTGCCATTTCACTCATGGGGTATTGATTTGTATGTTGCTTCCAGTTGATATGTTTATGTACACATATTTATGATGATTCCGAGAGATCGTCATCATCCAGGAGGGAGAAATGTGTACATCGGGGCTTTTATTGAAGAACTAAAAGCATTCTAAGTGAGTTGAAGATGACAATATGATGCTCCCCAAACAAACCTGTGAAGAAGTTACATATTATCAGTCAAAGATTCATTTTCCGCTGTGCATGAGACTGAAGATTATATGGGCAGAATTCAAAGATACTTCTTCGACAAGCATCAAGGTTATATCAAACGGGTTGTCCATTTGGGAGGGAGCATGTAAAAGAAAATGGTTTACTAATTGGGAGGGAGTAATAACCCAATTAGATTAGCAAGTGATTCGTCTACAAGTAAACAAAGATTGTTGGGGATATTTATGAAGAAAAGAGCTATGAAGTCTTCCTCAGCATTGCTGCGCTTACTTTGATTGTTTTATTTTACTTGTTAGGAATCACTGTAACCAATTCACGTATATCTCCAGCTGGAGGGAGATTGTTAGAAATGAAGCTGAGCGATATTTACGTGAATTGGAGTAGACAACTAGAATGCATAAAGTGCAGGGACTATTAATGTAATATTGTAAAAGTTGTCTTATGTAAAGCCTATAAATACCCCTCAAGGCTTCACTTGAGGGGTGTGGGTGTGCAACATAATTTATCATAATAAAAACATCTTTGTTTCACCTCACCTTCTCTCTACTTTCTCTCTCTAGAATAATGGCGTATTTTGATCAACCTCGTCCTCCAGAAGGTGATTCTTGGGTTCTACATATAACATCACACCCTCTCTCCCTCTCTTCTTGTGCGCCGCCGGCTGCAACACCACCAAACCGCCATCACCACCACCTCTATCACCTCACCGCCACCACCAAAACAACCACCGCCATATTCTATATCTCCTACACCACCACACACGCTCTAATAACTACCCACCGCCACTCAATCTTGCTCTTCCGCCGCGTACATCCATCACCACCACTCCTAATCATCACCATCGTCCATCTTTGCCTAACGTTCACAAGTGAAAGAAGAAAATGGAAAAAAAAGGAAACGTGACCACCAACACCCTCACGGCGTCACCACCAACACCACGTCATTCCACCACATCTCATTCCTTTTTTTGTTGGTAAGCACGCGCCACCACTCTCCGTATTTTCTTCATTTTCATCAAAACCCTAACAGGATCTAAGTTATATAAACGTTTTTATTTTAAAAGCATGAAAAAAAACTCAATGATTTATAACGAAAACGTGTGGATCTAAGTTTATATCGTGTGACGCGTCATGACTCGCTCCGAGTCACGTGACTCGTCCGAGTCAACTCGCTAGGAACCGATTCGTATGTATTTAATGTTTTGTTCATGTTGGGGCTAGTGGATCTAAGTTTTTTTGACTTGTTATTATTGTTTTGATATATTTGTGTGTTTGGAAGGTTGGATATTGGTCATGTTGGGGCTAGTGAATCAGGGACCCATTTATGAATGTTGGTGAATTCATTATCCACATCATGCAAGAAAACTCTACAAATAGAAGTTGCAACAGCAGATGGAGTGGTATCATCTTCATCAATGAATGGATATACAATCACGGTTTTTGGGTTTATATACTTGTTTTTCTTACAGAAAATGAAAAGAAAATAAGAATAATAGTTTACGGTTCTTGATTAGAATGATAATTGTGTCCTGTAAAGAAATCATATTAACTATTGTATTGAATGTAATTAATCTGACAAATGTCCTATAAAAAATTATATTAACTATATTGTTTCTTTATTAGAATGATAATTGTGTTTTATAAACATATGATATAATATTCATCGACATGCAACAATTTCAATCTTTCCGCTAAATATTATAAAAACTTGAAAATAAAATAAGATAATGTTTATTAATATAAGTTTCGTTAAAAACTATGGCCTAATAAAACACTTTAACGTATATATGTCGATACATGAATAATGAAATCACAATACTGTCTTATTTTAAAATGCATAATTTAAATTGACATAATAGTTAAATGATGAAGCGAAAAGTGTACCACTTTTGGGGGGTCATTTAAGGCCAAAGTCGAGATTATTTGATCAAATATTGCCCTAAATCGTTCCTTTTGTCATTTTAGGTACTTTTGAGAGGAATTTTACAAAAGGAAGCATTTTGGACGTTTTTAGAGCAAAAAAGTGAAGAAAACGACAAAGTCTCAAAATCATGCTGGAAATTGCACATGACGGCGTCACATGGTGCTAGTGATGGCATCATGACTTGACAAAGGGGTGGATAAATCAAATACACGTGACGCGCCAGAATGTTTTGTGAAGGGATCGTGACGACGTCACGTATTAAATTGTCGAGGCCATCATGAGTAAATTCCAAGAGTGACGGCCCAGAGTCCATAAAGAGTGACGACGTCAGAAGTGGATCTAGGCAATACGAGTTTATTTTGGCGGCGAGTTGACGGCATCACACATTACTCTTGACCCCGCCAGGATACAAAATCTATATATAGTTTTCTAGTTTTCATTCATTGTGTGCAACTTTGAAGGGAGTAAACTCTAGACGAATTTTACAGTTATTTTAAGGGTTTCAACCATTTGTTTCTTCCATGCTTAATTGAAGACAAGTCCCTTATCAAATCATTCAATATGTCTATGTGTTGTTTGATTATATCTTACGCTTGTCTTCTCTTTAACATGCTAGGCTAGGTTGTCTTTCTGTTTGCTTAGATGTAATGAAACTTAGATATTGATTATGGGTTAGTTGTTTGTTTATAATTGTTGTGGATGAATGAATTCGATGTTAGGCTTAAGAAAAGTGGCAGACTTCCAATTGGTAACTTGCTTGAACGTCTTAAGAAACATGATCGGAGGTGTACTACGATATTTTGGTTGTATTTAATACGTAGGTAACTACTAATGAGGCCATGTTAGGAGCTAGTAGTCGGCTCGACATAGGAAGAGGTAGAAGCTTATAGAGTTAGGGAAGATCGTATACGGCCCTACGAATGGTATTAAGGAATATAACCCGTCATCCATGCAATTGTAACAAACTAATCAACCTGTAAAAGATAGCTAAGGAGTAATTAAATCTAAGTAAACACATTTTCTCTCATTATTGTTTCCACCACAAATTAGTTTAGGTTTAGTTTATTTTATTTTGATTGCATCTTTAGTTAATTGGGTTAGTTGATTAACAACTAATTCCGCCCACTCCTTCCAAAACCGAGATTTTACTTGCTTTTATTTAAAATATAAAAATACAAAAAGAATCATCGCTCACCTCTAGACTTAGTTTTAGTGAGTTTTAACCCTAGCGAACACTATTCTTTGAGTTGAACGATCAATCCCCCGGTACTTATCACTATATTATACTACAACGAACAGGTATACTGCCTGGTGGGGACTGCAAGCTTCTCAAGATCCCTTGAGAGGTAAAACCTTTTGCGAGGGCGCAATTCCATGCATCATGTTTTTAGCGCCGCAGCCCGAGGAATAGTTATTGTCTAGGTTAAAATTTTTTTTTATTAGGTCTGCTTGCTAGATTCCTTTCTAGTAAGATTTTTATTTTATTTTTATAGGTTTCTTTAGTCTATCTTTTTCTTCGTTCCTTTGTTCGTAACCTTTGCCATCCGCCATCATAGAAGGTGGTAATCTCTTTGATCCCATCAACCAACCACAACAAAACCATCCACAAAACCCACCACAACCAAACCAACCTCCTAGACCCCGAACTTTAGGAGAGTACTCCCGTCCTAGCCACCAAGGCTATCGAAACACCATTGAGCTCACTCAAGGAGCCAATGTGTCTCCCTTGCGATTCGACACCATCCGGTTGGTGCAAAGCGGATGTGCATTCCATGGACTTCGTTCCGAAGATCCTAATCAACATCTCAAGGATTTCCTCAAAATCGTAGATTCCATAGACCTTGATATTGGAACTCGAGAGACGAACCGATTGCGTCTCTTCTAATTCTCTCTACGTGACCAAGCTAGTCAATGGCTTGAGCGTTTACCCGTGGGATCCATCACCTCTTCGGATGATCTCACCACTCGTTTCCTTGCTCAATTTTTCCACCGGGGAGAACTACTAAGCTTAGAAATGACATCTTGATGTTCCAACAACGTCAAGGTGCAACTTTTTATGAAACATGGACTCGTTTCAAGGGCTTACTCCAAAAATTCCCTTATCATGGCATAGATCTTTGGCTCCAAGTCCAAATTTTCTATGACCATATCGATCTCTCCACAAGGCGAACCATTGACTAATCGGCCGGTGGCAAGCTTCGTGATCTAAGTGCGGAAGAATCATGGGAACTCATAGAAGATTTTGCTCTCTATGACAACGAAAGTTGGAATGATCCCCGTGATTTGAACAAAACGGTCAACGCAATATCTTTGCCTTCGAACAATTCAAGCACTTCCGACCGTAGGATCATGGAACTTGAAGACTAAGTCAAGTTTCTCATGAAATCCTACGAAGCTCCTAAACCTTCAAGCCAAGTGAACAAAATCACTTCTTCATGCGAATTATGTAGTGGTCCCCACGACACTCGTGATTGCATGGAACTCCCCGAACAAGCTTTCGCGGATTACACATCCTCGCATACCGATGGAGCGGGAGACAATTGGTACACTTTCAAACCTGAGAAAAACCCTTACGGTGATTCATACAACCCCTATTGGAAAAATCACCCGAACATTAGGTGGAAACAAAACCAAAACATGCCCCAAAACAATTCTTCCACTCCACCTAATCGTTATCAACCAAACGGTCCACCCTTTAACCGTACTTTCAACAACAATCCTTCCAACAAATATGGTAGTACCAATAATTTTGAAGGGTTGATGTCCAAATTTATGGCATCTGAAGAGACTCGTTTAGCAAAGTTTGAAGCCGATTTCAAACAAAAGCAAAGTGAGATGACCAATAAGATTGACACATTGTTGAAAGTTCTCAATGACCGAGAAATGGGAACACTCCCAAGTAACACGGTCAAGAATCCGAAACTAAACGTTAACGCTATATCATCTGTTTTGTCTCCTACTTCTTGTCTGCAATACTATTCGGTCAATGCCTTGAGCACGTGTTACAAACAAACCCAAATCTTTCAAAAGAACCAATTGAATGTAACACCCAACATCAATTCGATCAATAACATAGTTGAAACACTTCCTACACAAGACCTTGGCGAAGAATTCAAGACTTCACCTTGAGCGTCCCGTCATTGATGTCTTAGCCCGTGCTCCCTATTACAATGCCCTTTTAGAAAAATATGAAGAGAAACTTAAGTTGGGTAAGAATGGGATCGCCTTCGTTCAAAACAAGTTGCCTAAGAAACTAGATGATCCGGGCATATTCGTGCTACCTTGTAAGATCGGAAATTCTGAGGCTTTTGACACACTAGCCGATCTTAGGTCAAGCCTAAATTTGCTTCCATTATCTCTATACACCACTCTTAAGCCAGGAAAGTTAGATGAAACAAAGGTAATCATAGGGCTGTCGGATAGAAGTGTAGCATATCCGGTTGGGGTAGTGAAGGATGTGTTAGTGCATATAGGGAAATTGACAATGTTAGCCGATTTCCACGTCCTTGATATGGTTAGTGACACTACATGCCCGTTATTAATAGGAAGAGGATTCTTAGCTACCGCAAATGCGATGATTGATTGTAAGGAATCTAGAATAGCGGTAGGAGAAGGAGAAACTTGGTCTGTCTATGATGTTAAGAAACACGCCTATGATACTAATGAGGAACCAACACCCCATTGGGTAGATGTGAATAGGGGACCATCTAGATACGGACCTTGGGTAAATAAAGATTTCATAGGACCTCAACGCCCATTTTATTTAGAGGAGGAGTTTATAAACAAAACGCATTCGGTAGAGCAACTCATAGCTAGGGATGAAGAACTAAACCTTTCGAGGATCCTTTAGTCTTTAGGAAAATGATTGAATTCCTAGGAGTGATGCCTATCAACTTGGGAATGAACAAGTGGAAAAGGGAAGGTGATAAATGTAAATGGAATTGGGACAAGCCACCTAAGGAAGGTGACGGATCATGGCATATGAAGATGATTCTATATGATCTAGATGGAGAAAATTTTGAGAAGTCATACCGCACCAAGAGAACCGATAGGAAATTGATGAAGCGAAAAGTGTACCGCTTTTAGGGGGTCATTTAAGCCCTAAATCATGATTATTTGATCAAATATTGCCTTAAATCGTTCCTTTTGTCATTTTAGGTAGTTTGGAGAGGAAATCTGGAAAAGGAAGCATTTTGGAGCTTTTTGGACGTTTTTATGCTCAAGAATGAAGAAAACGAGAAAGTCAAGAATCCAAGCTGGAAATAGTACCTGACGGTGTCAAGTTCACAAGGTGACGCCATCACAGGTTGATCAAGAGATGGATATTTGCTTTACACTTGACGCGCCAGAAAGAAAATGGGAAGATTACACGTGACGTCGTCACGTTATAAAATGCCATGGCCGTCAGGTATTAACTTAAAGAAAGACGGCCCAGAGGACTTTGAGAGTGACGGCGTCAGGATTTAACCTGACGATGTCAGATGATATAGAGTGACGGAAGAAGGCTTGCACAAGAAGAAACCTTAGTGAAACCGTTACAAGATGACCAAGGCACTCACAATTTGCGCGCGAAGTAGCTGTTACTGTTTTGGCCATAACTTTTGCATACAAACTCGGATTTAGGTGATTCAAAAGCCCACACGAAGAGGACGAAAAAATCTTCGATTTGGTGAAAACGGCAGGGTGACGTCGTCATGTGTTAGGGCTGACACCGTCAAGCCTTGCTGACAGAAACATTGCCTATAAATATAACATCATAACTTCACTTTTTGTAAGCCCTAAACCCTAAGGCCGATTCTATGGTTTCGGTAGGTGTTTTTCCAGCAACTTAGAGGGTCTGAATCATTCCATAAACATCTTGTAATGGTTTTTTTATTGATTCAATCTTACATTATGTCTTCAATTATGATTATTGTTGATTGCTCTTCATTAATTATGCTTGGCTAATTCACCTTGTGTCTACTTATGATTGTGTGAAACTTGTATATAATTGATTAGATCTTATTGATTCCTTGTTGATGTTTGTGTCTATCTTCATCAATTAGGGTGTGACAACTTCAATAGGTCTAGTTGATTTAGCTTATAATTCTTGTTTCCTATTGTCTCTTGTTTGATTGATTGATAATCGATGTTAGGCTTAAGAAAACTGGCAGACTTCCAATCGGTAACTTGCTTGAACGTCTTAAGAAACATGATCGGATGTGTACTACGATAAATTGGTTGTATTTAATGCGTAAGTAACTACTAAGGAGGCCATGTTAGGAGCTAGTAGTCGGCTCGACATAGGAAGAGGTAGAAGCTTATAGAGTTAGAGAAGATCGTACACAGCCCTACGAATGGTATTAAGGAATACAACCCGTCAATTAAAACAAGGTGTGACAATTCAATAGGTAGAATTGGATAGCTAGCAAGGAGTAATACATCATAGGTAGACATGCTTCACTTCCCTTGTAGAACCATAATTTACTTTTCTTGTACATTAGTTTAATTAGTAGCTTTTGGGTTAGTTGATTAACAACTAATTCTCCCCTTCTTCCAAAATACTAGATTTTTACTTGCTTTCCATAAAATATAAAAATGCAAAAAGAATCATCCCTCACCTCTAGACCTAGTTAGATTAATTTCAATCCTAACGAACACTATTCTTTGAGTTGAACGATTAATCCCCCGGTACTTGTCACTATACTATACTACAACGATCAGGTACACTACCTGGTGGGGATTGCAAGCTTCTCAAGATCCCTTGAGAGGTAAAACCTTTTGCGAGGGCGCAATTCTACGCACCAAGTTTTTGGCGCCGCAGCCCGGGGAATAGTTATTGTTTAGGTTGAAATTTATTTTGATTAGGTCTACTCATTAGATTCCTATCAAGTGAGATTTTTATTTTCTTTTTATTAGCTTTCTTGTAGTCTATCTTTTTCTTTGTGCCCTTTGTTTGTAAAACCATTTTCAATTGTGACTATGGCGGACGAAATCCCATGTAGATCACTGACAATAGAGGAACAATTATATTTCACTAATAGATTTTGTTAATACAAATATCGCCTAAAAACGTTATTTATATTTTACGATCTTTGCTATGTTTTGTTAATGACAAAATGTAAACTTTAGTTTCTAAGTAAAACATAATTTTAGTTTTAAAGACTTGCATAAACTAGACTTTTACTACATTTTACATTTCATAAAACACAACACTTTTTATTTCTTAAAATAGAATTGTCACTTCACATTTATGGCAAGTTTTGTCAATATACATTTATGGAAAGAAATGTGTTTGACTTACTAAGTGGTTGCTTGCAAATTTAGTGTTTGACTTGATATTATGAGATGTGACATCATTTGGTTTGCAAGGTGTAATGAGATGTGACTTTGTTTGGTTTGCAAGATTTATTGCAAAACCAACTGCAAGCCCGGCGGAACCCTGGGGGTACACGGGCGGATAAGTGTAAAACCACTATGGTCTAATCAACCCATCAACCTAAGCTCTTCATCTTCGGATGAATTCACCTCACCTATAAAAAATAAACACTTTTTGAACCTTGCATCTCCATCACCATCACCCAATGAACCCAATGAGCTCACTCCACCACCTACTAAATCACCCATTGACCCAACTCCACCAAGTGCTCCAACCCAACCATCCAAAACTCAATCACCATCACCATTACCCAAAATTGAACCTATGGAGTTATTTCGGTCTCCTCCCACATCACCACACCCTTTTGTCCAAGATCTAAATGATCTTCCACCAAGACCTACACAACCACCACCTTTTGCAAATGAATCACCAAGGTCAATTCTAGACCAAAATGAGCATTTTAACCACACCCAACCACCACAACAAATGTACCATCAACCAAAACCATTGTTGTTTCACCCTATCTACCATGAAATCCATGGTCCTCTTTATGGAGAACCAAACTTTGAAAACCATGATCACCCAACTCCACCACATTCTCAAGCCCAAGCCTTTGAGTCTTTCTTCCCCTCATATGAGGAAATCCAAAGCATGGTTGAGAACCACCTTCATCAAGCAATGGAATTTCAAACCACCTTGCTTGACTCAATACCAAATCCATCCTCCACCCAAGAACTAAAAACCAACCAACCCTCAAACTAAGAAACCCTAACCAACCCATTTCCACCCACTCATCCCCATGTTTGCTCAAATTGTAACCAAATGGGTGCAAGCATCAAAACATTGCTTCACCAATTCCAAGATGAAACCCGGTTTGCATTCCAACACGTCATAGAACGTTTGGATGCTCTTTCCCACCCAAACAAATCCTAGAAAACCTTTGGAGGCCGTTTGCCCCATTTAGGAAAATAGGATTTTATTTTTCTTTCTTGGTTATTTTTTTAGTTTTTTATTAGAAGTAGAAGAATACTTAACATTTCTTGTCTTTTGACTTTTCAAAGTCAAAATTTTACTTGGAATGATATTTCTTTCTACTTGCTTTCGTGCATTGTTGGTTGATCATTTTTGTATTGTCATTGTGGTTGCAATGTGTGTGGTAACTACAAGCTTGACTATATATATATAACCAACTAACCATTTTTTTGTAGGATCAAAATCCATGTTTCCCATCTTGGCACTCCTTTTAGGGGGAGTAACAAGCAAGGGGGAGCAAGTGCATTATTCCGCTTCGCTACTCTACTTTTTGTTTCGACAAAAAGGGGGAGAAATATATTAAACCTTCAAAACTTAATATGATTTTTATCACTTAAGTAAAACAAGTTTAATATAATTTTTTTTAAGTCTTAAACACCAAGATTTTGTGAGTTACTTAAAAACAAAGTTTACGTTTTGTCATCAATAAAAAGGGGGAGATTGTTAATACAAATATCGCCTAAAAACGTTATTTATATTTTACGATCTTTGCTATGTTTTGTTAACGACAAAATGTAAACTTTAGCTTCTAAGTAAAACATAATCTTAGTTTTAAAGACTTGCATAAACTACACTTTTACTACATTTTACATTTCATAAAACACAACACTTTTTACTTCTTAAAATAGAATTGTCACATCACATTTATGGCAAGTTTTGTCAATATACATTTATGGAAAGAAATGTGTTTGACTTACTAAGTGGTTGCTTGCAAGTTTAGTGTTTGACTTGATATTATGAGATGTGACATTGTTTGGTTTGCAAGGTGTAATGAGATGTGTCTTTGTTTGGTTTGCAAGATTTATTGCAAAACCAACTGCAAGCCCGGCGGAACCCTGGGGGTACACGGGCGGAACCCATCTGAGGGTTCCGCCGTATCCGCCAGGCCTGCAGAAGGCTTTGCTATAAATACCAAGCCACAAGTTGATTTTTGGCTAATCACTCTACATCATATTTTACACACACACATTCATTCTTTCATCTAACCCTTTAATATTTCATATGTGAAGTTTCTTTTTGTAGCAAAGAGATTCACGAGCTCATTAAAAGTAACAAGTATTCAACACAACGTTGCAAGACTTGTTAGCTTAGCATTGTGTAGACTTGTGTAGTTTACACTTCATTTGATTGTGTATTTTCAGTAGTGATCGATTAGTATTTTAGTCCTCAAAATACAAAGTGTATCAGGAGTAGTTGTACCCTTGTAAAATGTTAGGTCACCATTTTGTAAACACAAGTATGATTGATAAAGAAATGAGATGAGAATGAGATTGGGATGATTATGAGAAATTTGAGAAAATGAAATGCAAGAGTTTCCTTAATGTTTTCAAATAACCAAACCAAGTTTACAAGAGGCCTAAGACTAGTATTTATAGGAAAGAAGCTAGGGCAACATCCTACTCCTTCCCTCCTTACAATTCGTATGGGCTTTGAGGCCCATGGATCACATTTTAAGGCCTAGTAAACTTAATACAAAATATAAATAATAACTAAGCAACCTAGCATTATTACAAATGACCGAGACTTGATAAAATAGTAAAACTATGGTTCCAACAATCTCCCCCTAAGGGTCGGTCATCAAGGTTGCTTGACGTCTTTGTCTTAATCTTTGACTTTCATAGCTTTAGACGTCTTCAGAAATGATAAGAATAATGTTGGATATACTCTGCTCTTTGTCTTTGTTCTTTGATGATGTTGTAGTGATAATGTTATGAAGTAATCTGCAATTCGTCACTCCTGCGTCTGTGGTGGTTGTCCGCCATTCCAACATGCTCATACATCTTTGAGTTCTGACTTATACATGCACGTAGTCCCTTTCTTTCACATAAGATCTTTGGTCTTTAAACTTTGTAGATTCTTCTTTTTGGCGTAGAATCTTACTTTGAACTTTGTGTTGCTTTGATCTTTGAGGGAGCTTTTGATGATAGCAAGATGCATGTATGAGCATGTGGAATCCGTCATCATGGAAGTGAGGTACCTGCGAGTAGACAGTTAGCAATAAATCACCGGTACTTACGGATAAGGAATTAGAGCTCATCAACAGCATATTGTGAAGACTCCTTCTAATCCTTATCCAGGCCGTTCCCATATCAGATACTCCCGAAGGAGCTTACGAGACCTACTAGGTAGCTCAATGACTGGGTGAGTCGTTGGGGATCACTCCACGACTGTAGACCGTAATGGAACCACCGCAAACACTAAGCGTAACCCTTGTGGGATTACCGAAGTGACCTGCTGTCAGGGCTGTTTGATGTTGACCCTGGCAGGATTTTCGTTCAATCATTGAGAAATACTTATGTAATCCTCTCATAAACGTTCTAGGCAGATTGCTAAGATCTGCGAAGGACTCGATAGTTTACAACTGATGCCCATTGATGTAGAACACCAGTTGTAGAAATACTAAGTGTTCCTAAGAGATCTTTGATGTATCTCATGGCTCTAGACTCTATAAGTGCACACCTAGGTTTCCTATGCGGAGACTGGGGATGTCCTGATTCAATATCAACCGTCTCTAAGAGATGGGTCGATAGGTAACGTGGGTTCCCCGTGAGAATGAAACAAATCCTTTTAAGAGAACTTGAGTGGTTAAGAAGGTTTAGTGCATTGCGTCACTGGGTCCATGACGACTTAATCTTCAATACCGGCGTCGCCTTAGCAACAACCAGTAGCATACGTATTGAACCCGGTGTCTGCCCTAAGGTTGAATCATCTGGAGGGCTATTTCTTTTCACCCTTTTCATTACTTTTCTTTTTCATTCTTCAACCCCTTCTTTCTCCTTTACATTCTTTACTCCTTTTTTTTTTCGTATCATACCTAAGGACTTCTAATTCTAACTATGGGAGATGTCCTTGGGTAGATCCCTCCGGCTTTGGCGGATCATAGGACGGATATTTCTATCTTAATCACCTTATAACTCCGACAGTAGCCAAGAAACCTTTGATTGAAAATCTCTCAAAGTGTTTGTGATAATCAAATATTTTGGTTAACACTTTGAGAGTTTTGCGTACACTTTTGAAGGGCTCCCCCTGCACATGTGCTCATAAGTATTTAATAAATTTGCACATGCGGGAGGAGCAAGCACTTTTGAATTGATCCACTTTCCGTGAACAAGACCGATTCGAGACACGCTTACATCACTAGTTAGACTAGCTTGAAATTATTACCCGGCCTGATCAAGTCCACAGAAAGTTTCTCGAGACGGTACTTTTCTACTAAGACATATCCTTTTCGAGACACGCTTACGTGGTTAGTTAAAGAGATGCATTGTCAGCTTTTAGGTGACAACTAGCTCTAGTAACTAACTTGATGTTATTACCCGTCGAGGATAAGTCCTTTCGATGTTACTAACTTGTATTATCTCGTCAATTCCTGGGTCAATACTGAGTCTAGCTCGCACATGATACAACTTAAAGCTTTGACTTCGTGTATTTTAATCACTTTTTCATTTTCTCCCCCTCAAAAATAGCATATAAAATGGTGTTTTTGACAAACTTTTAGATTAAAATATGCCTTTTGAGTCTTACGGGGAGATTCACAAAGAACTTTTGATGTTGAACAAAGTATTTTGTTTTGACAAGTGCTCCCCCTCAACAAGTGATTAGGTCTTATTGAGGTGAAATACTTGTCCTTTTGAGCAGAATTATGAAAAATCATAAATGTTTGATTAATTCTACTCAAAAGTAAGAAGCCTTCGCTCCTTATGTTTAGGATTGAGGCACTGAAGCGTACCTCAGGGTCCTTTAATTACAAGCACGGGTTGTACACTGTTATGTGTGCACAAACCATAATGGAAAAATGATTCAATCAATGAAACAATTGATAATGAAAAAATATGACCAAATGTACCAAGTTATTCTTCATCTGGAAGTGGAGCATTGAAGTTAGTGAACAGAGGTTCTGGTCGTTTGAAGTTTCTGACAGGAAACGATGGTCTGGCACCGATGTAGCTTTCCAGTCGTCTGATCTGTTCCCGTCGAAATAACCGTTCTTTAATCTTTAAGACAAAGTTACGAACTTGTCTTCTGGAGCTGGATTTCCATCTAGGTTGTTCCCCCTTAGCTATCTTACGTCGATCATCATTCAACCTTTTGACAAGCCCATCACGAACAAACTTGAGTGTAACATCACAGAATTTATGTACCTCATCGAACCTCATGAAGCTTTGTAGCTTTTTGCTGTTGATGTAGGTGAAACCAAACGGTTCTTGGATGAGAGTAAACTGTGGTGTTTCATAGAGACCATCAAAGTAGAACTGTGGCTTTGTCAAATTGATCTTTTGTTGGTAACTTTCCACTCCAAGCTGAAGATCTTCCACTCTTTCTTGAACAATCAGTCGTCGGATGTAAAGAAGTAGCGATGCCATGAAGTTG
The DNA here is from genome assembly GCA_030686995.1 of Artemisia argyi. Taxonomy (NCBI): domain Eukaryota; kingdom Viridiplantae; phylum Streptophyta; class Magnoliopsida; order Asterales; family Asteraceae; genus Artemisia; species Artemisia argyi. Next base: position 61,277,457 of record CM060691.1, on the reverse strand, counting down.
TACTGAACGTCTCTATCGAATCCGCGCATTCTACTCTGAACCTTTTCAAGATATATATCTTCTATGTCATTGAGATAAAGGTTGGGAAAGTCTGCTTCGGAGAACTTGTACTTCTTTTCATCTTGTCGTTTAACAACAATTTCACGCATGAATAAGTAGTTAAACCGTTTCGACTGCTGAATCTCCAAGATAGCGATGATCTTTGATTTCTGCTTCACATTTTCCAATGATGTCTCTCCTAATCTGCTTGTATAACCGAGACGACGACGATCAGGCCAATGTTGAATTCCGTGTAGAGCATCTCTGTCGTAAGCAACGATGGAGTTGCTGAAAATACGGGTGGTTTCTTCAATGGCTGGAATTTCGTATCTAGCGGCTGGTACTGAGATTGTGAGTGAGGAAGCATATTTCTTCTTGGATATCTCTTGAGTGAGCTGGATGTTACGAAGATCTTTGTTGAAGAAGAAGCTGTAAGGTATCTTCGGTTTGTCAGGAAATCCTTTCAACGGTAATGGTTTGGTCCAGTCGGTGAAGTAAGGTTTTTCATGATTCTTGGAACTTAGATCGATATTCACTTCAGGATTTAACCAGTCAAAGTCGGCAGACATTGCACTAGCTATATTCTGCATGTGATATTCGTATTCGACTTTGTTTCCAGATCTTTTCTTGAGGAATTCATGTGCATCCTTATTGATTCTCCTAAGTTCCGCCTTTGTGAGTTTGTTGATGTGAAGATCCTTCATAATGGCCTGGGTGAACTGAAGAGTGTTACCAGGAAGAGGTTCTTCTTCTTCCAGAGGAGGTTGAGCTTGGACCATTTCTGTCAGCCAATCATTCTGAGGATTGTCATCATTGTCGAGCCATGAATGACGTGTTTTCTTCTTGGATTTCTTAGACTTGGATGTAGCATCTTTGTCTTTGGCTTTGGACGGTGATGATGGACCAGCATGAGAATCATGAGTAGGTGGAGCACGGTAATCGGTGTCAAGTTGATCTTGGAAGTCATCAGTTTGTTCCATGAACATTTCTTCATCTTCGGTTTGACCTTCACCAGTAGCTGAGGGTTGTTGTTGAGTTCCAGGAGGAGTGGAGTCCTTCTGTGGTTGTAGAGAGGATGAGGGACCTGTTCCAGACTTAGGTTTCTTGCCTTTGGAGTTTGGGTCAGGATCGTCATCTTTTCTTGTCCTCTTTCGGGATCCAGCAGCATCTTTGCATGACTCTTTTGACATATAAGCTACCATAGCATCATACAGGCCTTTTTCTTCAGCTGTCTGTGTGGTTTTGGTGGCAAGGTTGTCGAAGATTTTGACAAGCATGTCATTGAGGGACAATTCTTGGACGGTTGGAGCCACAGTAGAAGATTTTGCGGTGTGAAGCGTGAAGGGTGTAGTAGACAACATTTTCTTCGTAACACTTCTAATTCTATGATCCAAGTTGTCATTGATTGGTTTGAGAAGGTTTGCAACTTCAGGAGTGATCATCTCGACCAGATTATCAGTGAGAAAATCATGTGTTGCAGTTCTGATAAAACCTTCGTAATCAGATTTCAAGAACTTGTCAATCAGCTGCGTAGAATCCTGGAATTCCTCAACTTGTTTAGTAAGTTTGGTAACCATGTCGGTGAGTTAGTTCACTTGCTCCTGAAGATTAACTTGTTGTTTTGGTTCATTGATCGAATGCTGTTTAGATGCGGTTTCAGATGGTGTGGGTGATGAGTGCTCTGGTGATGATTCGGACGAAGACTCGTTGTGAGAGTCTGAAGAAGAAGCAGGAGGAGTTGGATCCTTTGGCGGAGAGTCTTGAGGAGGTGGAGGTTGTGCTGAGGAAGTCTGCTGAGAAGATGACTTAAGAAACATGTTGGTGTCGAACGCGTTCTTCTCTTCGTTTTCCTTTTGACGACGTTCCTCTGCTTCTCGTGCAAGAAACTCTGGAGTAATAAGATATTCATGTTCCTGATCCGTAGCTAAGTTCTCTTGACCGCCAACATTCTCCTCTAAAGTAGCAGTCTCTGTCATGTGGACATCTTCAGCTTTGTCAGTATCCTTAACGTTGTCATCAGGTTGTGGAGCTGATTCTGACGTTGTTGGAGGAACCATACTGCTTGTAGCCCCTACATGTTCTGACTGATCAATAGGTGGTGGTGTTGGAGGGTGTGATAGAAGTCGGCTTTCAAGGCTTGCTTTCCTCTGTTCTTTCCTAAGCTGCTTTTCTTCATCTCTAGTGTCGACAATTATACTTTTGAGTTTGCGTTTATCGACCAATGGTACAATGATTGGTTCGTCTTCATCATCATTCGGCTCATTGATAGTGACTCCTTTTCTTCTCCTTGTCTCTTCTTCATAAGTTTCAAGACTTTGTTGTACGGCAATCTCTGTTGCTGGAAATCCTTCATCAGGTGCTCTGTATCTCAGTTCATAGTCTGGTTCTTCTTCATCAGATTCAGTATCAAACTCGGACTCAGTGTCAGAAGGTGGAGGAGTAGGTTCATCCCGAATAAAGTACTCAGGAGTTGCCTTCTTCTTAGATTTGGTAGCAGGTTTAGGTTTGGATGTAGGTTTAGGTGTGGTAGTAGTCTTGGGTTTTGCCTTTGTAGCAGACTTAGATCTTGTATGAGGTGATCCAGTGGTGCTCGTGGTACTCCCAGACTTTACACTTCCTTTGCTACGAGTCTTTATTGTTGCTTCTTCCAGTTCCCCTTTGTAAGCCAGATCATACAACTTGAAGTTCGCCCTTTTCTTAATGTTGTCATTCAGAAGGTATTCGGGAATCCTCATTCCTTTGATCTTGGTAGCGGAAGTGGTCGATTTGATGAATAAGGTGGTGAAGTCGTCCTCGAAGAGGTGCTTCGGCTCATTAGGATCAGCCATCCTCTTGATGAATTCTGGAGAACTTTTGCAGAGATGTTCAATGATAAGCTTGGTGAATCTTGTGAATGGTATCATAGTCTTCACACGGTCGGTCTGAATACTGTAGACGATATCATTCATGATAGGAACTGCAAAGTCAATCGGTGTCAGAGTCACCATTCCCCAGAATGTTTGCAGGTGTTCGAGCCTTGGATGTTCATGACCACTTTTCCTTCCAGATATAGATCTAACAACCAACAAACAGAATGTTCTCCAAGGCTGAGGGATATATTTGACATTGAATTTGGAAAGCTTGATTAGAGGTTCATCATCATCAACCTCATATCCTAATTCAATGAAGAAGTCAAGAAGTTCCAGGTCAGGTAGTATCGGAGCAAATTCGTTGTCAGTTTGTGGCATGAGAAGAGCTGTTCGAAGAACGTCATGATCTACAGAGTAATCTTGGCCATCTAAGGTAACAGTGAAAGACTCATTATCCAAGTTGGTCTGAGCAGTAAGCCAGAACTGATGAAGATAGAACAGTGGAACTGAAGTAGAGCAGGTGAGAAGTGGTTTGCATGGATGTGCCAGTAGGATATCTTTCACAATCTTGCATGATTTCTCTGTGATATTCAACTTGTTGAAATCAACTCGGGGGTTGTTGTTGCCAAGTGTGACATGGTAGTCCTCGGGAGTGATGTCATCCAAGGTGAGTAATGGAAGAGGTTGTTCTGCGACGTTCTCAGTGTGTTCAGCCATGTTAATCTGAAAAGTATCATCATAAATCAAACATCCAAATGTGTTATGAGTTAGCACAGTTTAGATATTGGATATAGATATCTACTTGAAACAATTAAGCACAAATGCGTCATTTAAGAATGAGTCAAATAATGCAAATGGCAAATAATTACAACATGACAAGCACAATTCACATTACATCACATTACACAACACTAATGAATCATACCAAGGTATAATACCAAACAAGATTTCGAAAAAAATGCATCATGGACCTTTTATCGAGATTACTTATTTTTCGAAAAATTGATATTATCGAGAAAAACAATTCTGTTAACAACTTATCGAGAAACTGGTGTTATCGAGAAAGTTTAATGTTTATCGAAAAATCATTATCGAGAAATTTTATCGAGAAAAATTAATATTTATCGAAAAACATTATCGAGAAATTGAAGATTTCGATAAATGAAAATTTATCGAGAACTTGAGTTTCTCGATAATAATTTTTCGAAAGATTTCGATATTACACAGATTTTTCGAAAACATTCTTATACAAGAATATAATCGAATTATCATGAGATTACACGTCCATATCATTCACAAATAATGTTTCCACAGATATTGACCTGTCACAGATGTTCTTATACAAGAGACACGTATAGCACGATGTTTTTCACGAACGAGGCATACAAGTTTTATCGAGAAACATGAACAAGGGTGAGAAACATCCTAGCAAGATAAGGTATGCACATAAGAGAACTTAGGAGCAAATCCCACCACAAAAATCAAACAACTACTTACAAGACCATACAAACCCAATTCGACCCATTCTTGTGAATTCGAAAACAAATCAATCATGATGGAATGAGAGAATAAACGATGGGAAAGTAATAGAAACAAGCAAATTCACTAAATCCCATCAAGAATTAACCACCATGACATGTAAATAAGATTTTTCGAAATCCTAACCCTAGTTCTCGACATCACGAAATCGAGAGATTGAACCGTTGAAATACAAATTAACCAAGATCCTATGTAAGAAATGCCCTAGTGAATCCATGGAAACTTACAATTCAATGATCAAGGTAGTGGTAAGCTCGAATGATTGTGAACCGTGGGTATAAGAAAAAAAAGGTTTTTAGGGGTTTTAACTTTTGAAATTGTGATGTTATTGGTTTGTACGGTTTGTTTGTTTAAGTAAAATTGAAAACTTAGATTATTGTCACTTTTAGTCCTTGGACTTTAGAATGAAATAAGCTAGAGTCCAAAGGTTTTAGAAACTTTAAGTATTTGGCAACATGAGTCCCTTAATTATGAAGTACTTAAACTAGAACCCTAAAGTAACTAGCAAGTCTATTGACATTAGAGATGTGACTTCGTTAAGTTAACTTATGAAGACTTAAGCCGAATGAGACAGAGTGTAGTAAAATAAAACCACCCGCACACACTCCGAACCGTAACACACGAGAAATATGCAAGTATACCAATTAATTGGTAAAAGATTTAAGCTTGACTCCCCCTCAACACTTGTAAAGTAAGAACAAGGTGTTGAATGGAAGCGATATACTTGCATTAGTTTTTTTTTTTTTTTTTTTTTTTTTTTTTTTTTTTTTTTTTTTTTTTTAATAAAAAATAAAAATGTGAAAAAATATTTTTGGGTTTTGATAAGTTTATAGTAAAGAAAGAAAGACAAATATAATACAGAGATAGTTGTGATGTTTGACGATCAGTGGTATTTTAAAAACTTTTCCAGATCCTCTGGTGTCAAACATCTCATACCAATCTGGTGAACTAGACTAGCAAACCTTGATGGTGCCAAGGATTTGGTAAGTAAGTCCGCCAATTGGTATTCAGTTCCAACGAAATAAAGTTCAACTGTACCCCTTTCCACATGCTCCTTGATGAAATGATAACGGAGATCGATGTGTTTGGATTTGCAGTGATGCACAGTGTTGCAGGAGATAGCAATCGCACTCTTTGAATCACAGTAGATAGGAATCTTGTTGAATAGGTAGCCATAGTCTTTAAGTTGTGATCTCATCCAGATGACTTGAGCACAACAAGCCGACATGGCTACGTATTCAGATTCTGTAGATGACAAAGACGTGCAGTCCTGCTTCTTAGATTGCCATGACACAAGTTTGTCGCCAAGAAACTATAATCCACCAGATGTACTTTTGCGTGTGTCTAAACATCCTGCATGATCAGCGTCTGAAAAAGCAATTAGTTCAAAACCAGAATCCTTCGGATACCAGATTCCCAAATTAATGGTTCCCTTTACGTATCGAAGGATTCTTTTGACCTCATTGAGGTGTTTTTCAGTTGGTCTTGACTGATAACGTGAGCACATGAAGACAGCAAAAACTATGTCAGGTCTACTAGCTGTGAGATACATGAGGGACCCAATCATACTTCGGTATTTGGTAGGGTCAACGGGAGTCCCATGTAAATCAGCATCTAGTTTTGTGGTATAGCCCATTGGCGTATTATAAGTATCACAAGTCATCATTCCATGTTTCTTTAAAATTTCCAGAGCATATTTGGATTGATGTACAAAAATTCCACGGGGTGATTGATGAACTTGTAGTCCTAAAAAGAACGTAAGTTCACCCATCATGGACATTTCAAAATTATCTTTCATTAATTTAGCAAAATCATTAGAATAACTTCGTTTTGTTGAGGCAAAAATGATGTCATCGACATATATTTGAACAACAAGTAAGTCCTCCCCGTAGGTTTTTGTAAATAGTGTGGGATCCACCGATCCTTTAAAAAATTTATTGGCCAATAAGAAAGTGGACAGTTTGTCATACCACGCCCGTGGGGCTTGCTTGAGTCCGTAGAGAGCCTTTTTGAGTCGGTAGACATGATTAGGATGCTCAGGATCAACGAAGCCTTCAGGTTGACTGACATAAACTTCTTCACGGAGTTCTCCATTCAGAAATGCTGTTTTCACATCCATCTGGTAAACCACCATATTCCTATGAGCAGCATAAGCCAAAAAGATCCGAACAGCTTCATGTCGTGCCACTGGAGCAAAGGATTCAGCAAAGTCTAGACCTTCAAGTTGAGAGTATCCTTTCGCTACCAGGCGTGATTTGTTGCGGATGACTGTCCCTTCTGCGTCAAGCTTATTCTTCCATATCCATTTTAACCCGATGACAAAGACTCCGTCAGGTCTTTCAACTAATTCCCAGACTTCTAGTCTTATGAATTGCTGAAATTTCTCTTGCATAGATTCAATCCAGTTGTCATAAGTCAGTGCATCTTTAATGTTCTTGGGTTCTTCATGACAAACTGTGAGTGCGTAGATGCAAGTTTCTCCATCAGTATGAAGTCGTTGTCTAGTCATAACAGGTGCATCTGGATGGCCAATAATGTGAACAAGTGGATGGTCACGAGTCCATTTATGTGTTGACGGGTGTAGTTGATACGTATCTCGCATGTTGGCAGGATCCAAGTTGCGTGTTGACGACTCAGCTATATCAGGAACTGTAGTAGCTGGTGCAAACGGATTAATGAACGCATCAGGATCATGCTCTGCGGATTGTGAAACTGATTGAGGTGTTGGATCTTCAGCTGGATGGCAGGGAGTAGAACCAGTTTGTTCTGCTGTAGATGGTGATTCAATTGAAGGACCGTCTCTCTCAACATTTGTTGAAGTTAGTTGAGGTGAGTCTGGTACTGGAATGTGTTCAGGTTGAGCAGCGGAATTTGGTGAGACCTCAGTAGGACGGTATTCAATCGTGTCATCAAATAGTGGAGCAAACAAGGTTTCTAATTCTTTGCGGTTAAGTGGTAAAGGTTCAGCTGAAGATGCCGGAGAGTTAAGACGGTTAAATTCGGGTCCTAAGCTGTGTTGCTCAGAAGCCATTTGGGTGAGTTCATCGAAATTAGCGTGAATGGTTTCTTGAATTTCTCTTGTACGACGATTCCATATCCGAAAACCTTTGGAATTTTCACAATATCCAACGAACACTCCGATGTCAGCCTTAGCTTTGAGTTTACCTAAATCATTACGATCATTTTTCGGATAGCAAAGTGCTCCAAATACATGAAAGTAATCGATGTTCGGTTTCCTTTTGTGAACAATTTGATATGGTGTTTTGCGATGGCGTTTTGTGATCATGCAACGGTTTTGAGTATAACATGCAGTTGAAACAGCTTCTGCCCATAAGTAATCTGGTAATTGAGCATTAATCAACATAGTTCTAGCAGCTTCCACTAACGTCCTGTTGCGTCTTTCAACCACACCATTCTGTTCTGGGCTTCTAGGTATAGACGTTTGATGTTCAATTCCCACTTTCTCATAGTAAGACCGAAGTGTCTGATTCTTGAATTCAGTACCATTGTCAGTTCTGACGATTCGTACTGTGTTTCGAAGCTGAACTTGAATTTTAGTGAGAAAGGTGATGATCATCGAAGGAGCTTGATCTTTATTTCGTAGAAAATAAACCCAAGTCCATCTGGAGAAGTCATCCACAATTACGAGTATGTACCGTTTACCGTTGATACTTTGAACACGCATCGGTCCACACAAATCCATATGAAGCAGTTGTAAAACATGATTCGTACTTTGCTCAGGTTTAGACGGAAAATGAGCACGAGTACTTTTTCCTTGTTCACAGGCTGGACATAAGTGATCTTTGGTGAAACGGAATCTTGGAAATCCATCGACAAGTTTATAACGAGCAAGGTCAGTCATGGTTCTGAAATTCAAGTGCGAAAGACGTTTGTGCCATAACCAAGATTTAGTTGACTCTGCTTTGGAGAGAAGACATATCGGAGATGTTGCAATCATATCTGACATTGATATTGTATAAAGATTGGAGCCGCGTGAGCCAGACATTAGATCGTTTCCTTGTAAGTCGCGAACAAAGCAAGTTTTCTCACGAAATGCAACTTCTAGATCCCCATCACAGAATTGACCAACAGAGAAAAGGTTGTGTCCAAGGCCTTCCACATAGTAAACACGACTAATTTCAATGTTACCGCTGATGTAGTCACCATATCCCATTATAAGAGCGTAATGATCATTCCCGAATCTGACAGTTCCTATAAACTTTGAGACAAAGTTGTGTAGCAGTTTGAGATTGCCTGTCATATGTCGGGTGCATCCGCTATCAACAATCCAGAGAACAATCTGTACCACCTGCATCACCAGAAGAAGACACGGGTGGAACAGAAGTAAGGGTGGAACCCAAAGATAATGTGGGTTCCTGTTGGTTAGTAACACATATATTCAACAATTTAGGAATCCATTTAAAGTCTGGTTTGTGTTGTAACCAACGTTGCCAATTCCAACTAGTTTTTGCTTTCTTAATGTTAAATGCACTAGTAGTTGACTCAGTCCTAGATTTGTTCTCGGCACCTATGGGGGTAACTGGGACATCATTAGAAACCGTAGAAGATGGCTTTCCTAAGTTAGACTTAGAGGCATTAGTGGGCCTAAAAGGAATGTGTGTCCTACGTTTCTTATGACGATTGAGAAGAGAATTAGCTAAACATTTTGTATGATCACCAGATGATACGCTTTTACGACAAAATACACAAGATGCATTAATATTCAAAACATTCAAAGGTTCATCATTCGTTACATTTAGATTTTGATTACAATTTGCCAGATTAGAATCTAAATCTGATGCAACATGAGTTTTATTCAAAGTCCTAAGTTGGTCTTCTACTTCCTGAGCTTCTAGGTGTCCTCTCTTACGTTGCAAGATCCTATTCTTCTTTTTACTTTTTCGCTTGGGTCTGCTAACGCTAGAAGTGGAGACTAGTCCTGTAGAAGTGGAGTTATCAACATTAGTGTTTTGAACAACCTTTCCTTTATCAGTTTTGTTTATTTGATACATTCCTGATGCTATCACCGTGGTGTCAACCATTTTCCCTTTTTGAAGTAGTTTAATTTTCTCTTTCAAATCAATGATGATATGATTTTTGTCCTGAATTTCAGACTCAAGTAAACCATTGCAATATTTGATGTCGTCGCGGTTTTGTTGCCATTCGGCGTTTTCAATTTTTAAATCCGCAATTTCTTTCTCGTATTTGAAACATCGACCTTTTAAAGACTCGTTGTTTTTGCAAATCTGACAAGAGTTTGAAACATTTTGACTTTGAAACTTCAATTCCCTTTCAAGACTTTTAGCTTGACACCATTCAAGCCTTTGATTGAGTTGACAAATTTCTTTTGAAAATTGTTTTGTCACATCATCATTTTTAATTCTCAACTTTTCATTTTCCAGTTTAAGTGTCTCAATTTCCTCATTCATCAAGATATTATCAACACAATGATCATGCTTAAGCATAGAAGTACCAGAATTATAAAGATCATTCATGATAACAGACAAAATATCAGCACAGAGAACTTGTTCCAAGAGTCGATCAGCATCATTTTTGAAAACTTTAGTTTGTAGCTTTTGGACCAAAATCTCATTTTCAGCAGTATCAAAAACGTTTATCATATTTTTGAGCTCCTTTTGAAGTTCCTGATCCCAACGTGTAGCACATAGACGAAGGTGTTGAACAATTGGTTTCATTTGTTTTTGAAAAATATCTCTCTTTTCTCGCTCGTAAGCGGATTGAAAAGTTTCAATTTTTATTTCTGAATTGCGTTCAATTGTTTCCTCCAAAATATCGATGTCTTCCATAAAGGTTTTGAAATAATTTAAGACACGACATTTTGGTAAACGTGTAAGTTGACCGGATGATGGTAAAGGACCATTTATTTGTGCTACAGGTGGGACAGGAGCCTCATTGTGAGATGAAACATATGACTCTTCGATAAACCATGATTTCTCAGGTAATTCCTTTTGAGTGACAAAAGATTTTGAAAGTGGAGGAGCTTTTGAATAGTCATATGGTGTCCAATATTGAACTTGACTCATTTTAGATCGACTCTCTTCTTCAAGTTCTTCTTCCTCCTCAGTATCAAAAACAACAGCACGCACAACCGTATTATCAAGAAAATAATCCATACTGTAAATTTTTGGAATTTCTTTGAATGCCGTGTGTAGAAACATTGAATTGTAATCACCAAGTGCATATCCGCAATTGGGTTTCGGTTTTAAAGTAAATTTCTGAATTGTTGTGACAGAGTTCCCGTGTTTGTAAACAATGTGACGAAATTCTTTGAGTTGTTTTTCAAGATCAACAATATCACCGAGTAAGTTGTCTATGTACTTCCTTTTCCGTATTTTATGTTCATGAAAATCTTTTTGACAACTTGACAAATTTGTTTCTGTTTTTGAAAGTTCAGTTTGAAGACATTCAACTTGTTTTTTCAATTCACCCTTCTCACTTTCAAGTTTCGAAATCAACTGTCCGTGTGATTCAATTAAATCTTGTATTTTGCGTTGAAGATCTTGTTCTTTGTTATAAGAATCTTGAAAAGCTTTTTCAAAACTTTTAGTGTGTTTTATCTTTTCTTCTTGATTTGAAAGCTGAATTTTATAACACTCAATGTCTCTTGCAAATGACGCATTTTGTTCTTTTAAAACTTTGTTTTTCTCGTTGCATTTGAGTATTTGCAATTGTTGAGCATCCAGTTGTTTAGATAACAATATGAGGTCAGGGTCTGGATCAAATGATGGTTCATGTTGTTCTAAATTATCATGTTTATCATTCTCAATTGGATCATCAAATGAAACAACTGTGTCATCATCAAATATGACAACTGTGCTTATTTGTTCATCTTTTTGAGAGGATGAAGATGATGTAGATGGAACAACTTGCGCCATATCTGATTCATAAGCAGAAGGTGAGACTATTTCATTAATAAAGCATGCATTGAGGTCATGTACCTGGGACAAGCCGTCAGTGTCATACACTGGACCTGAATCATTGAGCTTAAGTTCCTGCATGTTGGCCATAAGCATCACAGCTGCATTAGCTTCCAGATCTTCCATGTCATCATCATTGTGTACATTTGCCATGAAGTTGTTGTCTTGTTCAGGGAAATGTCCATCCTTTTCATCTTGAAGAGCCATGAGTAATGCCTGCTTGTGAAACTTACTACCCCGAGTACGCGGTTTGGGACATGCTGTCGCTATATGACCTTGTTCATTGCAATTGTAGCACCACACTGCATTCCCTGAGTTGGAGTTCCTAGGTGCAACTGATTCAGACCTTTGCTGAGAAGATCCTGAGTTGTTCCTGAACCCCCCATTGTTACTAAACCGCTGACCATTCCCATAGTTTCCTGAAGAGCTTCCTGAACCAGATCGACCATAGCTACGATTCTGTATTTCCACTCTTCCATCATTGACAACAGCTTGATTTCTTGTGTTTGAAGATGAACGTTGACGGTTGTTTGTTTTGTTGGAGAATTTGCTGAATGCACGAGCAATAAGAGCAAGTCCCTGATTCAACGTATTAAAGTCATCATCGTCATCATCATTGGAGTTGGAGTAGTACACAGCATCATTGTTGTTTGATGAAACAAGTAGAGTAGAAGAATCATGTGGAGATGAATCATAAGGGACCATTTGGTTCGAGGTGGAAGATTGTGGATAACTGAAGTAGTTCTGCTCTTGAACATATGCATGATTTGACATTGGTGGTGGAGCATAGGGAGATTGAGCTACGAGAGCCAATGAATTTGGTGTTGTTGTTGGTGTGTATCCTCCTCGTAGAGCTCTATCTTTTTCCACTTCAGGTTCATGGTGTTTCAGAAAATCATACAACAACCCATATGGAGCATCATGAAGATTCTTCGTTTGACGAACAAATGTCACATATTTATGCCAATCAGGGCCAAGACTACCAACAAATTTGGAGTTCACAGCGATCCTTGGTACAGTGATTTTGTGACGTTCCAGATCATTGACCACATTTGTGAAACGATGATAGTAGGATTCAAGTGACTCTCCAGGTTCAATAGTGATGTCAGTGTATTCCATGTAAAGCTTGGATTCCATGTCATCTTTGTTCAATTGAGTGCCTTCCATGAGGAGATGAACGTGTTCCCACATAGCTTTGGCTGTTTTCTAAGCATCGACACTGCGATAGATCGGATTAGGTATACCTTGAAGTATATAAGCCATTGCATATTGATCAGCTTCACGATGTAGTTTCTGTTCTTCAGAGAGTGAAGATTCTGGAAGGGGTCTATCACCAGGAGGACGTGGAGGATCTGCATTTGGATCACCAGCTTCAAATCGTGTTGGCCACTCAAATGGTCCTTCAAGTATCACTTGCTTCAAGAATGGCCCATGAGGTTTCTTGAGTTCAAGAAATCGTAGGAATCGACTTGACCATTGCACATAATTACCAGGTGTAAGCATTGGAGGTGTTTCAAGTGATCCTGCCTCATGTCGGGATTGTTGAGTTGTAATAACTTCACACATTCTGTCAAACCAGTGAGGTTGTTTGGAGGAAAACTGAGTGTTTTGTTGTGGCACGTGATATGGTTGCTGTTGAGGAATGAGTTGTTGTTGCATCATAAGGTAATGTTGTTGTGGATTGTATTTAGGAGGTTGTAGATTCGTTATGTGCGGAAGGTATTGTTGTTGCTGATACTGCTGATGCTGAGGTTGCTGAGACTGCTGATGTTGAGGTTGCTGAATATGAGGGAAGTAGTGATTCGGTGGCTGAGACATCTTAAAACACTTGTGTAGAAATGGATCTTGTAGAAAGTGTAGATTTAACCAATTATCGAGAAACTTAGCCCAACTTCAAATGAGATTTCGAAAATAAGTTTTCGAAAACTTGGCAGATTATCGAGAACCTTGGCAGCTTATCGAGAAACTTGGAAGATTATCGAGAAACTTGGCAGATTATCGAGAACCTTGGCAGATTATCGAGAAAAATAAGATTGCGATACTGAAGCAGGTTTATCGAAAAAATTAGATTTCGATACTTAATAAGGTTTATCGAAAAATAAGATTTCGATAACCAAAAAAAATTTTCTCGATAATTTTTGAAAATTTCGAAACTTAGTTTTCGAAATTATACAATTTCGAAAACTTTCCCAAAAGTCGAAGTACTTAACTTTCTTATACAAGAAAGAAAATACCGAGTCCACACAAACGGAGACGAGGTAGTGCACTTTGAGAAGATCTCGAAATAAGCAAGTAGGAAGATCTCGATAACTTGTAGGTTTTGTTTTTCAAAGAAAGCAATCCTTAAATTCGTTTTTCTTTCAAGATACTTGTACTTTTGTGTATAAAATGTGTAAATCTTAAGGAAAGTAGAAAACTTTATGAAAAATTTCAAACTTGTAAAGATCTCGATAAAAGTACAACTATCTAAAAAATCGAATAATTAGTAAAAAGTTTGGAACTTTTTGGTTTGTTTTGATTTTAAACACAAGTTTGTAAGCAAAGATGTGAGAAAAACCAAGAAACTAACAAAAATTTTAAACTTTTACAAACAATTTCGATAATAAAAACGAATTGTAAAGAAATAAATCAATGAAAAACAAGAACTACACCTTCCTCTAGCGAATGATACCACTTGTTAGGTCACCATTTTGTAAACACAAGTATGATTGATAAAGAAATGAGATGAGAATGAGAGTGGGATGATTATGAGAAATTTGAGAAAATGAAATGCAAGAGTTTCCTTAATGTTTTCAAATAACCAAACCAAGTTTACAAGAGGCCTAAGACTAGTATTTATAGGAAAGAAGCTAGGGCAACATCCTACTCCTTCCCTCCTTACAATTCGTATGGGCTTTGAGGCCCATGGATCACATTTTAAGGCCTAGTAAACTTAATACAAAATATAAATAATAACTAAGCAACCTAGCATTATTACAAATGACCGAGACTTGATAAAATAGTAAAACTATGGTTCCAACATAAAAGAACTAACGGGAGTGGTTGTACCCTTGGTAAAGAACTCGACATCTAGCTTAGTGTCGGTAAAAGTATAAGCGACGTGTAAGGTTTTCTCCGCCGGTGAAAGGAGCTTGTTGACTAGTGAAAGAAACTCTCGAGTTGGATACTCGGGGCGTGGACGTAGGGCAAGGAAAAAGAGTCCTTGTAGCCGAACCACGATAAATACTCGTGTTGTGGTTTGATCGTTTCTTTCATTTACTTGCATGTTATATATTGTGTTTGTGTATATATCTTTGATCAAATGGAAAGTTTCAAAGCTAACTAAACAAGTTAAAAAGATTTTAAACGGTAAACTATTCAACCCCCCTTCTAGTTTTCCACAGATTTGCTTCTTATCATTCCAATGAATTTTTGTGTGATCTTAGTGACATCCAAGAGGAGGTGGGGGTAAAGTTAGATGGGTTTGATGAATTCTATGCATGTGTGATTTCTATTAGACGATCATTATCAGGATCAATTCCTTTTAGTGAGACCCGTTGGATGAATTTTGAGAAACGCTTCCTAACCATGACCCATAAGTTCAACGAATTGGTGGATTCGTTTGAGCAAGATGACGTAGTTTCTAAGAACATGAACTTAGAATCAAACCAAGATTATGAGATGGTTAGTGTTGAACTACCTAGTTGCATGAGCGGGATAGATTTCACCAAAACATACGACACACATGAGGTTAGAGTTGAGCCACCTAGTTGCATGTCATGGTTAAGCACTACCATAATACAAGATGAACACATAGGTTTAGTTTATTTTATTTTAATTGCATCTTTAGTTAATTGGGTTAGTTGATTAGTAACTAATTCCGCCCGTTCCTTCCAAAACCGAGATTTTACTTGCTTTCATTTAAAATATAAAAATACAAAAAGAATCATCCCTCACCTCTAGACCTAGTTTTAGTGAGTTTTAACCCTAGCGAACACTATACTTTGAGTTAAACGATCAATCCCCCGTTAATTGTCAGTATACTATACTACAACGAACAGGTACACTGCCTGGTAGGGATTGCAAGCTTCTCAAGATCCCTTGAGAGGTAAAACCTTTTGCGAGAGCGCAATTCCACGCATCATTAAAGTACAAAAGAATTATTGTAGAGAACATGTATGTTACCTGATAAGTGCAAAACGAAGATGTGTGCGACAATTTTCAGACTAAAAAATATTTAGTCAAACACGATATATTTTGCAAATATTTTGATACACGCCTTTTACCCAAAGTTAAATCCGCAACATTTTTAAACTTGGTGAATTTGCTAAGTAAATTGTTTGTAAGATATTATTTGATTGTGATAACTTTGAGTTGTAAACTGTACTCATATATATACAGAATTATTTAAAATGGGTTAGATATACGTCAAATCATATAATTAATGTCTTTATCACTTGTCATATCAAATATTTATTGCAAAAGATTTGACAACACATCATATGTAGCAAAAGAAACATAAATGTCTACAACTGAAATGGTAACAGTTGAAAAATAGATATTGCAAAAGTTGAAACTTAAATAAATATGGCATAGATGTAGTAAAAGTTGAAACTTAAATGAATATGACATAAAAGTTAACAATTGAAACTTAAATGAATATGACATAGATGTACCTGAAAGTGGGTAGTTAAATCAATGGGTAACTTAGTTGGATATTGTTCATGTCATATCAGAAATGTCACTCTCACTCTCAAAAAGAAACTTTGAAAAGCGTTGATCATGTCACTACGAGAAGCTACTTATCTATATTAGGTGTTAAGAAAATACAAAACACACTAAATGACAAAATAAAGTGAGTTGTGTTGTATTGATGGTATGTAAAAGACAATACCCTTTTCGATTTATATGGACCCACTTTGATTGTCATACCATTATATTAAACATTTATTTATAACTATTAATCAATTACTTCATCGCAAATATCATAAACCAAACAGACCCTTAATTAATTATTCATTTTTTCTCCCCCCAATTTCTATCAAACCAATCCTAAATCCAAATCAGATTCTAACCCCATGAGCAAACCAAACGCACCCTGAAAGTAGGGTGGTGTTTGTTTTTTAAGAGGTTTTGAGTCTGAGTGTCACATCTGATTACTAAGAGATGGTTGAAAATTTTGAATCTGATTCATATAAAGCTATTTGTTTTTATAAAAAGTCTAATAATTTAAACTGTTAGTTTATAATCTAAAAAATTATGACTTAACATTTATAAATTATTGACTTCCATACAATGTTTTTATGGATAGGATAGGAGAAAGAATAGCCTTGTTTTTGTTATTTTTTTTGTTTTCTTTGTTGTGGTTATCATTCACATATACATAGTAGATCTATAATCAATACATGATCGAATGTTACTAAGCTTGAATAAAAATACACATTGAGTAATTGGAGAAGAAACAATAACGACGATAATGATGATTATTTGAAGAAAATATAATATAGATATTAATCTTTACTTCCTGCTATGTCGTCGGTGTTTTTCGTCGATGAAGAGCGTGTTGCCCAGGGATAGCAAGATGGTCGGAGGAAGATAGATATTCCAAAAGGTTGAAGAGGAGCAAATAACACATACAGTTGCAGAACTAAACTTGTAGTAGATTGTTTTGTTTAAATGTATTCAAAGGTAAAAAGAGATATATCCAAATTTAAATGAATAAGAGGTTATTAATACACTTTTACCTCTTAGACTGAATAAAAAACAAACAGTCAAAACTCTTAAAACCTCTTATTCGGTCAGAGATCAGAGGCATTTAGAGGATATTTTAGAAAACAAACACAGCCTAAGTCTCTACCTTGTCTGACGAATGGTTATTTTAATAGCTGATCAAAATTGTAAAATAGTATATTGTGGGTCAAGGTTCAATAACTATAGAACAATGCACACACTTTGCAACAGACATATTAAAAGAGTTATAAAAGAATAATGTGATGTTACGGTTGCATATTAAGAAATCATATGTAATATAAGTTAGAGTACCCCAAATAAAAAGTAACAAACACACATTTCAATTAAAGTACCCCAAATAAAAAACATCAAACATCCAATTCGATTACAATAAGAAAACATTGAAAATGGTAAGAATAAGTCTAGTGAAACAGAAAGAACAATACGAAAAAATAAAAGAACAATGCTTAAATGATATATTTGAGCTTCTTTAGTGTCGTTCCAATAGCTACTTGATTTCATGTTCCATCTGTAACACCTCCAAAATATCGCAGTGGAACGATAGTGTCACTGGGGTGCTACCTAAAGGTACAAAGTACAAGATATAGAAAACGACCTCTAAGTGAGACGTTTTGAAAAGTTACCATTCGAATTATTTAAATCAGAGTTATAATAAGAGGTCCCAGAGTACGACAATACATGTAAAACCTCGCAAAAATCCATATAATTAACAACGTTAAATTATATATTAATCTCTGTCATTATTTTAATCACCATTTTTACAAGAAAATTTGAAATTTTCTTATTATATTAAATGGTCACGATTACGATATCACAGAATTCACCAAAAGACGAAACAAGTCCTCGACACGTTTAACAAAACTAAATATTTCACTAATCCTAATTAAACCTTAATTACAACCAAATGAGCCTTTAATATTTCAGCCCAAATTCATCTCCTCGTTACTATTCATCAGCCCATATTTCAAGCCCAATTTTAATTTTATAATTATGTTTATTCGACTAGTAAACATGTTTTAAAACGCTCCTCGTTCTCTTAAATCTTAAACACGACACCTATATATTTTTGCACCACCTCGTTTCTCACCTAACAAACTATACGTATGCCAAGTCTCAGATCCACAGGTCGAGTATTTCTATGTTTTTAAAGGACAAATTGTTCGGTCCACCTCAACCCAACTCGACATAAACTTAAATCCAAAACTTAACCATTTTGATTACCGTTTGTTTCTATAAAATCCTAATAACATTTCAAGTATAATATCATGTTAATAGTCGACATTTAATAGCAAGAGACCAAGTGGTACACGATTTATCAATTTATGTATATATAAAAAATGCTAGTCGACATATAATATGAATCACAAGACATACATCCTTATTTCATGCTCTCCCATTCTTTCCTTAAAGTCATAAAATGAATGAGAAGCAATTTATCATCGTTCATTCACTGACAATATAGTATACTCAAATAATTCACCAAAGTACCACCTTGACATTTGTTTTTCTTTCTTTTCTCGTTTCTTTCTATGTCGACATCCAAGGACTAGGGGACACATCATACCAACTCTCTACCATCAAGTACACGTTAGCAATCTTGTCTCATTAATACAACCCAATCAACACTCCAAGAAATACATATATATACTCCCTTCGTTACACACCTACATGCAAACTATATATTGTTTCCTTTTCCTTTCTGCCATGCGAAGGCAATCCCAAAGACACAAGGGCACTTCTTTTCTTTTGTTTCCTGTTGTACGTAGAGAAAACCTACACAACCTTCAAACCTCCTTGTGAAGACATGACCAACTTTCAACTTCCCATTATTTTCTTTCTGCCATACGAAGAGAAGAAGAGAAGGAAGAACATGAAGGCGTGAGTTATTATTGGCAAGTTCTAAGTCGTTTCATTGAATGCTACGTGACAGGTTTGAAAGCTTGGAAGCTATAGAGTCGTTTTGGTTTCGTTTCTCACTCGTCCCTCGTTCGTCTTCCACACTGTTTCTCACCACTATTCATGGTGTTGTAAGTTATTTCTTATTATTTTGAATTCATTTCATACGTTCCTACCTCACCATGCATCATTTTCTAGTTCATGTCGAACGTATAATATATATAAATATATACATGCATACGTATAAATATAGAACACAAGTCGTGGTTAGCCTCCCTTGTGGAAGGCCTAGGAACCATGAAGATCACCCACTTCACGTTACTTTTATTGTTATACTTAAAAAACGAAACCCGTTTGAACATAAATATTCACACATTAAAAACATGAAAAAATTTAAATTTCACCAAGTCTTTTAAACATAAATCTATCCTAAGTCGCCCCAAGAATGGCCTCGTAAAACAAAATCTGACTTAACGACCATACTATATTTTTACACGACCTCATAGACGCCATGACTAGCTACAACTTTCATAAAGATAACTTGTAAAAATAATCGCATCTTGACCTTCTAAATTGACCAAAGTGAATTGCAAAACTCGTACATATCATAAACACTTAGAATTTTTCTAAGTCTTTTTACTCAGATTGCTCCAAATCACGGCCAAAACGACCTTGTAAAACTCAATCTGACTTAATAACCACCCATTATTTTTACATAACCTGTTTCTCCTTACTACAAGCTACAAGTTTCGTGTTTATACTTTGTAATGATAAGCTCGTTTAGACCTTTTAAATTGGCCAAAGTAAAGTGATTTAATCCATTTTTTAAAACTAATTATTAAAAACTTAATGGACTGAAAAGCCCAATAAGCTGAAAATAAGCACTCCGTATAAGCTGGACCAAAAAGCTATTTTGATATGATTTTATAACATTAAAAATGAGTCTAGGGATAAGCCCAACTTGTCTCAACGCTCACGGATCGTTAAACGCAAATGGGCCTTTAATTTAGCTCGTTAAAGCCCATTTATTGAAAAATAAGCTATTTTTTCAAATAAGCAGTTGAAATAAGTTTTAATAAGCTTCAATAAGCTCCAGAAAATTTAATATATTTTTTCCCATAATTTTTTAACGTTTGGACTAAAAATGTAACGCGACGACACCTAAAAGGACTAAAACTGCCAAACCTTAAAAACTTGGACTAAAACTGTCAAAACAGAAAGTTTAGGATAAAACTTGATATTATTTAATATTCCAAACTTAGAATGCTATATTGGACATGTAGTGGACTATAATTGTAAATTATATATAAAAAGGACTAACGGTGTAACGCTAACGCCGTTAGTATAAAAGGTGTAGAAGGACAAGGACTAAACATATTCTATTTAACATTCTTATTTATTTTCTATTTTCGTAAATTATTTCATATGCATTTAAACTTTCATTTTTATTTATATATATATTATTTAACGTAACGTTATAACGATATTTCAAAAATTAATATTATTACTTATGGTTAAAAAGGTAAAACTTCGATGGATAATTTAAACAACGTAATTTATCATATCATGCATGGCATAATCATTACACTGCACATCATCTATTCATCATAACGAATAATTATTATTCGTTATTCGTTCGTATTTACCAAATAGTATTTGGTCAAATTCTCAGATAAATTTATTTATCAGGTTCCGTATCAAAGACGTTTCCATAATAAATCTCATAATCTCATCCTACTTTATTTTTAATCATTCCCGTATCAATCCAGATGAGTCATAGCCCCATTTTCAATACTTATTTTTAACTCATTGGGGGAGATACATGCTTACATATACTTTGATAATTTGATAAGTATATGAATAAATTACATGATTCAAATCAATTTCCTTATTAATAATTATCTGATATGGTTTATAATTTAAGATGTGATATATACAATACTTGACGAAATACTTAATACTGATACTCATATGATAATGTTTCCAATTTGATTATTGTGGTATGTAATACATATATTTTACTGATGAATTACTTGACTGAAATACTGATACTCATATGATAATGTTTCCAATTCGATTATTGTGGTATGTGATATACATATGTTACTGGCGAAATACTTAACTGAATTACTGATACTCAGATGATATTGTTTCCAAATTGATTACTGTGGTATGATACTTGATTATATGATGTTATCCTGAATGATCCCATTATTACCTTGATAATGCCTAAGTTACCTTATCGCCATAAAGTCCCTCAATCATGAGCCATTAATCATTGTTATGTGATCGCGAATATAGTGAACAGCTTCAAAACCTGTTAAGGATTGACCTCCTGTCCCACTAATACTTGACGGAATGCCATTTGCACATGGTTAGTCGTATTAGTCGTGATACACTATATTTGAGTAAAAATAGGAATTGACAAATCACCTATTACACGAGGGCAAAATTTATCATTGATTTGATAAAACACCCCTTTTGTTAACGTCTTGCGTGTCATGAGGCTTGGGGCAATATCTATAAGGAAATGTATGTTTTCAACAAATATTTAGATACAGCTGTATAGAAATTTGACCATACTTGAATTGTATATCTAATTAAATTAGTATCATGAGTTTCCAGCTCATGTTAGGATTATTGATTCCTTACTTGATTTTGATTGAATACTTATATGATTTATTTGTAATTATAATCAACATTACTCAATACTTGTTTCATTACTGTTTGTATTTATCATTACCAAATATTCCTGAAATCTATCAAACAAATGGTTTTCCATAAAACTCTATGAACTCACCAACCTTTGTGTTGACACTTTTAAGCATGTGTATCTCAGGTAATTTAACGGAGTAGGACAAGACGCGGAGTGGGCATTTATTACTCTGATAAATTAAAATGGTGTAAAAATCAAATATGTCATTCTTTCAAGCCTTTACATCTTTTAATAAGATTTTAAATCAAATGGTTCATCTTTTATCAAAAATATTATTTGAATGACAAATAACTTTCAAAACGCTTCTTTTAAGCCATTTTATGAGATTATAACTTCGATGTCACACCCCCAGAATCGGGTCCAGCGGAAGCACACATGTAGCTGGGGTGTAACTCAATTGGTATTACAGCACAAGTACAAAATTGGTTTTCACTTCAATCATTTAGAATAAAATCGTTTAACTAAAAGTATTGAATTTACGTTATTTAAAATTAGTGCGGAAGTAGACCCTTAAAATAGTTTAAACGGTCCCCATAAGAATATCAGAGTCTTCTATGACCATGTCATGCCCTGCCAAAACCTCCTGTAGTGTGCCATTGCTTAAAACCTGAAAATACATGCTAAAACGTCAGCATAAAGCTGGTGAGTTCATAGTTTTAAGTAAACAAGTATTTCCCGTAAACAAGTGTTTCCAGAAATCAAGTATTTCCCAGCAAAGGCATCGTAAATCCACTCAGTTACAAGTCCCGCCATAAGAGACTTGTAACCTGTGTGTTTACAACCCACTGCCAAAAGTAACATGTTTAAGTAAACAAGTCATTTGCGGAACACGAGATTTTCAGTAGCAAGACAATATAACAAATACAATGTCACAGCTAAAAAATAAGGTATACAGTGCCTAAAGCCCATGACCCCGAAGCTCGACGTAATCGTATGCAATCAAGCATAAAATGCCCCAAGTAAGTGTTTTCCAGACACTCGGAAGTAATCCGAATGATATGCGTCCGTTTAACAGGTTGGCGCGACCAACTCGGACGGGGTGTCAACCCAAATAGATCTATCCACAGCATTCGCGCTCACACGCATGCAATTAACGGTTCATGATAAAGGGGACTTCAGTGGCAGTAATAGGTAACTCAGGCAAAGTAACAGTTTTATATTTATGTCCGCAAAAGCAAGAACTTGTGTTCATAAGAAAGAAATCAAGGATGGAATAAGTAATTCATAATGTATTCAAGTAATCAATAAAGTATTTCAACCATCCAGTAATGTTTGAGAAAATGAATCGCGTTCAAGTAAAACAAGCATTGAATTTAAATAGTAAGGAGCATGTATCTTCCCCCAAAACAGTTGTGAAACAAGTAAAAGTAGGGGTTATGAACTCACCTGGTGCAATAGCTACGATGACAACAATGAATACACAGAAATGAGGCACGATCTCTAACCGCAACCTAATATGAATGATATGATCTAATGTAAGAAATGAAATGATGCTACACATGCAAATACGTATGTTATCGATACCACTCATTAGTTTTGAAAATAACGTTTATCGTCGACAAATACGTTTTTGACGTCTCGTTATGTTAATAACCACTTTCCATGGAAATAGGTTGAAACGGTACTCCACGATCCTTGTTTGGTGTTCTATCGGCAAATATAAGGTTTTTGTCGCAAAAATAACATTTTCATTACTTGAAAATATGCCCAAAATGGCCTCGCAAAACAAGTCGCGAAATGTTGTACGTTAATGGTTAGTGATAGAACTCGGCGTTTTCGAAAACCTTGTAACAATATCTTGAAGTCGTGTCATTTAACTTTTGGTTATACGGGTCTTGATCGATGAGAAAATCGACTCTTATTGTTGTTACTTGAAAGTATTGTGTTCAGCACTTAGAAAATTTCATTATAGTAAAAGCTGTCAAAATATATATAGTTTATCGGGTATATAGATGAGGTCGTAGTTTATTCGTTATAATTCTATTCGACGAATGGCCAAATGATTTGAAAAGCTTGTTGGAAGATCTTGATTTCATAAAACTACGGCTCGGACTCAAATTGATCCGATCATAAAGAAAAACAGCCAAGAAAGTGGTGTCTCGCAAAGACAGTTTTGTGGCAAAAATAATAATAGAAAAGCTGATGGAAATTTGTAAAAATCGTCTAAGTTCAAACGCTTGTATCTTTTTCGTTATAAGCTCATTTTCTACGTTCTTTATATCCCCGGAATCGTGGGGCAACATACTAATATATTTTTGATAAGTCGGGATGGCTAGATCAACTTTTACGTCTCGAAACAGTCCATGAAAACTGTTCAACAGCAAGCTGTTTTTCAGAAAATAGTTTTCGTCGTTAAAATTGAAAATAGCATATCTTTTTCGTCGTAACTCGGATTTTAGTGATTCAAGCGGCCACGGTTTTGTTTTTGAAAGTATTTTCTGAATATCTAACCCAATGTTACCCAGAAACCCCTGAGTTTTCTGAAATTGGCGATTTGGGACAGAACCTATATTTGAAAGTATTTTTCGTTGTTAATATTCGGAAAAACATATCTCCTTCGTTATTAACTCGTTTTTATCCTCGTTTTCGGCCATAGTTTCGTCTCGGAATGTATTTTCTAAATCTTGGGTCCAAAGTTACACCCTAGACCCTGAGTTTCCCATGTTTTACAAAAATGGACAGATCTATATATATATAGTGTTTAAAACTCATTTTTAAGGATCAAGACTTGTTCAAGGTTTAACCAATCTACTTCAAATCAACTCCACAAATAGTAAATCCTACCATACACCTTCTTAGGGTGTCATGGGGTCCTAAACATCACCAGTCTTGGTGGATCTTAAAAGATCACTAATAAAATTCTTTAGATTCATTTTAGTGACAAAAATAAGTGTTAAGTGGTATATAACATAACTATATTTGTATGCTTGCTACTAAACCATCAAACATAGATCAAATGGAACTATAAAAGAGTAGAAAAATTACTTGGACACTTACTTGAGGTTGATGAGTTTTTGAAGTTAGATGACTTAGTTATCTCTAGGTTTTTAATCCAAAACCCAAACAAGAAACGCTAATAGAACTTTGTAAAATACTTGAACTTGGAAATGATATGGTTTCATTTTCCTCTTGATCTTGGCCGAACCACAAAGGAGATGGAAGAGATGAGAGAATTTTTAGTTTAATTGATGTAGCATGTGAAGAAATGTAGTTATGATATCTAGATGTAGGATTTTCTTTAGACAACAAGTACCATTCATTAAATGTATTTGGTATGGAAATTTCAAAGTGGTGAGGGGGTGAGCATGGGGCGTAGAAAATGGGAAAAAGGGGGATGGGGTGGAGATTTTCTTTAATGACTTGGACTTTGGTGATATTGTAGTTAGATATTTTAGGTGTTACCGGGTACTGAGTTAGCTAGAAATGAATTTTAACTGTACCAAATAAAATGTGACGACGTTGTAAAAATTATAAAATTACATTCCTGATAAGAATCGGGTGTTAAAAATAATTATCGTGTTAAAATTTCGCAAACCGACAGGGTTATAAGCTCCGACCGTGAAATATAGTAATTGATTTCAAAACACCGAGTAAATTAATAATATAATTTTTATATCATTATAATAAGTATGAAAATATGTTAGGATCGTAGTCGGGAGTATTGGGTATACGTTCGTAGTAAAAACTGAGTGGTAACGTTAATTACAAATTAAGCATACGTATATAGAAATAATGCATATCCGTGTAGGTTCTCAAGTGATGATGATGTGTAGACTAATCCAGTCTATATGAAATGTCACTAATGAATGATGCATGAATTCACAGCGAAACCACATTGGTTACGCGAATTTGAAGACTCGTAAACTCAGTTTACGATGAAATGAACGGCAATCGTGAATAGTGATTTCCTTCCGGAAATGAATAGTATCATATGAATAGTAAAATTTTTGAATGCTTCTCGAAATCACAAACTGACTCTGAAAATGATGAATAGTGACCGGTGAATAGTAAATGATGAATAGTAACTGGTGAATAGTGAATAGGAGAAATGTCCTGAAAATGCGGTTGTTACATTCGATCCTCCCCGTAACACCCAAATTACTTTTCCGCTACGACAAACTTAAATTTGGGGGTGTTACAGATTGGCATCAGAGATAGAGTTATAGAGAATTAAATGTTTTCAAACATTAAAACTATAACTACACTTTCAAAATAAATGATTTTACACCATACTATTTTATGCCCTCCGTGTCTGCAGACTGCCGTGCTCAATACATTATCTGTTATGATTATTTTACATGCTTAATAGTCACTCTTACACAATAATTATTTCATCTGTACTGTTATATTTTTAACATACAAAATCCTCATAAAATATTATTCTCGGTTACTACTGTAGCATGTCTTCAGGAACTCCCGTGAATATCAAAACTACTCTCCATAATATTAATACCTCATATATCAATCAAAATTCTCCGAATACTGAAGATCCTTACGTACAAATATCACAAACCCAACCTAATATAAAACTCACTCAGAGATCACTTCCATCGTCACCTATTTTTTTTCACCTTTACGTCAAAAACTCAGAAGAACTACCGAATCATATGAAGATTTGATTGGTGGTCAAGCAGCATTCGAAGTTGGACGAAGTTCAAGCCAAGAGATGTCGTAGAAGAACGTTGAGCCAAATTCTCCGTTACCTTATACTTCAGATTCCTCAATACCAGATATTTCCAAATTCTCTACTTCCTGACGCTCCAAATTTCTCGATACAATACATCTCAAACGATGTATCTTCACTCAATTCCCCTTGATTCGCCTCAAACGGTCAGATAATTATTGGTCAACCACTTGTGAATGGTCAAGTATAATAGTCAAACAGCTGAGGCAAATGCTTCCGTGAAATACAGTGTTTTCTCGGGTCGTAATGTCCCAACGAGGTGTGCGATGTGTTATTAAAAACGAATCTGTGATCGAGTGAATGTGAACAGGGATATGAATAAAAGTGTGTGTGTTTAAACTAGGGTTTTATAACTTAAATAAACTATTTAGAACGATTACGTAAAAGCTAGAAAATTAAAAACATTTAATACTACCTCCGTCCCATATTAAGTGTCCATAATGGAATCTTGAAATGTCCCAAATTAAGTGTCCAGATTCTATTCCAACCAATGAGATGAGACTTTAGTGGGTAAAAATTATATTTGATTGGTGGAGAGTGTAGTTAGTGGAATTTCCTAAAACTTTGTGCATGATGTAAATGGACACTTAATGTGGGACGGAGGGAGTAACTAAAAACGCGTACGTTTAATTTAATTCTACATAAATGTACGAAACAAAAACAAATTTAACTAAAGTATTAATTTGCAAACCTTAGGGGCTTAAATGCAAATTAAATAAACTTAAAATATTTATTTTATAATTACTAATTATTTAATTAATTATTTTTATTTAATAACTATTATTAATTATCTAATAATTCACTAATAAATAATAAAATGTAAAATAAGTCTTAGAAAAATAAAATTAAACTTTGTAAAAGTCTAAAATATTATAAAACTTATTTTAAAAATAAAATTATATTTTTCACACTATTATTCTAATTATTATTAATTAATAACTATTTAATTATTATTTAACTATTTATATGATTTAAATTATTATAAATACTAAAAAGAATTAGATAATTAAGAAGATTTTTATAAATCTAATTAACCATCACAGGATTCCTAAAAAATTATAAAAACTTTATTTTATGTATTTTTAAACTAGTTTACTAATTATTATTCTAATTATTAAGTAATTACCAATTAAACTATTTAAATTATAAAAACTATTAAATGAACAGTAAAAATTCTAAAAAAAATTACTAAAATTATATTATAACTTATAAAAGCTAGAAAAAAATGTAAAAACTGGGTGTTACCTTATAAAAATTAATTATGCTATTTAAAACTTATTTATTAATTAATTACTAATAAAACTATTATTAATTATAATAAATACTAAATAACAAAACAAAAATCTGAGAAAATTATTAAAATTACTTTAACCTAAGAGGAAATTAATAAAAATATAAAAACACAACTTTCTTAATAAAAATCTAAAAATGAAAATTAGAATTAAATAGAAACTATCACTTATTTTTATATTGATTTTTCTGGATTTTTCTTTTACAAAACTAAATTATACCTAAAAATAGATAACTTTAATGAAGACAACTATTTTATAGCTTATTAATAAGCTAGTTATAAGCTAATAACATAGGCAGTTGACCAAGTTTGACCAAACAAGTAAATAAGCTCTACTGAGCTTATGTGCGACCCACTATGGATTAATCTGGTTCTAATAAGTTGTATGAACTAGTATAAGCTAGAAAAAGCACAAAGTGTTCATTGAATAAGCCAATAAGCTCAGAATAAGCACCTGCTTATTGTGACTGAGACAGATTAGGGGACAAAGTACAAGGCCCAATTCAGGTGGGGTCCACTGAGTATCAGGTCAAACTAATAGTCAACTATTGTTCCCTGGTAAGAGGGGGTTTGGGAGAACCTAAGTTGGAGGTGTGGGACCGACTGAGTTGGTCAGAAAACACCAACTAAGGTGGCTGAGTGGTGGTGACCTGCTGATGCAGGGGAACTACCCAACCCTGCAAGTGTCTTTGGCCTAAGGTGGGGCCCAGGGTAAAAATCACAAAAATGAAATGGTGGTGTGGGATCAAAGTTGAAGTGGTAGGCTTTAACTAGAAACAAATTTCAAGTCATAAGACCAAACACAAAATTCTAATAAATTACTTGAACTTTTGAGAAAATCTGTAATGAAAACTTTTGACTTTTATTAGAAACTTGATTGTTGACTTTGGTGAGTTTCTATTTGATCCTAGGTACTGATATGGATGTATTAAGCTACAATGAGACTATATTATACTATAATAACAACTATTGAACTAAATTGGAAGATTGTGGATCAAAAATCCCTCAAAGTTAACTGTGAGGGTTGATTAACTAATTTGTTGACTTTTTACTAACAAATACTAGATTTTGTTGTTTGACTGAGTATATAACTTCAAAAGAGAAGTGTTTAAACTAAAGTTACCAACAAACACAACTCATATCACAGTGTTCAACATATATCCAAACACTCCTTTATAGGCAGTTTACCCTAACTCACTTGTGATTAAACCTTGAAATATCTAACTACTGATCTAGCTATCTTATTATATCATTTTTAAAGCTAATTGAATAGTAGAATACAATACTAACAATAAGAAAACAGAATTTGCAAAAATCAAGATTGTGACTTACAATGATCCTGACTGAGACTAGGATACCAATGGACTTAGGACATAACCTATGACCTCCCAAGAGGTAACTAATACCACAGCAATCATTCCTTTCCCTGCACCATCATTCTTCAAGCTTTACAGCTATATTTTATTTATTTTCTATTTTTCTTTATATTTTTGAGATTTTAAAAACTATTGCTGCTTCAAAGTTTCTATAAGCTGAATAAGCCTTGTCAGAGCTTATTTGAGCTTAAGAGATCATATAACAACAACACAAAACAAAATTAAGCAATTTGTCAAATATGCTTAAAATTACTACAATGGAGATTTATAACTGAAACTTTGAATTAAAACTTGAATTAAGTTTAAATTACAGAATAAAGACAGATTACAACTATTTTGATTGAAATTACAACTTAATTTTAAGATTACACTACATACGATTCTATTATACTAAACCTAATCTAATAATTCTCCATCTCTGCTTTTCTTCTCCTATATAATGACTTTTGAGGTTTAGTGGGACCCACCTTGACCTTTCCCACCAATTCCTAGCCCTTGATGTGGTAAAACTCATCTCCACCGTTTAAATCGTTTCTTGGCGCCAAAGTCTCATTTGGCCACTGTAGATAACGTGGAGAGTATTTTAAGGGTTTAATGGGGTTTGGAGGTTTGTGTGAGGTGGAGGGGTGAGGTTGTGAGCTGGAGGGGTCAAGTTGGGTGGAATACCAGGGTGGTTTGGTTGCAGTGGTGGTGAGGGTGGTATTAGAGGGAAAAGGGATGACTGGGGTGGTTTTGTTTGTGTTGACCGGGTGTTGACCAAGGGTTGGACTGGGCTAGGAGTTGGGCTGGGAAATAGGTGGGCTGGGGGTGTGTGTATGGATTGGGTTTTGTGTTATAAAAAAACATAGGGTCCGTTTGGATTTTAGGTATTAAATCACAAGGACCAAAGTTGTAATTTAGGGAAAATTATAGGGACTGAATGTGACTTTCCCATATTTATTAAAAGGGCCATATTGATCATTCATGAATAGTACAAGGCCACTTTTGATAATTTCCCATTATTTTATATTCGAGGACCTTTTCTGTCAATTCACCAAACTTCAGGGACTAATTATGTAATTTCATAAAACTTATCACCCAAGGACCATTCCTGCAAAAGATTATTAGTACAAGGACCAAAATTGAATTTCTCAAAATTTTTACATCCCAGGGACCATTTATGTCAAATTCCAAAGTATAGGGACTAAACTTGTAATTTTGTGAAACTTTGCACCAAAGGACTAAATATGTAACTTTATGATTAAAAAGGACCTTTGGTGACTTTTTCATGTTTTTAGAATAACCAGGGACTAGTTTTGCCAATTTATGAAACTTGAGGGACTGAAACTGCCAATTATGCAAACTTTGTACGTTTTTCATCTGTTTTTGCATATTTTGCATTTGAAACATATAAAACACACTTATAAGATATTTTAAGTATTTTGATGCATATTTGAGTGCTTTTGTATGTTTTGGCAGCTCAGATTAGTATAAAATGATGAGTATTTAGACACTCATCACCCCTGAACAGAAAGTTGTACCCACTAAACCAAAGAGTTTTTGGTTAGTGATGACAGATTTCCTAATAATTTCGAAACTCTCAAAACTTGTAACTGACCTTTAATAAAAATCTCCTTTCGTTATAACCCTCTGTTGTTAATAAATTCTTTCCATCATGATGCTATGCATGCATGTAATGATTCCTCATACATTCATGAAAAATCTCACTATTTGTTACTCTCTTTGGTAGACAAATGACTCCTCTCATATCAATGGAGTATTAATAAAAGATCTTGTATCGTTTGTTTTGCAAAAACAATCAATCAAGTTATTAATATAATGTTGATTATAGTGAATATATTCAAATTTACCTTGATAATACCTAGGATTATTATGATTCCTTATACCTACCATGATTAGGCTATAACCATAGAATTTTATAAGAAAATTTTTTGGAAGAGAACTTGAAGAATAGAGAGAAGGTTATTGAACTTTAGCTTTAGTAGATAAGTCCGTTTGTTCCTTAGCAATCCTATACCAAGAGTTGATAAATTATCTAAGATACTACCCAGACATATCTTGAAATTAGATTACGGTAGGAATCTAGTTAACATCATTTCCGACTGAACGATAGATTATTACTACCATGTAAGAATTATCTCATGAACTTTAAGTTTATACCAAGGATATCCTAGTATTTCCTGACTCATCACCATATTATGAACAAAAATTTACTAAATTCTTTTGAAAATGATTAGATGTCATTCAATCATTGAGATTGAACCATCTAAAACAATTTAAAGAAAGATAAATACCATTGTTACTGAGCCAAGCATCACATCATTTGGTCCTCAATTATACATAGCCTAGCTACCTATGTATAATTTAGGAAGAATTATGTCATAAATGGAACAGTTATCTTTTCGAAATTTCTAAATAACAATCTTCATGTAAAAGCAAAATCTTGAGATTAAATAAACTATTCATAAACCTCATTTTTGACAAACTCCAATAGATATTTACACTTAATACCCATCATTTTTATAGTAAGTCAAGGAAAGTACAAACATTAGAAACCTAAGAGTTCACAAAGACTTATGGAAAAATCAATAGCGAAAATTTTATTAGAGATCACTGAAATTAATACATAGGCATATAATTAGCATAGGAAGTGCTATTATTTCAAGGATTACAATAAAAAGCATAGAATCTCCAATAGGTTGACCCGGCATAATAATAAGAATTCCCATCAACAGCACCATAGCAAGAATCACCATAGGATGAATTACTCTGATTATTCTAAAAGATAAGTATAAGTACACCATTAGAAACAATAGCAAGACTAGTTCTTAAACATAATGACAAATAAGTCTTATTTCACATTTATTGAGGATTACATAGAAACATAACAAGGATACATTCTAAACAACCCTAGCTCAAGATTAGTGCTTCCATATCTTATCAACAACATATGATAGAACCGTGAGTGGATTTAGGAACCCCAAAATCCCGACCAAAACTACATAATCTTCATCCGAAACAAAAGTCAAATAGGTGATGGCAACAACGATATATACCATTGCGGTAATAGTAATTAGGCTTGGCATTTTCGGAAGTATTTAATGAGAGTAGAAAATGTGAAATGATAGGAAAATGATTGGTGGAAAAATAGAAAATTTAAGTTGGTATTTATAG
The DNA here is from genome assembly GCA_030686995.1 of Artemisia argyi. Classification (NCBI taxonomy): domain Eukaryota; kingdom Viridiplantae; phylum Streptophyta; class Magnoliopsida; order Asterales; family Asteraceae; genus Artemisia; species Artemisia argyi. The sequence continues at coordinate 61,245,225 of CM060691.1, read as the reverse complement.
GCTAAAAATCTAGCCGTTGGGACCAAATATAGCCGTTATGTTACTATTCACGACCGTCAGTATTCACTATTCACAGCCCTTAAATACATCAGTTATTTTGTCTTGTTTAATACAGATAAATCTAACTAAATCACGTTTCCTTAATTTTAAGAATAAAAATCTCTCGACAACCCTCTGTTAAAAAAAATTCTCTACTCCAGTAATCACGTTAAATTTGAACTTCGGGATGAAATTCAGAATGACATGTGGGTACTGTAAAACCTCGCAAAAATCCATATAATTAACAACGTTTAATTATATATTAATCTCTGTCATTATTTTAATCACCATTTTTACAAGAAAATTTAAAATTTTCGTATTATATTAAATGGTCACGATTACGATATCACAGAATTCACCAAAAGACGAAACAAGTCCTCGACACGTTTAACAAAACTAAATACTTCACTAATCCTAATTAAACCTTAATTACAACCAAACGAGCCTTTAATATTTCAGCCCAAATTCATCTCCTCATTACTATTCATCAGCCCATATTTCAAGCCCAATTTTAATTTTATAATTATGTTTATTCGACTAGTAAACATGTTTTAAAACGCTCCTCGTTCTCTCAAATCTTAAACACGACACCTATATATTTTTGAACCACCTCGTTTCTCACCTAACAAAATATACGTATGCCAAGTCTCAGATCCACAGGTCGAGTATTTCTATGTTTTTAAAGGACAAATTGTTCGGTCCAACTCAACCCAACTCGACATAAACTTAAATCCAAAACATAACCATTTTGATTCCCGTTTGTTTCTATAAAATCCTAATAACATTTCAAGTATAATATCATGTTAATAGTTGACATTTAATAGCAAGAGACCAAGTGGTACACGATTTATCAATTTGTGTATATATAAAAATTGCTAGTCGACATATAATATGAATCACAAGACATACATCCTTATTTCATGCTCTCCCATTCTTTCCTTAAAGTCATAAAATGAATGAGAAGCAATTTATCATCGTTCATTCACTGACAATATAGTATACTCAAATAATTCACCAAAGTACCACCTTGACATTTGTTTTTCTTTCTTTTCTCGTTTCTTTCTATGTCGACATCTAAAGGCTAGGGGACACATCATACCAACTCTCTACCATCAAGTACACGTTAGAAATCTTGTCTCATTAATACAACCCAATCAACACTCCAAGAAATACATATATATACTCCCTTCGTTACACACCTACATGCAAACTATATTTTTTTTTCCTTTTCCTTTCTGCCATGCGAAGGCAATCCCAAAGACACAAGGGCACTTCTTTTCTTTTGTTTCCTGTTGTACGTAGAGAAAACCTACACAACCTTCAAACCTCCTTGATAAGACATGACCAACTTTCAACTTCCCATTGTTTTCTTTCTGCCATATGAAGAGAAGAAGAGAAGGAAGAACATGAAGGCGTGAGTTATTATTGGCAAGTTCTAAGTCGTTTCATTGACTGCTACGTGACGGGTTCGAAAGCTTGGAAGCTATAGAGTCGTTTTGGTTTCGTTTCTCACTCGTCCGTCGTTCGTCTTCCACACCGTTTCTCACCACTATTCTTGGTGTTGTAAGTTATTTCTTATCATTTTGAATTCATTTCATACGTTCCTACCTCACCATGCATCATTTTCTAGTTCATGTCGAACGTATAATATATATAAATATATACATGAATACGTATAAATATAGAACACAAGTCGTGGTTAGCCTCCCTTGTGGAAGGCCTAGGAACCATGAAGATTACCCACTTCACGTTACTTTTATTGTTATACTTAAAAAATGAAACCCGTTTGAACATAAATATTCACACGTTTAAAACATGAAAACATTTAAATTTCACCAAGTCTTTTAAACATAATTCTATCCTAAGTCGCCCCAAGAATGGCCTCGTAAAACAAAATCTGACTTAACGACCATACTATATTTTTACACGACCTCATAGACGCCATGACTAGCTACAACTTTCATAAAGATAACTTGTAAAAATAATCGCATCTCGACCTTCTAAATTGACCAAAGTGAATTGCAAAACTCGTACATATCATAAACACTTAGAATTTTTCTAAGTCTTTTTACTCAGAAAACTGCTCCAAATCACGGCCAAAACGACCTTGTAAAACTCAATCCGACTTAATAACCACCCATTATTTTTACATAACCTGTTTCTCCTTACTACAAGCTATAAGTTTCGTGTTTATACTTTGTAATGATAAGCTCGTTTAGACCCTTTAAATTGGCCAAAGTAAAGTGATTTAATCCATTTTTAAAACTAATTATTAAAAGCTTAATGGACTGAAAAGCCCAATAAGCTGAAAATAAGCACTCCGTATAAGCTGGACCAAAAAGCTATTTTGATATGATTTTATAACATTAAAAATGAGTCTAGGGATAAGCCCAACTTGTCTCAGCGCTCACGGATCGTTAAACGCTAACGGGCCTTTAATTTAGCTCGTTAAAGCCCATTTATTGAAAAATAAGCTACTTTTTCAAATAAGCAGTTGAAATAAGTTTTAATAAGCTTCAATAAGCTCCAGAAAATCTAATATAATTTTTCACATAATTTTTGAACGTTTGGACTAAAAATGTAACGCGACGACACCTAAAAGGACTAAAACTGCCAAACCTTAAAAACTTGGACTCAAACTGTCAAAACAAAAAGTTTAGGATAAAACTTGATATTATTTAATATTTCAAACTTAGAATGCTATATTGGACATGTAGTGGACTATAATTGTAAAGTATATATAAAAAGGACTAACGGTGTAACGCTAACGCCGTTAGTATAAAAGGTGTAAAAGGACAAGGACTAAACATATTCTATTTAACATTCTTATTTATTTTCAATTTCGTAAATTATCTCATATGCATTTAAACTTTCATTTTTATTTATATATATATTATTTAACGTAACGTTAATAATATATATAACGATATTTCAAAAATTAATATTATTATTTATTGTTAAAAAGGTAAAACTTCGATGGATAATTTAAACAAAGTATTTTATCATATCATGCATGGCATAATCATTACACTGTACATCATCTATTCGTCATAACGAATAATTATTATTCGTTATTCGTTCGTATTTACCAAATAGTATTTGGTCAAATTCTCAGATAAATTTTTTTATTAGGTTCCGTATCAAAGACGTTTCCATAATCAATCTAATAATCTCATCCTAATTTATTTTTAATCATTCCCGTATCAATCCAGATGTGTCATAGCCCCATTTCTAATACTTGTTTTTAACTCATTGGGGGAGATACATGCTTACATATACTTTGATAATTTGATAAGTATATGAATAAATTACATGATTCAAATCAATTTCCTTATTAATAATTATCTGATATGGTTTATAATTTAAGATGTGATATATACAATACTTGACGAAATACTTAATACTGATACTCATATGATAATGTTTCCAATTTGATTATTGTGGTATGTAATACATATATTTTACTGATGAATTACTTGACTAAAATACTGATACTCATATGATAATGTTTCCAATTCGATTATTGTGGTATGTGATATACATATGTTACTGGCGAAATACTTAACTGAATTAATAATACTCAGATGATACCGTTTCAAAATTGATTACTGTGGTATGATACTTGATTATATGATGTTATCCTGAATGATCCCATTATTACCTGGATATTGCCTAAGTTACCTTATCGCCATAAAGTCCCTCAATCATGAGCCATTGATCACTGTTATGTGAGCGCGAATATAGTGAACAGCTTCGAAACCTGTTAAGGATTGACCTCCTGTCCCACTAATACTTGGTTAGTCGTATTAGTCGTGATACACTATATTTGAGTAAAAATAGGAATTGGCAAATCACCTATTACACGAGGGCAAAATTTATCATTGATTTGATAAAACACCCCTTTTGTTAACGTCTTGCGTGTCATGAGGCTTGGGGCAATATCTATAAGGAAATGTATGTTTTCAACATATATTTAGATACAACTGTATAGGAATTTGACCATACTTGAATTGTATATCTAATTAAATTAGTATCATGAGTTTCCAGCTCATGTTAGGATTATTGATTCCTTACTTGATTTTGATTGAATACTTATATGATTTATTTGTAATTATAATCAACATTACTCAATACTTGTTTCATTACTGTTTGTATTTATCATTACCAAATATTCCTGAAATCTATCAAACAAATGGTTTTCCATAAAACTCTATGAACTCACCAACCTTTGTGTTGACACCTTTAAGCATGTGTATCTCAGGTAATTTAACGGAGCAGGACAAGACGCGGAGTGGGCATTTATTACTCTGATAAATTAAAATGGTGTAAAAATCAAATATGTCATTTCTTTCAAGCCTTTACATCTTTTAATAAGATTTTAAATCAAATGGTTCATCTTTTATCAAAAATATTATTTGAATGACAAATAACTTTCAAAACGCTTCTTTTAAGCCGTTTTATGAGATTATAACTTCGATCCTCCGCGTAACACCCAAATTACTTTTCCGTTGCGACAAACTTAAATTTGGGGGTGTTACAATACATAAGTTTTTAAAGCATATCGAATGGTGAGTGACAAAAGCATAAATCTTCAAAGCATTGCAAATAACTATGGTCCAAGCATCCACTATCGCCTTACTAACCTGAGATAAACATGCTAAAAGCGTCAACACAATGGTTAGTGAGTTCATAGAGTTTAGTTTAAGATGTAAAGTATTGAATAAAGATTTCACAGCAAAGGCCCTGTAAATTCACTCAGTCCCAAGTCCCGCCCATACAAGACTTGCAACCTGTGTGTTTACAATCCACTACTAACATAGTATGTCAATCATGTATCATCCATATAAATGGCCTTCCAACATTGCCATGTTGGGATATATGTCTGCACCCAATGTTAATGGTCTTCTGACATAGCCATGTCAAGATGTATGTCTGAATCGAGTCTAGTCAATATAAATCAAGAATCGGGAATTGAAGTCTGTATACAAGTATTTATGCAAATACAAATAGTGAATGTAAATCAAGCAAGTAAAGTATTTCTAAGCACATATCTTCCTCAGGTACTATAACTAGAACAAATGTGTATAGAAATACGTACCAATGTCATAAGTATTTGCAAAAGTAAATAAATGTAGTTTGAGCATGTATCTCCCTCAAAGAGTAAATCAAAACGTACAAGTAGGGGCTATGACTCACCTTAGCGTTATGGTTGCTATAGTAACATATAATGGGAATGTATTCAACAGAAAATTACACCAACAAGGGTGGGAAGTTACACGACGTATGGACTAGGAATTTGTTACGGAAGGGTACCACCCGATTCACGACTCAACAAAGTATCGAGAGCAATGCTTAATCCTCCTAACTCTCGACTAGAACTCCCACTTTCTAGCCTATTTTTCTCGATCACAACAGGTTCCCTAACAAGACTAGAATTATTTTGCTAAGTGTTATACTTGTGTGTGCATGTTTACTGTGTACGAAGGAAGTACATATTTTAGTTCTATATTCCTACAACTTGCCACAATAATTCGAAGGACATGAATATGTTAGAAATAAGTTTGGAGATAGGAATACAAGTTGCCATGTTGTGTCAAGTTGCATTTGATATCCATATTTAGTATAGATCGATTATTTCTTTTTATTTATGGAAGGGTCTTTTGGTTTGCTTTGTGTCACAGGAAAGAAAGAAAACAAAACAAGAATAAAGTCCCATTTTAGTCAACAACAATATTGTAGTTTGTGTGTGTACGCATGGATCAATAGGAGGAGTTTAATATACATTTTACACAAGTTGGGATATTTCGAAATAGATGAGATAGGAGATATTGTCAATGAATCAAATCAAAAGTGGCCCTACTTGATGTGGTCCTAGTTGTTTCATTATAGATAAATCGATTAGTATTTCAAACAAGGCTCGTTTGGGTTTTTGCACATACTAGTAAGTTACAGGTCAATTTCCCAATTTGCTCAATGGTCCTAGTTGATGTTGATAGATCGATTTACATTTCTATTTTTAAAGGGTCTCATTTGGTTCTTAGCATGTATCACAGAGAAACGAAAATGGTATATATATTGGGTTGGGTTTTTGGAGTACATAGAATATTCAACATGAGTTTATGCGTGACTAATAAAAGACACAAAAAATGGTCAAATTGGTTTCTACTATAAATGATTAAAAACAACACAAATGTAACATGGCAAGTTTTAAAATTTGGTGTTCATTGTTAAGCTTAGGCATTTATTTTTCCATCAAACTTTCGTACAAAATGAAACAAATTGTCATTCTTGATTTTATGTTAGAAGCCTAATCGATTTATGTAAATGTGGTACGAGTTTGTTAAGTAAATGATAAAGAGAAAGGGGTCATGCTTGGGCTAGTTGAACCTGTTGAAAAATAAAATTTAGACTTATGGGCTTGATTTTGTCATTGGGCTTAGTTTAATAATTTAGCCCATATAAAATAATTAAGGGTCCGTTTAAGTTGAAAATTAGTTTTTAGGTCCTTCAACGTATAAGAATTTTTACGGGACGTTACAGTACCTACCCGTTAAACATAATTCCTCCTGGAATTCTAGTCTAACATAGTTTCTCACTTTCACACAGTTTGGTTATGTTGGTGTTGTTTCAATGGTTTAAAGGTTTTTTTTTTTTTTTTTACGATTTTGATGTTACTTTTGGCGCATGATTTGTGTACACATGTTTTCAGTTGTGATTGCACCACAAGGCAGGTATACAAGGATGGACCAAAGGACATTGTGCTATTAGTCATCGTTGTATCAATGATGAGTGAACTTTGGTAAGTATATGATGTTAGAGCTGTAACGGTGATTATTGTTTATATTATGAAATATGTGTTTAGTTTATGCTTATAGGTGAAAATACGTGACTGATCTTATCGATGGTAGCACGGTACAGTTTTCTGGTTTATTTTTTTATAGATATTTTGATACTTTATACGTTTTATCATGAGGATTGGGTATTGGTATTTAAAAAGCAGTAACAAATAATTATCAATATGATTACAAAGTTATGACAATGATATGAAGGTACATTTGAATTTCTGTTATTTCTTATACTATCCTTACTGGACACGTTTACATGACATTAATATGAAGACTATATATAGTTTCGTGATAATCCCACCTTTGGGTGATATAAACATAGGATAAAATACCTTAGCAAGCCAAACCTGACAAAAGGAAGAAGGAATACGGGAAGACCATTGGAGCCTACAAAAAAAACATGCAAAATTTGGTACCGGTTTTGCTGATTTAAATGCTTCCATTTGTTTCGAAATACTAGACTTTATTGTGGTAGCAACCACAAGTTGAATATATATCCCCCCTCCCGAATTCGTAGTATTGACCTGCAAAAGAACCTGACAGATGATTACTCACCCCATCCTCCTAAGCCTCCTTGCTCTCCTCCTCATTATCCGAATGAATTATATTTAGAGGAGACGGACGAGAGACGTGGTTGGAAGATTCTAGCTCGATAACAGGAGAATCCTCTTTGTTTCTTTTTCTTTGATGATCGAGACGATCCCCCTCACTGGCCGGTCACTTAGTCGTGATCTTAATCTTTAAACCAGGGTTTGCAGCAGCTTTTGCCTCGGCCTGACTCTGCAACCTCAACCTTTTTCATAGATTCACTTTTTTTTCAGAATGACTGACTGTATTGGGATCCGCTGGTGGAGTTACATGCAACAGATGTGACTGTCCTTCCGGATAAGTATAATCCTTGACCATTTTAGCACCTTTCCACTTCGAAAGCATACTCGGACATGGTTATAGCTACAAGAACAGCAAAATTTATGGCCAGTCCAAAACAAAATAAAAGAGAGAGAGATATATATGTAAATAATAAGACTTAGGCTTTACCCCTCCCCTTGGCATCCCTCAAAGCAGGCCTAAAACGGGATACTTCCACTTGCTTGTAAGCCCGACGGCATACAAGAGACTAGCCGGAACTTTCCATAGCTCAATCACCTTTGCGATCAATTTTGATACATCCTGCTCATTATATCCATATTTAGGAACCGGATCTGAAATATCTGAATAGTGATGCCTCCACGACATAGCAAATGGAATCGCTCTTTTGGCATCCCTCAAAGCAGGCCTAAAACGGGATAATTCCACTTGCTTGTAAGCCCGACGGCATACAAGAGACTAGCCGGAACTTTCCATAGCTCAATCACCTTTGCGATCAATTTTGATACATCCTGCTCATTATATCCATATTTAGGAACCGAATCTGAAATATCTGAATAGTGATGCCTCCACTACATAGCAAATGGAATCGCTCTTTTGGCATCCCTCAAAGCAGGCCTAAAACGGGATACTTCCACTTGCTTGTAAGCCCGACGGCATACAAGAGACTAGCCGGAACTTTCCATAGCTCAATCACCTTTGCGATCAATTTTGATACATCATGCTCATTATATCCATATTTTGGAACTGAATCTAAAATATCTGAATAGTGATGCCTCCACGACATAGCAAATGGAATCGCTCTTTCTATCAATTAGAAAAAATCAATGCTTCCAGCCTTTCAACCCAGTCAATGTCACTAGAAAACAAACTTTTTATTCTTACCACTTCGGCGTTCGAATGAGAACCAATGACCTTGCTTACTCAATTTGTAAAAAACACGGAAACGAGTGGCAGTTGGATTGATATGTAAGCTCCAACAATATACTTCAAAAAGAGTGGTTTGGCTTAATCCTATGGGGACTAACTGAGTAATATGTACCTTATAATACCTAATGAAGCTTAAGAGAAAGGAATAAAAAGACAACCTAACACCTCCCTGTGCAAAATATTTGAAATATAAACCTATAGCATCTTCCAGTAATTTGTTCATGGTCATGTCGTCTGGAGGAACTCTAGGGTGCAGATCTTCTGGAACACCAAAATGTTTGGTAACCCATGCAACTTCGGTTTCATCCATTTTGGACTGATGAATATGTACGTCAAACTTAGGCGTAACTACTTTGGTTACCTATTCCAGTGCTTCTTTCTACGTGTTCCATAGTGTGCTCTTCAGACATCACATATGCCTAAAGGGATGGGTATAACCGAACGAAAATAGAAGGAAAGAACTAAGACCTACCAGAAAGGATGAAAGGCAAGCTAATGCGAGATCTTTCAGATGAGAGCGTTTAGAGGAAGAATATCAGTGGTAAAAATGAGAGGAGAGGAAGTATTCATAGGGAGAAATTGGGAAACGCGAAAAATCATGTCGTGTCAGACAGTGACGTGGCGCGATATTAGGCATATGATAAGAAGAACATCGACATGTGTCAAAATCTCGGTTCTCAAGGTAAAATGATGGTGTTTATTAACCTCTAGGTAATTAATGCGGAATCAATAGAAAAGTAAGCAAACAACACAAGAACTGAACTGAAAATTCTCAAAACGAGAAATTCTCTTTATTAATTGAATTAGGGTTCCAATGATCTGTCTAAACAAGACCCAAAAATCGTCCTTATAAAGGAGGAAAAGTTCAGGAATTAAAGGAAACAAAATCGTAACCTAAACATAATTAAGAAAGCCCAAAATAGAGTCTAAAAATAGAAAAATGCAATAAAGCCAAAAAATAGAAAAAAATGCAGTTTTGAGGCCCTAAAAATATGCTCCAAGCGTATTTGCCATATTGACCCTCTTGTTGACCAAACCTGCATCATCCTCCCCTTCTTGAAAAAGACTCGACTCCGAGTCTGGCTCATCATCACTACCTCCTTTATATGGCGACAAATCCGCAACATTAAAAGTAGCTGAAACATTATAATGTCCAGGAAGCTCGATCTTGTAAGCATTATCATTAATCTTTTTAAGAACACGGAAAGGACCATCTCCTCGCGGTTTCAACTTCCCAAAACGCCCTCCCGGAAAATGCTCCTTACGAAGGTGAATCCAAACAAGATCACCCTCCCGATACAAAACCTGTTTACGACGTTTATCCACATGCTCCTTGTATTGTTCATTATACTTTACAATCTGTTCTCGAACCGCTCGATGCAACTCCTTAATCTGCTCAGACTAGTCAGCCCCTTCCTTATTAAATTGTCCCAATTCTGGAATAGGAATCATATCTAAAGGGGTAATTGGATTCCTTCCATACACAATTTCAAAAGGACTCTTACCTGTAGTGCGATTAACTGACCGGTTATAGGCAAATTCAGCTTGTGGAAGAATAAGATCCCATTGTTTAACATTTTCCCCAATTAAACTGCGTAAAAGATTTCCTAAACTTCGATTGACGACTTCAGTTTGTCCATCAGTTTGGGGGTGATGGGAACTACTGAACTGTAACTTAGATCCCAAGCGAGTCCATAAAGTACGTCAAAAGTGACTCACAAACTTGACATCTCGATCAGAAGTAAGAGTCTTAGGAACACCATGCAATTTGACAATTTCTGCAAAATACAATCTTGCCACTTGACTAGCATCGAATGTTTTCGAACAAGGTACAAAATGAGCCATCTTTGAAAATCGATCAACAACTACCATAACAGAATCTTTAGCTTGCTGAGTACGAGGCAACCCAAGAACAAAATCCAAGCTGACATCTTCCCATGGAGCAACAGGAACAGACAAAGGGGTATACAAACCTGCATTACTGCTATGAGTCTTAGCAATGTGACATGTACAACACCTTTCAAGAAGCCTACTGACATCACGTTCCATCTTGGGCCAATAAAACTGTTCACGAAGAAGGGCTAATGTCTTATCACGCCCAAAGTGCCCCGCTAATCCACCAGCATGCCCCTCTAACACAATAGCCTCACTCAAAGAACAAAAAGGAATACATAACCGCGCACCTTTAAACAAATAACCATCCAGCTTGGAGAACTGATGGAAAGGACCAGTACCACATTTACTCCATATCTCCCTAAAATCAGGGTCATCACAATAAAGACAACGAAACGAATCAAAACCTTGTACCTTAATCTGCATAGTGGTAATTAATGAATGACGTAGACTAAGCGCATCCGCCACCTGATTATTCGACCAACCTTATGTCGAATAACAAATGAGAAAGCCTGAATAAATTCCACCCACTTGGCATGGCGAGGCTTCAGCTTATGTTGCCCGTTAATAAATTTCAAAGCCTCATGATCAGAAAACAGAATAAATTCCTTAGAAAGCAAATAATGTCTCCAAGTATCCAAACTACGAACAATTGCATAAAATTCTTTATCATAAGTGGAATACTTGCGTCTCGCGTCGTTGAGTTTTTCACTAAAGAAAGCAATCGGACGCTGATTTTGGCTTAGAACACCACCAATGCCCACTCCAGATGCATCACACTCAACCTGAAAGACTTCATCAAAATTAGGTAATGCCAAAACAAGAGCTTCGGTTACCTTAGCTTTTAGAATGTCAAAAGCCTTGGCAGCCTCACTCGTCCACGTGAATCGACCACCCTTCATACACTCAGTTAAGGGCGCAATTATAGAACTAAAGTTCCGGATAAAACGCGTGCAGAAAGATGCCAATCCGTGAAAACTCCGAATGTCATGAATAGTGGAAGGTATTAGCCAGCTAAGAATCGCCTCAACTTTTGCTGGGTCCATTTTTATGCCGCTACCCGTAACAATATACCCTAAGAAGGTCACTTCAGTCACAAGGAAATGACATTTTTTTCCATTGGCATACAACTTCTGTTCCCGTAACACAGAAAATATTTGACGAAGGTGGTCTAAATGTTGCTCAAGACTGCTGCAATATATCAAAATATCATCAAAGTAAACGACAACAAAGTGATCCATAAAAGGTTTAAAAACCTGGTTCATGAGGCGCATGAATGTACTTGGCGCATTAGAGAGCCGAAAAGGCATGACCATCCACTCGTACAATCCATCTCGAGTTTTGAAAGCTGTCTTCCACTCATCTCCAGGTCGCATCCTAATCTGATGATATCCACTCCTTAAATCAATTTTCGAAAATATGGTAGAACCATGTAATTGGTCAAGAAGATCATCCAATCGCGGAATGGGAAAACGATACTTGATCGTTATCTTGTTCACAGCTCGACTATCAATACACATCCGAAAGGATCCCCCATGTTTGGGTACCAACAAGGCAGGTACTACACATGGACTCATACTCTCCCGAATCAACCCTTTCTCTAGCAACTCGGTTACTTGTCTTTGAAGCTCCGCAAACTCCTTTGGATTCATCCTATAAGCTGGTCTATTTGGAATAGAGGAACCTGGAATAAAATCTATGCAATGCTGAATGTCTCTTATAGCCGGTAATCCAGGGGGTATGTCATCAGGAATCACATCAGCAAACTCCTTAAGTAATGGCTGAACTTGTAAGGGAACCTCACTGGTAATCTGGTTTTCTTCCACAACCATAAGAGCAAACATATAAGGGCTGGTTTTCATAAGTCCCTCAAACTCAATCTTCTTCATAAATAAATTAGAACCCTCGGCCGGTGTTTGACGAGAATCAAAAGGAACCAAGGTAATGTTTACACCATCCTTCTTAAAGCTATAAGTGTTTTGAAACCCATCATGTCTGGTTCTCCTATCAAATTTCCATGGACGCCCTAACAGAATGTGAGCCGCATCCATCGGAATAACCTCATACCATACTTCATCTTTATAATTCTTACCAATCGAAAACTGCACAAGACAACGTTTACTAACCTTAACAGTGTTCCCCTTCTTTAACCAAGTTAACTGGTACGGTTCAGGATGGTCTTGTGTCTTCATTCCCAACTTCTCAACCATATAAGTAGAAACAACATTCTCGCAACTGCCCCCATCTATAATCATATCACAAACTTTCCCTTTAGAAGTACACTTGGTTCTAAAAATGTTGTTACGAAGCCACGAGTTATCATCAACAGATTTCGAAACAGCTGTATTTAGGACTCTTTGAATAACCAAAGCTTCTCCATGATCGGGATATACAAACTCACCACTTGGTTCATCTAACTCATCATCTGCGTCGGTATCATAAATCGGATGATCATCATAATTCGGATTATCGAATTCACTATGAGGTACGAAAGCCAAAGTTTTCACATTCGAACAGTCACGTGCATAGTGCCCAAGCCCATTACATTTGTACAACGAGGGCCATTGGTAATACGTTCTCTAGAATTGCTCGTAACCGTGGTTGTGGGGGTGGTTTTAGGTGCCGTAGAGGAGGTGGTTCTGGGGGTGGATGATGTGAAACGACTAGAGGTACTCTTACTCTTGGCCTTAATCTGTTTTTCAACCTTTAAAGCTAAACGACAAACATCCGTATAAGTCCAATAAGGTTGAAGACTTACAACATCAGCAATTTCAGGCTTAAGGACTCCCAAAAAACGTGCAACAACCTGCTCTTCTTCTTCAACTACATCACACCGCATATGAAGCTTATCAAACTCATTGATAACCTCTTCCACAGTCATGTTCCATTGGGACAGATTATGGTAGTCAAGAAAAGCCTCTTGACGATGATTTTCTGGTAGAAACTTAGCCTTCATCAATTTCTTCATCTTTTCCCAAGTCTCAACCTTCGATTTCCCTTCAATTCGTCGCCTCTTATTAATGTGATCCCACCATAACGAAGCATGTTGTCGAAGCTTGATGGCCACGAGTTTCACTTTCAGCTTGTCGGGCATATCACGCACATCAAACACCCGTTCAACCGTACTCAACCAATCAATAAAATCATCCGGATGAACCTTACCTGTAAACTCAGGGATCTCAATCTTCAATCCCATACTACGAATAGGATCATCGCGATATCTGTTGTCACGATCTACAACATGATCATGACGACGAGGATGATAACGACGATCACGATCCCTAGGTTTTCCTCCGCCAAAAGGATTGACGTCCTCTGGCCCATCGTCCCAGACGTTGGACTTAGTTTCCGTCTCTTCTGCCGGCGACTCCCGTTGTAACCGCTGGAGCTCGAGTTCTTGGATCCGCTGCTGTAGCCTGTCAATCATCTCTACATCACGAGGATCACGAGCAGGAGGTGATGGGTCCACAACAACTTTCTTTCTACCACGTGTTTCCATGATCACCTAAAAGCTCTGATGCCAAATAATGCGGAATCAATAGAAAAGTAAGCAAACAACACAAGAACTAAACTGAAAATTCTCAAAACGAGTAATTCTCTTTATTAATTGAATTAGGGTTCCAATGATCTGTCTAAACAAGACCCAAAAATCGTCCTTATAAAGGAGGAAAAGTTCAGGAATTAAAGGAAACAAAATCGTAACCTAAACATAATTAAGAAAGCCCAAAATAGAGTCTAAAAATAGAAAAATGCAATAAAGCCAAAAAATAGAAAAAATGCAGTTTTGAGGCCCTAAAAATATGCTCCAAGCGTATTTGCCATATTGACCCTCTTGTTGACCAAACCTGCATCAGTAATTATGGCTTTTGTCACGTTATACATAACGGCAAGCCACTAAATCCCAACAGGCCAGATGCTCCAGAATAATTAAAAACGAAATGTTGAAAAAATGGTTAAATGTCATATCATTAGTGTGCTACTAATAACATGATACTAGGGGACATGTTGGTGTATGTGATCGATTGTCCGATGTTGAACAGCAGACAGAAGGTATATCCGAAAGGCACTACCAAACGGAACAAGAGTGCACACTCCTTTTATCAAGATACCACCTTTTATCTTGTGGATCATTGCAAGGACCGGATTGCGCCACCCATCCCAGATTTCACGGGATAGTGTCACACGCGTGGTCAGACTAGGTGTAACTCGACAGTTTCTTTCCCAAGACACCATAGGTGCCGAGGTTGGGGTAGTATAGATGCCCCCACCTCATTTATGTCACAACTAACTTTTCACTAAGCATTTACTTTGTCATTTATTATCCTGACTTCCGGCACATATAATTATTCTCACGTCAGAGCTTGGTCTTGGGACAAAACCCAAGGCAAGGCTAACGCGTGCTTTTCCCTTGTGTAGGTGCTCGAAGAACATAGTTCCAGATTATCCGAAGGAACCTACACATGTTTCAAGCCAGGTATAAACTTTTACTTCAACACATTGCTATCGTTCTTTAGAAGAATTAGAGCGTCACTATACAAGAAATATGTGATTAAGAAACTCGGTGGGGATCTAGTTGAGGGTCGAAAGCCAGAGGAAACATGTGGGAACTTATCAAGGCACGTACTTGGAGAGAAGAAGCTAGTAGCCATGAAAGTGAAACATATGATCGATATTGTACAATCCGGGGATTTACTTGTTTGTCAACAGCGGATGAGGACCTACCGGTTCAATCCGATGAGGAGGACTAGGATGAGTATACGTTGGGAGCATGTAAAATTTCTTGCTTGTGAAACATTCTGAGGGGTAGCTCAGCATTCCGAGTATGCAATCCCACTCTCTCTTATTAACTTGTGAGAAAACCTCTTGTAGGGTGTTTGACTATGCGTTTAAACTAGAACTGGTAAAATGGTTCGACAATGGGTCAAAACAGGCCGGGCTGGGTTGAACCATTTTTTTTTATCTGCAACAAAACATGTGATTTTTCAGTTGGTCTCTCTTAGATTTATATCAACATTTGTCTTATCAATTTATGAATTTTAAAAGGTGTATCACTATCGAAGATCTTAAGCATCGGTTGGGCTAAGATAAGCTTACAAAAGCAAAAGAAGTGTTTGTTGGATCAATGTGCACACTGAAAATAACCGAGGCTGGTTTCACTCATTGGATGGTAAATAAATACTCTTCAAAACACTTTTAGACTCTAATCTCTGATAAACAGCAGTGCCAGAAACTTTAAAATATAAACTGACTCTCTCTTTTATTCATAAAGATGGAAGCACATCCAGAAAGGAGGACTCTAGCTTTATCAGTCAACGATGCAAAAACAACAGTGGATAATCTCCATCATATAATGAATGTGTTTGTAACTATCATGATTTTGGTAATCTGGCTTATAATCTGTGGTGCCCTGGTTACCCAGTTCTTGATATTTATCACAACCCAACTCGCTTTAGGTGCATATGTATTTGGTACCACTGGGAAGACAGTATTTGAGTCGATCATATTTTTGTTCATAATGCCTCCTATGATGTTGGTGATCGCTGTGAAGTGGATGGCACTCAGGTAATTTATTAATAATCCTTCGTCCTTGTGTTAGATGTTGCAATTTCAACCCATTTACTGTTGTATAAGTAGATTTGGGTTGTCTTTTTAGCTTGAACAATTCAAATAAAAACATATATACATTTTGATCCAGTAGCTAAGGCACTTGTATTTGTTGGTTTCAGATGATAGTGTACGAGATAAGTATTCTGACTGTTCATGAGACAAGACAACCAGAAAACTATATACCCAAACAGCATGTTAGCTACAAAATCAATTGATAATTAGAGCCGCAGTCCTGCAATGGGAGATGAGATCAACTTAATTTTCCATCAACATCTATACGCCATGGAACAAGATTGAGAAAATGAAAAAGTGAATCAAAGAGTATGGCCCAACTTGCATTCTTTTTTTACTTGCAATTTTTAGCTTTTGCTCCATACATGCATGTAACCCCTATCGCCGCCAAAACAACACCCCCAATAACCTTAACATAGTTCGAAAACAATAAAAGAAGTTATTAGTTAGTAATAGTAACATACAACTGAGGAGTAAGGGCATATGAGAGGCTCATGATTCTAGTTTGACTAAATATCAATAGGATTTCAATTTAAACTCTTGATGTTCTTATTAATCTACCTACAAAACCTAAACAATCAATAACACTAGGAGATGCATAAGTCAAAACCACTACATCTCCATAGGTACGTAGCTGATATTTGTTATGCCCCAAGCCCCATATAACAGACTCAGTCTAATAATTATCAAAGCAACTTAATAACAGGTAGGAATTAGCATCCCATGATATCAGACTCATAACTCAGGTTCACAAACACTGTGGGAACACAAGTGAACTTTGAAACTACTACTAAAAGTTAAAAGCTAGAACATTTATGTGTATTGTGTATTGTCATTCTTGGGGTTCATTGTTTCTCTCCAGTTAAGTGGTTATTCAAACATATTATTTCTGAATTTTGAACATTGAATATCGATAAGTTTGACCTTAAAAGTCAACATTAGGTTGGGCTCTCCTCTCATCTAAGGAAAATGGTGATGGTTCTACAACTTTGTGTTACATCTAGTACCTAATATAGCCATCCCCCCTAAATTTTCTATATACTATATAATGATCTCATTTTATCTATCTTAGGTATGTCGTCAAAAGGAGCTATTACTGGTTTGATGATGTAGCAATAGTTGTGAAAGGTGTCGAGCACATGAACAGGTTGAAAATTGTGTTATGGCCGAACAAGCTCTGATGGTTGATCGCGGAACAGATAGTCCTTTTCACACACCGAAGCATTTAGGTCATCATATACCCTTCTGATACGCCATCGTCGTTATTGTAAATTTTGAAACTGAGTTATGTCTGTAATGGAAGTTGAAGCAGTTGCAATTATTATATCAGTGTAATACTTCAAATTGTTGCTAGGTCCAATGACGTGGCCTTGTGTTGAATATTCCCGACGTATTCCCGTATGCATGTTTTTATTTTTACAATATTAGAGATGCAGTCTGATAATAAGCATGATATTCTATGTTATGTATGAACGTTATGTATGATAATAGGTCTCATTGACATATCGACTATGGTTTGTTCTTTAAATATAAGTAGAATTTTTAAAAGAATGGCTACCTATGCGCAATTAAGAAGTGTTTAAAATTCTTTTCCTGAGAGTTCCTTTAAACTACTAAATGATGCTTTTGCTTGTACATTTTTGAAACTGCTGCCCCTTTCTTTTTGTACAATAAATCCAGGTCAAAAAGATTTATATAATGAAACTTATTAAAATTGGTTGAGGCTGTTGTTTGCAGTCAGCTCCTTCAAGGGCAGGTTTAGAGAGTCGATATATAAGTTGCAACTTATATAGAACATACAAGTTTTAAACAAGCTGGTGGCTCTCCAATCTAAATGGTTGTCAATTCAAGTCCCGATACTGACATGTGTGATTCAATAGGTGTATTAAAACAAGCTGGCAGGAGCATATCAGAAAGCGAAGTACTACTAGTCGACACAAACATAATTATTATGCCATAGCTCCACAAAGACTTGCAAGACACAATCAAGTCATAATTTAGTAATGTAAAACTGAAGGAAATGCAAATGGTAACATAACACCAACATCTTAAAGATGTTCACTGCACACAAATGCACCGCTAAAAGCTGATTTAAAATCTATTTATTGCTTATGTTTTTCATGACAGTACCAATAGCTAAAACAAAGATCGTCATTTGATATCTTGCTACAAGTTTATATCTCAGTTCGTAACAACCTCTTATAATTTACACTTACATGGGTTTGACCCAAGTTTGTTGGAATATGGTAGTTGAATCCGCATGTTATACGATTAGAAATACGTGAGCCTATTGGGGGCACACACATTAATACACGAAGAGTACGTTTATTATATATTTAATATATGTAACTCGGTTATATTTATTAAATATATAATATGTTTCACGAAATAATTGTTTAATGATTGTTAGTTTACCGTTAGACGCAATAACTAACTATTTACATTAAATACAAATGAGAGGGACTTTAGTTTCGGAAAACGAAACTCTTGTCCTCCCTTCCAATGTGGCTGATTATGGGAAGATTCTAGGAGGGGGTCTATGTGTCGGTTTTAGCTAACTAGAGGATGTAGAAGTCAAGACTTGGTAGACAAGTTGTGTTGCTATATAAACAACCATACGTCTCATTCTTTTGTGCTCTCTGGAACACATGTACGACACAACTAAAAGAACCACAAACCCTTAAAATCTGCCGCATGCATATAACCTGTTTCATATGCATGTCAGATTCAATATGTATGTCATGCATACCATTCCATGCGTGTGATACATGCAATGACTATGTATAATAATAATATCATGCATATTGTTTGTCCCTTTTTTATTAATATACGATCAGACTATGAAAACTTTTAGTTTTTATATGTTTCGTTTGTATTTAAATTATGAACACCAAACCCTAGTTTGTTTGTGGTGTTTATTTGTGGAACAAGCACTAGCATCCTAACGTGCTCATGTGACGTGTAGTGTGAGCAACCGTAGAGGTGTTTGTTTTAGACGCTTTAATATTCAAGAATAATCGCTAAGAGGTACGCTTTTATTATTCGTATTGTGTTAACCTATTTGTCATAACTAGATCCATTCCGCTGCGCACTCGTAGCTAAATTGGTTACCTAGTATTACTAAATCCCAACAGTGGCATCACGAGTCTTATCGTTTTGGCATATAGGGCTACACTATTAAAATTAAATTTTACGCCTAGATACACGCCTAAAATTTATTTTAATTTTCTATTGCGATTATTATAATTATTTTCTTTATTTTTATGTTTAAATTGTTAATATGTTAAAGATATGCAAATCTTTAACATAAATAAAATAAGGAAAATGTTATGCTAGATCTTGCATATAATATTAAAAGTTAATATAGGATTAAAAGAGGAAAATTACTATTTAATATATTGTTTCTTCTTTTAATTTATTTATTTAGGATAGTAAATCTTTCTATTTGTTTAAAAGATCTACAGATTTATTTTTGAAAACTAAATCTTCTTGTTTTTGGAATTAAATCTTTTATTTATAGTAACTAATTATTTTAATTTTGAAAAATAGATCTTTTAAGTTTTAGGTTGATTTGTTTCCTTAATTCCGGTTATAAGACCTACGCAATCATTTTTTTGATGCATGTGGCGATCTAGGTACTGAGATGAAAACCTATTGAAGGTCTTATGGTTCTCCAATTGGGGAAGACTCCTTGGATTTCTCGGATTTTTACTTGTTACTAGCTATCTTTTAATGTCTTTATATTTATTATGTGACTTACTTGCTTATGTGTTTAGGTTGTTTAAATGTTTACACGCCTAAAACATAATGATATGGACTAATAATTATAATGTAAGACATTAAAATGGTCTTTAATTCTACATGCCTAACATACATATTCATTGTGACATGCTATGTATTTTGTTGAAAATTGTTTTATGAAACCAAAAGGACCTAAAACTATTGAAACAAGTTTTTCATGAATTTAAAAACTGGACGCTATGATCACTATAGTGTGATTACTAAAGGTTTTTAAAATTAGTGCTACAAAGTTGTTTGCATGCTTCTTTGTACATGCCATTTTAACACTTTATGTGTATACCCCTATGTGTAAATTTAAGTCTATGCCAGCCAACCAATAACACGTGCATTTGGCTTGACCTCTTTGGTTAGACCTTAGGGCCATTCCAACCCATGGCGACTTTTACTCATTGGTCAGACCTTTGGTGATCGTTGCACGTTCTTACTTGGTCGACTTATTTCGAGTATGCTTGGTCAGACCTTGGACCCGAGGCATAAGATGAGACTAAACATGCTCATGACATTATTACTTGTCTACTAATGTCTTGAACAGTCTCATAATTCTAAGAGTTGCATTTTATGCAATTAACGCTCGTCGCTTACCTCTTGCCCTAATTGTTTACACGCTGGTCAGACCTCCGGTAATAAGTGGGAGGTCAAGTTGGATCTTAGTCTTATTAGTAATTAATTGGGTAGTTAATTCTTTTAAGAAATTAATTATCAAAAATACTAAAATCGAACTTTCTATGTTCTAATATAATTGTGTTATTGCAACATAATTCGTAAACAAAAGTTTGTTTTATTAAAAAGATGAACAAAGTCTCTTTTCCTAGCTAGAAGAGTGAGACATATTCCTATCTTTTCTCCTTAGTTGACAAACTAAGATAGGATTACAATTGTTAAACTCATTTATAATCTTTCATTACCCTTTTCTGGTCCTGAAATAATTGAAAGATAATATATTTTGTGTAACTAGAAAACATTTTGTCTAGAGCTACCAAAATAAATGACACTATGAGTTTAAACTGCAAAGAGTAAAGAAATTACTAGCGCATTAGCTAGGTTTTTTCTTTGATTTCCACTATTCCTTACAGTGCTAAATACCCTTGGGGCTATTTAGACAATAAAGGAGGAATTGCATGCTAAATATTCAAGTTAAATGAAAGCATGAATGGCTAGTCCCTCATCTGCACAAGTAGAATTTCATATAATCTTTTCAATACCTAAGTACATTTCTACTTGTAGGCATTCTCAGAGATTTAGGAAGTCAATAAATTGCTATTTGCTTTCGACCGGTAATATAACATTTATAATGTTGACAAATCCAGTGGGAGCATTGCGGTTTTATTACTGAAATGACATTCGTGTAATGTTGCAAATTTCAGTAGGAGCTACGAAATTGTTTCCTTGTTAGTAACCCATATTATTTCGAACTTGTTTTGAAATAATTCATACTTTCCGAATATGAACGACCATTGTTTTAAAGGAAAATTGCATTTTATTTTATTAGATAACATGTTGCCTTTCTGATGTCACTTTCTGAAAATGTTATCTATAGAATAATAATCCACAATTTCTTATTTAACGTTATGGTTCCAAATCTACTTGTAATATCGATGACGTTATCATATTGTTTACACAATCAAACACATGTTGTGTTGTTTGTCTTTATAATATGATGTTGTGCCTTACACAAGTGGGAGAAATCTCAAAGTGTGTGCAAGGAACAACATATTATTGGTTTCTCTTGACCGCAAGGTAAGAAAGCTAATAATTCTACTAGGACTTAAACATACAAGATGTTTGTTGCCCTACTACATTCTAATGTCATGATATTGTGTAAAGCTACTTCAACATTTTGACTACATGTTTAGTCAATATAATTATGGTTAAATTATAATAATCATAATTTTAAAGTATAAAATTAACTTGAAATTACTATTGAACTCAAGAGTTTGCGTTCATGATTACTTTAGTTAGTATAATTATGTTTGCTTGTTAAGACATAATTATAAAGTCCTTGAATTAGTCAAAGACTTATAACATAAAGTATGTAGTAAACTTGTTATGTCTTCTTGCTAACACATAAAACAAGATGTCATTGAATTATTCAGAGACTTATAATGTATACTTGACATGTTTTGGTTTCTTGTAAACACATGAACAAATAATTCTTGAACAGTTTTGTCTTCTTGTGAACACGTGAACATAAGGTTCTTGTATTATTCAAGGAATATACATTATAGCATGCACTTGGTTCGAAAATACTTAATATGCAATTTGGCTCGACCCAATTGACAAGTATTTAACCCAAATAGAATTAAGTTATCTATGGAATTCTGATATAGTATCACAATTACAATACTCATAGAATACCACATTATTATGGTATGTCTAATGTGTTGAAACAAACTATATTTATATTTTTTGATTCATGATAGCTTTAATTGCTCTGCCTCCAAAATCTATCAAGGTTAAAAAAAATTGTGTGTGTCATATATACACTCAATATAGTTCAAACCTAGAAGGTATTCAAGATGACCCATGACCGGTTTTCGGTTTTTCCACTCAAAGCAATCGAATCCTAAACCCTTTTGGGTTTCAGATTCTTCTACACTTCCCAGCTTGAAGATTGTAGTTTTGGTGTTCCTCCTAGCTCGACGAAACACAAACCTTTGCTAAGGTTTTCGGTTAAAGGGTGATACAAGAATTAGGGTTTTTTCTACAAATCCTAAATTATGGTTCTTGGAAGAAATTCCATTATGTCTTGATTAAAGTTCTGAAATTTGTTAAAACCTTATGAAGCATATTATTAACAAGATAGAGAACTTAAAATGTGTTTTGTGTTTCCCAATTAAGAATAATTCATTGTTGCTTAAATACTTAGTATTTAGAGAATTGTCTCTACTTACATAAGTAAGTGGGAGCATCTACAAATCTTGAAGATATTCAAGAACAAAATACACAACCTTCTAAATCCACTTGTTGATGTCATACTAAGGTTAAACATGTAAATGTCAACCAAAGTATAATGTTACTCTCATTCAAAAATCCGCGAGGATGCCTCATCACTTGAGTGATATTCTAATATCTATGCTGAGGTATATAAGTTAGAAGATTATAGTAAATCTGCTAACTACTAAGATACATCATCATATCTTGAATCTGATAAATATCTTAGAATTATGAATGATAAAATGCAGTCCTTAAAGGGAAATCAATCATTTGAGTTTGATTGATATTTCGCCTAAATTAATAAACCTGAGAGGATAGAATGAGTTTCTTTTGAAGAAAGGCTCACAAGGACAAAATTGTATACATATTAGTGCACGGCTTATAATAAGAAGTTTTTAATCATACTCAAGCAATTAACTGTGATTAGATATTCTTATATACACGCATTAATTAAATAAAGATAATTAATTGTCACACATGTTTCCTTGAATGAGGAATATGACGATTAAGTTTTATAACTTTCCTTTATGATTGCCTTTTGCGAGGACGGTGTGTAATCAAAAGGGTTATATATAATCTTTATATAGTATACAAGTTTAAGCAATCCAAGTTTGGATTGGATCATGCATCTAGGAGCTAAGATCTTGAATTTAATTACAATATGATTTTGATTGAATTAAGATAACTCCTGAGTACATCTGACATTAAGTGGGAGCACTATGTTTTCCTTTAAATTTATATGTTGTATAACATATTGAAGATGACGTTCCATTTAAGCTGGATATTAATCCTTATGCTTGGAATGAAACTTCACTTGGGATTTAGGGAATAGAACAAACAACCTTGGAACAAAAGTTTATTTGGAATAAACATATGTGGAAATTAAGTCCAACACAAATGCAATATATCCTTGAAGCAAGTCTTAAATGGTATATTTCACTTGGAATAATGAATTATATTGTGTATGTGACTAGTTGTTACTTTTGCACAAGAGCAAGATGAGCTGACAACAACAATATCTAATTGAGAGTGTTTAGATTATTGTTAATACGAATGTTTACGAATTATAAAGCATAGTGTTGTATATGTACAATGATGCTAGAGGATAATTAATACTAGTTTATGTAGAATTTTATCATTGGTGATAAATATGCTAACTAGATATGTTCAACGAAGAGCAGTGTTGCATTACACATTAAGAAATGAGGATACTTTACATTTTAAGAAACTGTAATGATGACTGTCAGTATGTCGTTGACTTCTAATACCTTATGAAAGGTAGGGCGACATCTCCATACTATGACTTGCAATAGTATGAGCATATGAGATAAGACACTCATCATATATTTCAAATCCTTCACTATATGTGAAATTTGAAACTAGTATTCGGAAAGTTTACTCAGATGACCATTTAGTTTTCTTGTAAAGAAAAGTTGAGAATGTTGGAAACATTAGTCTACAACTTACTAATTAGTCTCATGCATATCTGTTTTTAGTATTTGGATAATTGGGATTGAAAGACAATTTTTACTTTATGATGAATAAAGATACTTGGTATTTGTTATTTATTCATATAATAATTGTTATCCTATATTTGCATGTTTAATCCTTGAATGACTTATCATTCTAAATTTGTCCATTGTCGGTTAACAATATGGGAATACTGTTATGTAAGGCAAATATGAGTGTTGGTTATATTCTATGAGAATGTGGATTGTTCCCGCCAAACTCATATGTATTCACAAGGATGCATATTGGATACCCCAACTTTCGAACATTTACTTTTGGATCCTTGTCATGAGTAAGATGTTTAAAATGGTTTAACAAGTCATCCTTAGACTTGAGATACAAGCAAGTTCTGCATGTGTGGATATCACCTTGTGATTATAGCCAAACGCTGTCCTGAAAAAGGTAGTCATAAAAGCTATTTTTCGGAGTGAATGTGAAGCAGCATCCACAACACTTGTAGTCAACAAAGGATTTGTTCCTCCACTTAATAAGTGCAGAATGATACCATGGCGCCTCTCCAGAATTAATCAGATAATTGTGTGGCCGCACCCAAAGGGTAATTTTAAGATGATTCTTAATTACATTTGGTATATCTGAATTAACTTCTATAACGAGAATCTAAATGGTTAAACTATATGGAATGAGTTAGGATCCATATCCATGGTTTAACGGTATCTGTAACAAAGGGATGATAATGGCAAGTAATACATAACCATTAAAGCTGAGATTGTTCTTGAAACTTCATCTCAAGTATTTCTGATTTATGACAATAAGTGTGTTGCTAGACGTTGCTATTGTTGGTATAAATGTAACTCTGCTACTCCAACTCCCAAGTGGGAGCTGTTGGAATATGGTAGTTGAATCCGCATGTTATACGATTAGAAATACGTGAGCCTATTGGGGGCACACACGTTAATACACGAAGAGTACGTTTATTATATATTTAATATATGTAACTCGGTTATATTTATTAAATATATAATATGTTTCACGAAATAATTGTTTAATGATTGTTAGTTTACCGTTAGACGCAATAACTAACTATTTACATTAAATACAAATGAGAGGGACTTTAGTTTCGGAAAACGAAACTCTTGTCCTCCCTTCCAATGTGGCTGATTATGGGAAGATTCTAGGAGGGGGTCTATGTGTCGGTTTTAGCTAACTAGAGGATGTAGAAGTCAAGACTTGGTAGACAAGTTGTGTTGCTATATAAACAACCCTACGTCTCATTCTTTTGTGCTCTCTGGAACACATGTACGACACAACTAAAAGAACCACAAACCCTTAAAATCTGCCGCATGCATATAACCTGTTTCATATGCATGTCAGATTCAATATGTATGTCATGCATACCATTCCATGCGTGTGATACATGCAATGACTATGTATAATAATAATATCATGCATATTGTTTGTCCCTTTTTTATTAATATACGATCAGACTATGAAAACTTTTAGTTTTTATATGTTTCGTTTGTATTTAAATTATGAACACCAAACCCTAGTTTGTTTGTGGTGTTTATTTGTGGAACAAGCACTAGCATCCTAACGTGCTCATGTGACGTGTAGTGTGAGCAACCGTAGAGGCGTTTGTTTTAGACGCTTTAATATTCAAGAATAATCGCTAAGAGGTACGCTTTTATTATTCGTATTGTGTTAACCTATTTGTCATAACTAGATCCATTCCGCTGCGCACTCGTAGCTAAATTGGTTACCTAGTATTACTAAATCCCAACAAAGTTGACCTAAGCCTTCACTGAACTCTGGATTTGACCCACATTAGCAGAGGGTTTTATTCCAAGAAAGTCTCCTATTGATACAAACAGTAAAACTGACTATTTGCGACTTAACTCGTGATAATCCGATAGTTCCAAAAGCTAATCCAAAGTTCCAAACACCCCCTAATGAGTTCCCTACTAGAAAACTAACTGGGTCACTAGCAGGGATTGCAATGGGCGAGAAAAAACCTACAACCCGCGAGTACCCGCCATAAAGGGGTGGGTAAACGCGTCAATTTTCACCTATGGGTGGGTCGTGGGTGAAAATCTTTACCCATCAGTGGGTGGCGGGTGGATGACGGGTAAGGCATACCCATCGCGGGTAAACCCATGACACCCATTTAAAATACCCACGGGTATACCCGTAGGTGTACCCATAAACCCAGGTTAAAATTAATTATACTAATTAAAATATTTATGATGTTGCATGTATATATTTATGAGTTACTACCAAGTCTATAAAAACACATTAACCTAAAAGTTTGTTTGAGTTTCAATACTAAAAAGAGAGTATGAAAGATCAAATAATCAAAGTTGTATTTGGCAAATTGATTGATTTCTTATTACGTAGTTTCATAGTTAGTTTTCATATCATCGTTTTGTAATTTTGTTGCATAACACTAACCTATGGGCAACAAATACCCGCGGGCAAGGGCATGGGTATAAATTTGTACCCATTGGTGGGTGACGGGTGAATGATGGGTGAGAAAAAAACTACGTGGGTGGGTGACGGGTTAGAGGTACCCGTGCCCATTACCCACGGGTGCCATCCCTGGTCACTAGATTAAAAGACTGAACCACTGCCATAACTTTCATTAGTGGAGTACCCTTTTCCAAAAAGAAAACCAATAAGTGCATTTATTAAAAGTTTAAAACTATCTTGTTCAAAAGAAAAAGAAAAAAAGTAAACTATCATGTATATGATAAGATGAATATGAATGTTTACCAAAACCTCCAACCGTTACCCAAACCCATTAAATTCTCAAATCTTATTAGTCAAAACCTCAACAACCTCTACATCCCATATTTAATTCACTTTCGAATTTCTAACTACCTTAACAACAAAACATGAACATCGAACAAAAAGAAGAACAACCTCTCACAACCATAATCGCCAACGACAACAATCGTCGCAAACGCAAACGACGAACATGCATTTGCATATCCATAACAGTCACTATCCTCCTACTCATTGCCCTAGTTATCCTCATTTTAGCTCTGACAGTTTTCAAGCCCAAAAAACCCGTTACAACAGTTAATTCCATCAAAATCAAAGATCTTGACGCCTCGGTTAATCTCCTTCCACTTCGCGTGTCATTAAACGTCTCGCTAGATTTAGACATATCAATAAAAAACCCTAACAAAGTACACGTCAAGTTTCGTAACAGCTCAGCTGTTATATCGTACAAAGGACAAGAAGTTGGTGATGTTCCTATACCAGCTGGTGAGATTGGATCAGATGGTACGAAGCAAATGAATGTTACATTGACGGTTTTTGCGGATCGGTTGCTAACTAATATCGATGTTTATCGTGATGTTATCAATGGTAACTTGCCTGTTTCTACTTATACTAGGATTGCTAGTAAAGTTCGTATAATTAATTTGTTTAATATTCGAGTTGTTTCGGTTTCTTCTTGTGATTTGAACATTAGTATTTCCAGTCGGAGTGTTTCCAACCAAATTTGTCATTACACCAACAAATGATCATAGTGTTCTTTAAGGTTTGTTTTAGAGTTTTTGTTTTCTTTGTATTTATTATTGTACTAGATTGTTTTAGGTGTGTTCCTCTTTGAAAGATGTACTGTGGTTAAAGTTATAAATTGATAGTTGTTTGATCATTTTATTGAAGTATTTGTGAAGTGGTTTATACTGTATAAGTTTTTTTTTTTTTTTTTTTTTTTTTTTTTTTTTTTTTTTTTTTTTTTTTTTTTTTTTTTTTTACTTTAACTTTGATTAATGATCAGGTTTTAATCTTTTCAAGTGACTCTGTCGGTGGCTTTAGTGTCTATGAAGGATGTTTGCAACTTGCAAGTCCAAGTTTCATCTACTTTTACATCCCCATCTCCGTCTCGAATGGACGTTTTTTCTTCGTCGACATGTGTTTATATTCTCATATACATAGTGATATTTTTTTATAGCAACTTATAAAGCTACAACGTTATAAATTTTCGAGCTAATAACCATATTTTTATAACAACAAATATGTCAATTATGTGCATCACTTTGCTTATCATTCGATTATGATTATGGGTTTTAAACACAAAAACAACAAGACAACTCGAAAAAATAATAACTAAGATTGACTGCATTAATATACTTCCTTATGTCATGAAATGGCTTTAAAATTTTTTGATTGTGTTTATGGCGTTATTTCTTAATTACTTGTCAACTAATTGTAGAATGATCTTGTACCATTTTTACGTACTATATAATAATAAGATTATGAACAAATTACTGATAGTGACGTGCATGTTAATCAAAATTAGTTTCTTTGAAAACAATAATCATGCCAAAAGTTACTCAAAATCCTACGTCTTGCTATACAATTTTTGAAAAGAGATACATACTTTACTACTTGGGTTCGGGGTCGGGGTCGGGTACGGGTTCAGGACCTGAGGGGTGATACTGACCCCGCCTCCATCCCCGGTGGGTCGGGTACGAGTTCAGGACCTGAGGGGTGATACTGACCCCGCCTCCATCCCCGGTTTTAAATTTCAGGGTTTCCCCGCCCCCATCCCCATACCGGTCAACTCAGAGATTCGCTGGTCAAAACAAGGTCGAGTATCACGTTCTCCATCGGGTACGGATTATTTTGCCATCTCTAATTGTACTGATAGTTCCTTCAACTCTTATCTAATACGTAGTAGTAATCATTTATGAAATTAAAGAAATGCCAATAACCAACTAATCGTGTTTAAAATCATATAATGTTACCCAGCTAGTTTGTTTTGCACATATCCACACAATCATACATACACTAAATGGACTACACCGAGATTTAACTGCGACTTGGGAAGGAGGATTAACCTAAAACCATATCATATAAAAATTTGCAAACATAACATCAATTGTTTGCTAACATACCTCAAATACTGAAACCAGATGCGATTTTGATCATGCCTATCCCTATTTGTTTTGGTTTTGTATGGAAATGTAAGGGTACATATATATGAAACTACTAGATAGCGAGCAAGGTTGGCATTGAATACAACAGGTTAAGCCGTTCATAAATAAAACTATCTTTCAAGCCAATCTTCACTCTGTTGCATCAAAAGTGCTGAGAAAGATGTTATCCATCCCTTTCCAGAGAACCGCTGTTGCAAAATGCTTGTTTGCCCTAGTGAAACTTACTCCCTGCCAAAAAAAACATCAATACCACATTAAGGAAGTCATTGACATAATCATACGTTATTCACAGGCAACTCATCTTTTATATATGATTTTACTTAGTTGTAAACTTGTAATGACCACATCAATATAGTGTTGATAGCTTGTCAAAAATATAGATGTGTGAAACTGTTGCAATCTACTGTTTTGCTAAAGACCGTCTTTGATGTATTATTTTAGAAAGGCAAACCTGCATTTGTTGTATTATTTCTTATTTACTTCTAAAAAATTAACCAAGTGACAATATTCCAGTGATATTCTATTGTACTCCGTAATAGAATTAGTCACTAATGTTTATTGTTAAGTGTTTTACAGTTGATAATCAAATGTGTAACTCACATAGATCTGCATTGTAATGATGCATATACAAGTAATAACATGTAGTAGACACACATGACATGGTGGGTGCAGTGACAATTGACAACAACTATGACTATCTATAAATATTATTGGGATTTGCTAATATCCTTTTTCTTTTCTTTTTTCTTTTTCTTTAGTAATGTCTTCTCTCTCCGAAAACCTAATCTCCTTACAACCTCCTGCCCTCCTCATCCACCACTAGCATTTGACCCACTATCAAATCAACTAATTACTACCTCCTACAACTTTAAGTACGTAAGTCAAGGGACAGCAAATATAAGGTTTATAGAGGCAGACCAATCGAATGAGGCGGCCATAAGGATGAACACTTGATTGATACAAGGGAGAATGCTTTGTGTAATCGGCGCGAAAAGGGATGAGAGACAAATAGAGGGAAAGGAATAACATTTTTATCAAATACATAAAGGAATATTAACCAAGAGCATGCATGCAATCGGATAGTTTACACCCAACCATCTCTACAACATTTAGATCCTCTGCATTCTCAGACTTAGGCCATTACATGAGAAGCATTTCAGACAAAGTTTTAACTAACTAACTAACTAACTAACTTTCAAATCTCTACAACTACAAATACTAGTGCTTGCAAGGGAGGATCCATTTCCATATTTATATAATGCATTTTACTCCCGCGCATCTCAAACAAGTGACAGAATCTCAAAGATCTCGAGATCAAATTTAGCGTGAATTTGAACCTTCATTGAGATGCTCAGATTACCACTAAGGAATCTCCACTAGAGGCATTAATCCCCCTTGTTTCCCCTACAGTGACACACAAATTACTTACCCTGTAACATCTCAACTTAATACAAGTATTATCTGGTTCCTGGACCATATACAAGAGATACAAAGTTCGTTCACAAACCCGCACTGTCACATTTTCTAATAAAGTTCAGCTGAAATTCCGGGAAAAAAACAGCTAGACCGAACAATGTATACCCCTTACATATATTGCATACATACACACATTGCTTTTGAGTAATATGTCAAAACATGAAAAGAAATTTCTACTTAATAGATACTGACATAGAATAACTGAAGAAAGAAGAATAATAGTCGAAAAAGAAAAAGTAACCTGAATGTGTCAATCAGAAAGAAGATGAGAACAATGGAAGACTATAAGGTTATTCATGGCTAGGACAAAACACTAAAATAGAAGGTTTTGGGGGGTGAGGAATGGGTAAGGTAATGAAAAAAGGTGCTTGGTTGACTATAATGCAATGACCCATTACCCAATAGTGGGTAATGGGCCATTACCCAATAAATTGGGGGGGAATGGATTCCTTTCCCTTTCCCTTTCCTTAGCATTACCATTGCCTTTCCCTTTCCCATTACCGACTTTGAACCAAGCACATCCTAAGATCCAACGGCCAAAATTAATTTAACAAAATAAGGTCAAAGGTAAAAGTATCATGAGGCGCGCTCTTACTATAAGCTAAATTAATATTAGCATAAATTTTTTATTCAAAGATCTATCATTTCCTCTTTGAACAGCAATCTATCATTTCCTCTTCATAGAGTGTTTCACTATCTTTTGCTACACCTCCTAAACAATTTAACTTTATTAACTATGGTAATCATAATTGCAAACTCTTCAATCGTAGAGACGGGATGATCAAAGGTTACCAAAGACCATCACAACCAAACTGAAACCATGTTGAAGAAGATTCGGAAGAGAAATCAAACATTGATAGTGGAACAGATTCAATTGCTAGTATGCAGAAAATATGAAGGAGTTTGACAAGAAGACCTAGAAGTCACTAGAAAGGCTTCACATATAGAAACACGGGTCCATCAAGATGCATATTCCTAAATTTCAATGTTAAAAGTTAAAACAACATTGTTTCACAATCAAGACAGATTAATTGGCAACATAGGCATTAATCATCCTCCGACACTTACATCAGCAATTAATATCTCATAGAACTAAGTGGATGTAAACCGAATTTTTCTCAATGGAGCTGAATTTTTGAATCCATTTTGGATAATTTAATCAATGAAATTAGAGACTTACATAAATTACTACTAATCAAAATAAATTAGAGACTTACCACTTGATGAGCCAACCAAACAAGAAATGCTGCATAATAGGAACTTTCTCCATAACCTCGATTTTATACATCTTAAGCAATCCACTATTCACCTTCTTCCAATTCGGCACTCCACTAATATCATCCAACAAAGGCGAATGCTCCGCAAATACACCCTTCTTAACCTTCTTCACAAACCCAATACACTGCAGATACATATACTCATTCGAAAAATTTTCAAGTATATCCTCATTATGAATAGATTTAGGCTTCATATACTTATGATCAATCAGCTGTGAAGACCCAAAAATAAACGGCAAGAAATGGTAATCATCCAGCCCCCAAACTCCGTGTGAACCAGCAGGCTCTAATTGATAAGTCATCTGCAATTTCCGCATTAAATCAAGGTATTTCACAAAAACCCGAGAAACAACAGCGTGATAATCCTCTTCATTAATGATCCCCAATCTTGCAAGACAATACAGCCAAGCAC
The DNA here is from genome assembly GCA_030686995.1 of Artemisia argyi. NCBI lineage: Eukaryota > Viridiplantae > Streptophyta > Magnoliopsida > Asterales > Asteraceae > Artemisia > Artemisia argyi. The sequence continues at coordinate 61,212,716 of CM060691.1, read as the reverse complement.
CAAAATTAGTCTCGTGTCCTGTTCCATAGTCGATTCGGCTCGCATTCCCGAAACAATCGGTAAAGTAAGGGGTCAACTCGACAGTCGCGGAACTGAGAGTTTCAGGTAGTAACTGAAGGATAAACGAATCAGCATTTTCAGTCATACGCTCGTGCCAATCACGATACGCAAGGTTACCATAACGAGCAGATTGCTGAAGAGGTGGGATCTCGTCAATAAACTGAGTAAGCTTCTCGAGTATGGAGACAATAGAAGTAATGACACGTGACTCGTGACACGGATCAGATAACTTGTGTCCCCGGATAGAGTCCGAAAGAGAAACAATGAATCCAAGATAGTTTTTGCAAGAAGCTGATTCACGAAAACGACGGATGTCATCTTCCGAGTGAATAACTTTAACCGGCGTTTGGAATTCGTAAGGCGGAGAAACAACAGGTACTTTTTGCGCTTGTGGGACAGGTGTCATGATAATTGTTTGTTGGGTATTGTGGTGAGGGAGGTTAATTGCTGGGGCACGGATAGGTCGATACACCGGCGGGGGAGATGTTTCTGACCATGCTGGTGGCGGTGGGAAGGCAGTCGCGCCACCGCAGTTCACACACGTGGTAGTATGGTCATGGTGGTGGCGGTGGGTTTGCTGTGGCGGCGATTCGTTGCTGCGATCGGCTTCCATTAATGTGTCTACTTATTTCCTACAATAACAACAGACGCACAGCATAAGTTTTATATTTTCCATTAACATATCATTTAGGGGGTGTTTGTTTAAGCTTATTCTGATATAATAAGCTTTTATATAAGCTCGTAAGTCAGAAAATCTGGGCTTATGAAATATAAGCCAAAATCAAATAAACTCATAAGCCCACACAAATAAGCTTAAACAAACACCCCCTATCGTCAAAAGAACCAAATAAGGAATTACAAGCCCTAGTATTTGATTTGCTAGAATATAAGTAAACACGGTTAACAAAACCATGATTTGATTAAAAAAAATTATATATGCTAGCCCTAAATTAAATAAGTGGAATAAGATCTAAAACATAAATAAATGAAAAGTACGAAAGAGATAAACATACCTTTGCTTTTCGATTCAGGGTAGCGGCAATCGGCTGTGGTGATATTTTGTAGAAGATAGTGGAAAGGGGGGTGTTTGGGATTTTGCTTATTCAAACGGTTTACAAGTGTTCTTCGTTTCTCTTTTTCGTAGAGAATATTCAAACTCGTACGATTTTATTTATGAAAATCACGCACTATTATTCTGTGACTAGTAATACGGATGAGCAAAAGAACCAACAAGAACCGGATCGGACCAAGAACCGGACACGAACAAAAAAGAATCGATCTTGAATTTGAGATTTTTCGATTCTTGAGTCGGTTTGGTTCCACGGTTCTCAGTTCCGGAACCAAATACCCAAATAATATATAAAAACATGTAATTTTATTTTACTTCTCATACTCTAAAGGGGGCGTTCGGTTGGAGTAATTTAGAATTCCGGAATTCAAAATTTTAGAAAATTTAAATTCTTGAGAATTTAGAATTCCGGAATTTAAAATACCTTTTCATGTTTGGTTGACAGAAATTTATAATTTTTTTTTAATATAAATTTCATAAATATTCTATTTAAAAGTTTACAAAATTTTATAAAAAAAGTTTATAAAAAATTATAAAATAAAGTTTTTAAAAAATTTATAAAAAAAAGTTTTTAAAAAATTTATAAAAAAAGTTTATAAAAAATTTATAAAAAAAAGTTTATAAAAAATTTATAAAAAAAGTTTATAAAAAATTTATAAAAAATTTATAAAAAAAGTTTATAAAAAATTTATAAAAATTTTAGAAAAAAAAGTTTATAAAAATCTATACAAAATTTATAAAAAATTTATAAAAAAAAGTTTATAAAAAAATTTTATAAAAAATTTATAATTTTTTTTTTAAATTTATAAAAAAACTTTATAAAAAATTTATAAAAAAAGTTTATAAAAAATTTATAAAAATTTTTGAAAAAAAAATTATAAAAAAAGTTTATAAATTTTTTTTTCATAAATATTATATTTAAAAGTTTATAAAAAAAAATAAGAAAAAAAGTTTATAAAATTTTTTTTCAAGTAAATTAAAATTCCTCACTTTTTGGAGACATTCTAATTTTCCCATTTTAAAGAATTTCAATTTGCTTTGGCATTTAGAATTCCCCCTCTCTTTTGAACCAAACATGGGAATTGGGGGAATTTTAATTTCAAATTCCCCAAGTCACTCCAACCAAACGCCCCCTAAGTCTCAAATCATACATTCATACATACAAAGAGATGAGATCAATATAGATCTCATATTTGCCATATAACCAATAAATCAATCATAGCCACCCATTTTTATATTTCACCTTTTAAAAAAAAAACAAAATATCTTGCAAACGGTAAATCTTCAAGTTACAACAAAAATACCATCGCGATGATAATTAAATCATCTTTCTATAGATATGCATTGTTATATACTTTCGGCGATTTTTTATTTTTTCAAAATTTAATCATATATGATTTTTACAAATCATATATGATTTTTCTGGGCAGAAATTTTGAAGAAAAAAAAAATCGTCGAAACTATATAACAATGCATGTCTATAGAAAGATAATTTAATTCTCGCTACGATGGTATTTTTTTTGTACCTTGACGATTTACGATTTGCGAGATATTTAAGTTTTAAAAAAAATGGTGAAAGTTTATTTTTTATTTTTTTATAAAAAAATGAGTGGCTATAATTGCTTGATAGGTTTTATGGTAAAAATTAGATCTATAAAGAACTTTTGGCTACGTACGAATGCCATAAAAAATCCTACTAGCCTACTTTCAGAATAATCAACCTAAACACTCTAAACCATAATCTTTAATTCATTGAAAATTCCACAAATCAATAATTAATCTAAACCTAATAACATTCTAAGAACATGTAACATTCAAAAATCTTATAAACAACCATCATCATTATCAAAACAATGGAAGTAAGTTTTATATTTTATTTTTACTTGCATTCGATATACTAGCTTATAACATGTTCATCATTATCTTAGGATGCATGTTCATCATTATCTTAGGATGTCTCCTTTTAAAGATTTAGCCATCTAACAAAGTCACTGGATATTTACTAAATTATCTTTTGCGATTCTATGCTGAGATCATGCGTATGCAGTTTTTTAATGAAAGAAACAACCTCAATAGTAGATGACTCATCGCTTAGCATATATAGTTATAGTTCTTTTGCAAAATCTTAGATTCACAATATAGTTATACTACATGTCATTGTTTAACACATTTTTCTTGAAGATTATTTATAAACCCAATTACCAAAATGAACTTTCTTGTAAGTGGTTTTGCGAAAATGAATAGTTTTTATAGACTTTACCAAATTGACCAAAATATGTCACTATCAACTTTTCACTCGCCCAAGTAGCTGAAAGACAAAACAACCTGATATACCCTTGCATCCGTGAAATGAGTAGTTTGAGTTAATATTACATATTAACTAATACCTACCTCTGTCAAAAGTTACACATATAACCACAACTTTTTTATTTACAAATTTATTAGTTATTACCCCCTTATCCATCTTTCTTTCACACACTAAACTTGTTTTGGAATCCATTTTCAATATCTCAATTCACCCTAGGGAACACTCCCCGCTTACCCATCTTCTTTGCAAATCTACTACATCTTCAAGAGTATATTATGACTCCGAAGAACATAACAAAATGAAGATCTCATATTACAGCTATCAATAATCTCGACCCTCATCTCGCCCTCAAATCCACATCGCCCAAGACTCAACTCCATGTCACCTCGCGTAGCTCCTCGCCCAGACCCAAGACATTTTTGCTAATGGCTCGCGTGGATCCTCGCCTAGGGGCTCGCCCAGACCCAAGACAATTTTATTGTTTCCAGGAAATTAATGATATAAGAAGTTCGCTTTCAGAAATAGTTATTAACGTCTCAAATAGCTGTGAAACGTAACAAATACTATACGTAAGAATTGATCACACAATATGTATTTCTCTATGTTTGAAAATGAAAGTGTGTCAAGTGTGTATTTTAATTAAATTTTGTAATTCAATATTTGAAATGTTTCCTTTGCAATCATTATTATATATCGGTAAAGTATACTATATTATATTGAAAGTTATTGTTGATGTTTAATTGCTACTAGTTAATAAGGGCGGAGGGAGTGGTCACCAGTTCACCAAATTTTGCCAAATTTCCACATCATCAATACCCAATAAAAACCTTACAACTCACACTTCACCAATTCACCCCAATTTTCACCAATTTGGTGGCATTGGTTTCACCAAATTTCCACATCATCAATACCCAATAAAAACCTTACACATCACTCTTCCTTCTCAAGTATTTACCAACACCAACACTTTATGAATCGGTAAATGTTACCGAATTTTTGCTTTACCGATTCTTGCCGAACGGTGGCATCGGTGTTGCCGAAGATCACCGATTTTTGCCGAGAGTTTGCCGAGCCCACTCCCTCCACTCTAATTTGTATAGTACATGAGTTATAATAAGATATTTTTGATTTAATATTTCAGAAAAAGATTGTTAGCTCGCGTGGATCCTCGCCTAGGGGCTCGCCCACAATTTTGCTTAAAACACTCGCTCACATCCTCGCTTAGGGCCTCGCCTAGATACCCATTTTGCATAAAACGCTCGCGTAGATCCTCGCCCAGACCCAAGAACCCTCGCTGATCACCTCGCTTAGGCCTCGCCTAGAGCCACTTCTGTAACACAATTCAATTCCCCTCGCCTACACCTCACCTAAACCCTCACCTCGCCTATAACTCGCCTACATCTCGCCTAAACCCTCCTATCTTTCTCAATCACATACGCCTCGCCTGCACCTCGCCTAGTATTCCTTTTACCCATCTAACGGTTACAAACTAACTTAGCAATACATCTAACGATAAAATGTGAAATGTTCATTTTGGATAATTTTATGGGCGATGTTCATTTTGGATAACTAGTTGCATAAAACGTTCATTTTGGTAATTTACTCTTATTTATATAATATGACCAACAAAACCACATAACCAAACATTACGTAACAATAAAAATTCTAATTTTTTTGTATTTTTTATTAGCTTAATTTATTAATGCACGAGGTTATTTATTTTCTCTTTAGAAAAGTGGTTCCTATAAGGGTAGACCCAAAAGAACCGGAACCAAAACCGAAACCAAAAACTGTATTCGGTTCGATTCTCGGTTCCTACTTTTCACAAAACTCGGTTTTCAGATCCACCGGTTCCGGTTCCAGACCCGTGCTCATCCCTATGCTAGTCCATAAAAAAAAACTTTCGCAAAACACATTCATAAAATGAGTTGACATTATTTGATTGGTGTATTTGATTATAGTTTCTCTCTTCTTTTTTATTAACCCGTCAAACAATGCCAACTCATTTTTTGAATGTATTTTGTGAAAGTTCTTTTATAGATCTAGTAATTTTCTTTAAAAATACTCGCTTGTTGTTGTGAAACTATGGTAAAATACAAGTGTTCTAAGTTAATATTAAATACATATTAGTTGAATAATCAAGTTTGTCAAATCTTACATGTACACTATATTTTTTCAATGATTAGGCTTTAAACTTGGGTTTAGTTGTTCAAAAGTTTTTTATCTGAGTTTATACGTTTTATACGTGTTTATCCATTTTTACACTTTTTTGTATGTCTTAATACGTTTTTGTATGTTTTCACACGCTTTTGTACGTTTCCATACGTTTTTCTACATTTTTGTACGAAAACGTACGAAAATGGATGGAAAAGTATTAAAACGGACAAAGCGTACGAAAATAGATGAAAATGTATGAAAACGGACGAAAACGTATAAAAACGGACAGAAACGTTTGAAAACGGAGGAAAACGTCTGAAAATGGCCGAAAACGTATAAAACCGTTTGAAAACGGACAAAAACGTATTATGAAAACGGACAAAAACGTATAAGAACGAACGAAAACGTATGAAATTGACAAAAACATATAAAAACCTATGAATATGGACGAAAACGTACGAAAATGGATGGAAACGGACGAAAACGTATGAAAGCGGACAAAAAAGTACGAAAACAGTCGAAAATGTATGAAAATAGACGAAATATATAAAAACATCTGAAAACGGTCGAAAACGTATGAAAAACATACGAAAACTTATGAAAGCGGCCAAAAGATATACAACAACTAGCTTCATGACCCGCCCGATGGACGGGTACACTTCATAAAATTGTTTTACAATAATATTTAACGGGAGAAATAAACTAATGTACAACGAAAAATACGTTTAACAACATAACCGGGAATTCTTCATATATTGCTCATCTATTATATGTACAAATAATAGTTATTATATGTACAAATAAATAGTTTGAAGTATCATAACAAAATAATGATGTAATGCTTACTCATACGCGAAATAAAACTTCATACATTATAAATAACACCATTAATTGAAGAAAATTATATAGATACATCACATCAGATCCATAACTTGCATGAAAACAAATGAAAGTACTTCATTATTGAAATTAAACAACTGGGAAAAACGGTCTTAAAATAATGTCTTGAACGAACTTTAGGAAAGCATTAAAAATAATCATCTCTCAAACGTTAGTTTGTAACGTCGCTTCATAAGAATCATCCCTCATCTCTAGACCTAATTCGTCATACATCTTGACCTTTTCACAACTATTGCGAGACTATTCCCCTAGAGAACGATCAATCCTCCGGACTTACCTATACTACACTACAACGGTCAGATACATTGCCTGTAGGATTGTAAAACCTTTTGTGAAGGTTAGCAACCCTCGCATCAAACATATATATACCATCAAGTTATTAGAAGTTTAGAACCACTTTTTTGCATAAAAAATAAAAACTAAACTTACCTCTCTTATTAGACAGGTTTTCGTCCAGTAATATATTGGGCTATCGGAAACTTCTTGAGAAACCTTTATCTTTAAAAATATATATAAAAAAAAGCATCACACACTCGATCATTAAGTGATATTAAGGGATAACTAAAAATGAACAAAAAAAATAGTCTCATGCTATGTCCTTGACTATTCGATCCTTTAGAGATATTAAGAGATACCTAAAAATGAAATGCTCACTTCACTACATCTGATACGATAGGTACACACTTTTATCCATTTTAGTAAATGATCAAACTATATCTAAACCACTTTATACTAATAATTAGTGTAATTATGCAATGCCTAATTTATTTACTCAAACTTACAAAATACAATATGGATATTATTGACTTGTGAAGCTTCACTGCTTGAAAGGGTCCTATCATCCAACTCGTCGTCATCAATTATGCGGACCAACCTTGTTGACACCTGAGGTAAATTCAAAAAAGATGTATGTTAGCCTAAAAATTAATAAGTAGTAGAAACATAACATTTTAATTTTTGATATGAAACATAGCATTTTGATTCTTTGATAAGTGTCCTACTAACATGGAAATTAAGCGACTTAATTAGTAGTGCTTTATCCTCTTCATCAAACTTGTCCTCGTGCTGCACCCGGACCAAGATACAGTGAAAACTATTAACAGGTGAAACAGTGTCTTTGATTATACATATAATCTACAGATCGCTTCTTCACCATACCTGTACAGGAGCTGATCGCTGTAAGGCTTCAAGAATTACATCTACACTTCAACCGCCTTGTATTGACTGCAATAAAACACGCAAGTTTCATTTTCGAAATCCAACTATACATAAGGAAGGTAGGGAAAAAGCATGTAGTGGATAAAAAGCATGTTACATAACATAACGAATTAATGGCAGCAGTGTGTTTTTCATCTACATTAGGCTTTTACTAATAATTTACCAAATACACATGCGAGTACATTCGCTATTGCAAAAAACAAAAGGTCAAGTTGAATAACAAAAAAGATCCTTGGGGTCACAATTAGTCACAATTCACAACAAATTTATATTAAATTAAACATACGGATATAAAGAAGAAGGCATCTTTAGCTCATATATATTTCATTTTATGAGTTTTGTTAGTCTAATTCGGGAGAATTTGTACTGTATCAGCAGTACCAAATTGTATTCAAAACTCATACAACCTCATATATAAAACATATACTAATTTAACCTATCAATAAGTAACTGGGTCAACGTTACCATTCAAGTGAAGGCCGGCATGGGACTTTGGGTTGTACTCTATATGCAATGGGTAATACGTAGAAATTAGTAACCATGTCAACATGACTTATGTTAATGGAGATGCTATCATGCATAATAATGTGGTTCCTCGAAGAATTATTTAACTATTACATACACATATTAAAAGTCAATGTGGTTTGATATATTCCTACACATTTAATTTTCAGCAACATAGATGACTTACTAACCTTGACCAATTGTTTAAAGTGTGCCATGGTATGAATTGTAGATACAAAAGCATCTAACCTGTTAAAATTATCACATCAACAATCATTCATTAGACCAAATCAAATCATAAGCAGTAGCGTATAGTCAACTCAGTAATTTGCAATAGCGTATAGTCAACTCAATAATTTGTAGTTCGGCACTGACATTAACACAATCATAATATATCATACGTTTTATGCCATTTGTGTGTATATTGGGAATTATCAGGTTTGAGTTTACTTTTAATTGGAGAACCTAGAAACATATTAAGCGTGTCACTTACCAACTTTTTTCCAGACGATATATCAGCTTCAATTGGACGACATCTTGGGTGAACGGATAAATAAAACTAAAATGTTTTCATTCTTACTCGCCTCTTTGGTCAAGACGACATCGTTCACCCTTTCACTGCAGTCTTCTGTACTTTTAAGTTGATTTGCTTGTGTAGCTTCCCCGTCCAGGTCGCCTTTATCATACAATGACTAATTCTTTTCAATAGTGATGTTTGATTCCTCTTGTTGCTGTATCGTTTCCTCAATATGATCATAAGTCGTTGATTCATTTCTGAGGTTTTTCTCTCCATATGGTTCAAGAATCTGTTTTACATAAAGAAAAGGAAGTTTTTAGATAATGGAAGAAATGATGTTGATATCTGTAAGGGTGGTTGTTTTCCGGTGTTACCTGATCACTTAATATTCTTTCGTTACATCAACTTGTTCTGCATCCATGTGTCTTTCTGTTGCTGAAATAATGCACTCTTCTTTCAGGTTTGACTAAAGTGTAAAGATATAAATACATAAACCATATTAATTCAAAGCTAACTACTGACTATGTAGGTGTACAACAATTAACTGAACAAAACTTACCATCATATTGGGCCACTGAAGTGGCGTTCCGACTGCAGATTCATATTCACTATCTTCCCATCTCATAATATTTTTTTACCAAATACCACCTGTAGAAAATACCAAGAATATAACCCAAATTTCAACCCCGTATCGATGAAGATTTCAAAATTCATATAAACTTCAGGCTCAAAAAAACTTTGGGTGTGTTTGTGTAACACCCCCAAAATCATCACGTCAGCGGAAGACTTAAAAATGTCAGCGGAAGACTTTTTGGGTGTTACTTCGAGGATCTTTGTCACAATCATAGAAAACGACACAAAAGTGACGCTTTAATTCATTCAAAATACTAAATATTCGAGACATCAAGATGTTTCATAGTTTAAACAACAAGTTTATTTGAAATGTGTCAAAACGTTTATTTAAGCCCATGCCGGGTTACAAGCCCACTCCGTGCCTTCAAGTTCCTTCTTGTTTAGTTACCTGAGATAAACACATGCTAAAAGTGTCAACACAAAGGTTGGTGAGTTCATAGAGTTTATAGTTTCAAATATCGATTTCCAAAATCAAAGAGTTTATGATTCCATAGAAGTTATAATAACAGTTGATTATCAAATTAAAGTGTGAGTAAATCCATAATATTCATAGCTTAAATCGTTGATTTATCAAAATCAGAAAAATAAAAATGAGTGATTTCCTTAATAATTCAAAAATAGTCCGTTGGTTTGCCCTTCATCGGGTCAACACCAAAATAGTAGTTCGTTTATCCTAACTAGGACAACACCAAAATATTAGTTTGTTTGCCAATTATTAGTAGTTTTTCCTGCTATATAGTGAACACAATCTCGGGGTTTGATAAAACAGTGGGCTACAACATTGTACGCCCCTAACATCAGTCATTGTAGTGCTACATTATTACCGTTCTATTGCCCAAAGCTCATGACACGCAACAATTAACAGACATCAAAATAACCATAATAATGATGTGAAATAGTGGCCCTCAGGATAGGTATTTACCAGTAACCTATGAAATCAAATAAAGTGCATTTGGTGGCTTTCCTCTAGCGACCAAATGGGGATTGTCAATCCCTAATAGATCTATCCACAATTATTTACGTTCACCCTGCAAGTGATTAAGGCGCATGATCGAGGGACTTTTGGTAATAGGAAACTTAGGCAATAGAGATCAAATATAGCATATCGTTGAAAAATCACTTGTAATCATGTCTATAGCAGGTATCTCCTTATGAGATATAAAAATGTGTAAACTAGTAAACTTTATATGTAATATAGTCCTGTATTTAATTAATGAATACTTGTAAAAGTAAAAACAGTAGTTAAGCATGTATCTCCCCCAAAAACGTTTATAAACCATTGTAAAACAAGTAAGAGTAGGGGCTATGACTCACCTTAGTAGTACAGTAGTAGTGGTAGTAACATAATCTCAACGATGCAAGGCAACGGCTTCACACACAACCTAAAAGATATGGTATGTTTTAGTTGATAGTCTAAATCTAGTTTTATCGCGAATATTAGTCATTCAGTTGTAATTAAAACTCGTGTTCGTTTAAATGCTTGAAGTTCAAGAACAAAGTTATATATACATATAACTTGTGAGTGTAGTGATCGATGATTGATGTGCGATGGAAAATCATCAAGAATAAGTCGAAGTGTGTAGACGATGTGTTATGATGTTATTTTAAAAGAAAAGAATATTGTATCGTTATGTCGTTAAATATTAATTATAGTTACGCGAATATTTATATCGTATATATATATAAGTTGAATTTATTAAGTTTTTACGTCAAATGGATGTACATATATATATTCAACATTATTATAATTTATATAAAATGATATTATAGAAAATCCCCTTAAGTTTCACAAAAGTTACAATTTTAACCTTAACGATATAAACTTTACACCGTTGGTCCAAAGTTATATATATTTACATTTTAGGTTCAAAAGTATCGATATTTACATTTATTACTTCTAAGTTTTAATAATTACAGTTTATAACTCATAAATTCAGATTTGACAGTTTCTACCCTAAGTTTTTAGAATTTACACTTTTAGTCCCTCGGTTAATAAAATTTGCAAATTTAGTCCAAATTTCACCAAATTAAAAGTTTAACATTTTCATTTTCTAAATAAGCTCAAAACATTCAGGTTAGCTTATTTGCTTAAAATCCAATATTTCCATTTAAATGGGCTTAGCGAGCCATTAAACTTGGCCCGTTAACATTTTAAGATCCAAGGGATTAGGGGGAACACTAGACCTACCTTAGTCCATCATTTTAAGTTACAAAAACATTTCAAAAGAGTTTGTGTGATCAGCTTATTGAATAAGCTTAAAAACTGCTTATTGGACTTATAAGGCCCAATCGATAATTATTAAGTTTATAGAAAACAAATTTTTGTTCAATCAAAATAGCTTTAGGAATCAGCTTATAAGAGCTTATTAGTTTGAATTATTTACCTGTTCTGTTTGCTAGCCATGTTATCAATGAGGTCAAGTTATAAAATTGATATGTTATGTGTCAACATTTTAAATTAACGAGGCCAAGTAAATGACCAAAATCAATTCTGAAACAGTTTGGATACTTAGAAATATTCTAAGTCTTTTTAGTAAAATTGTATAGGTCCAAACTATCTTAGGAACGTGTGATTTTTATTATTTTTTTGGTAAAGGGGTTAACCCCGGTAAATATATAACCAAAAAATCGTTAAGTACAAATGGAATGTGGCTGAAGTACCACATTAACCTCAAGCAAAAGCTTGATAAACTAGTGATTATGACAGGCCATAAACACAACAACCCTAGCTATATTACAAAGCAACTAACTAGGTATAAAAACAAGAAAAATCTTGAATCAAGCGAACGTCCCGCATCCACCCATAAGCACGAAGGAGGTCGAATATGTTATTATCTAGTTTCAAGCTTTGTATATCTCGATTATTAGTACATTAAACATTTAGGAGGTCGAATAAAAAGTATATGTTACGTTCTTGATTTACGAGAGATTAAGACAAAGTGAATGTGCAAAAATCAATATTAACTAAATGAAAAATATGATAAAGGTTTCAAGTTCTCACCTCACCTCACAAAGGTGGCGTAAAAACGTGTATAGGGATCGAGTTGGAACAAGGTATGAATGTGGCTTGTTACACGACCTACCAAAGGTCCAGGAATGAGAAATGATGGTACTTGAACTTGTTTCTAACCCTTCGAGAACTTGGCAATCTCTTTGTCCCATTTCTAGTATGCCTCGACTTGTATTTTAGCAATTGGTTCGTTTGTATGTGTGTGATTAACTGAGGATGCTAGAGGTTGTTTATATAACTTATTTGAAGCTTTGTGATCATAAGAGATGGTGAGTGAGCTTGTGTGCATTGCATGTTGCCTCCAAAATCAACCAATCGAGTTTACACACACAAGAGGATGTGTAAGACCATCTCCTGTTATTCCTGACATTCCTGACACTTGACATGAAGTATATAGTTGGTTTGTATTGATTGGGAAGCATGGGAGGTGCTAAGAATAGTTGTGACACGTTTGTATCAATCTCGTTCATATGGTTTGTGGGTTACACTTTGAGCAGATTAAAGTGACTAAGAGGGTGAGTTAGGGAACGAGGCTTGCCATTCTTGAATGTTAGTTAGGTCGTGATTTGAGTTATGTAATAATATGTTGGTGTTGTGTGTCGAAAAAAATGAATAACGAGGGTGTTTTGTTTGGCTGTGTCGACTGGGAAACAAAAGAAAACAAAGAAATATACTAAGGGGTGTTTGGGCTGGGCTTGCTGTTTGACGTGGATCAGGCCCAAAACAAAAATAAATAAAACTGGCCTGGTTGGTGTTGTTCATATGAGTTGGGGGGTTTCACTTGAGTCAGTTTTAAGGTAGTAAATATTCATGATATTTTGAGACAATTGGCATTCTTGAATCCTTGCAACAAGGTCAATCGAGTGGTGTAAGAATATGTATGTGTTGTGTGTCGAGATCAAGAGAAAAAGGGTGCGTTTGTGGCTTGGGTCGCGGCAGAAACAAGAAAAGAAAAAGAAAATAATTAAGGGTTTGTTTGGTGGTAATTGAGGTTTAAGTGGCCCATTGAGTCACGTGGTACTCTTGGGCAATCCGTTCGTCCTTCGATACTTCTTCTTTCGTTATTATTTTGTGTAGAGTGGTTTGTATAAGTGTATGTAACTACTGAGCTCGCATGTGAAGACTTATATAGTGAGCTTTTGGAGGTGTATACAAGGTAGGTTCTTATGAGATGGAGTGTTAGATCGAATGGTTTGCATGTGTTTGTGTGTGAGTGAACTGTTGATGCATGGCTTGTTTATATACGATATTGGATGCATGAATGTGAATGATGATAATGTGCAGGAAACATGTGTAAGTCTTGAGTGTGTAAGTATCTATAACATGCATGTCCTTGGATTGGGGAGAGTTAGAGGTGGGAGGTTGTGTGTAAGAGTTTACACATGGGTTTCGTAGGTTGTATTTGAGGTAGAAATGAGTGAGGGAGGGTGATGTGTAGGAATGTACAAGTAGTAGTACTTAAGTTGAGTCCAGGTCGTATTTTATAGATAACAGCCACGAATTGCATTTTTGGTTTAAAATCTCTCGAGTCTAGATGTAAAACATTATTTCGGATAACTTTCGTGTTTTACACTTTTCCTGGTTCGGACCAGAAGAGCCTTAAAATTAGGATTTAAATTCGTTACAGAAAGTTGGTGGTTTATTAGAATTTATACGAAGTGTCATTACTATTTGTGTTAATTTGAGATGAAACGTGTAAGGTGCCTTAACTTGATCAATATTCTAGTATAGTAATTATATTTAAAAGTTGATAACAATTGTCTTTCATGGTTCTTAGAAGCATGGAAACTAGAGTTGTGAAATAAAGGGATATGTCGTGTGTAAAAGTTATAATCAACTGAGCTAAAGCAAACATGTACTTGTGACTTGTAAATATAATAGTTAGAGGTGTGCTTGGGCTGTGGAGCTTGGTGAGCTTGTTGAAAGTATCGTGTTGAGGTCCAAAAATATTAGTTAGCAATCTCGGGAATTTTCGTAGTCTCCGGAAATATATAAATATTGTATGTTAAATATACGAAGCGTATATTTATAAAATATAATCGTTTTAAATTTATATATTATTCGCGATATTAATAAACTATTAAGGTTCGTGTGTAAGCATCGTTCCTAGGTAAATGGTCAATCATAAATGTCGTAGTGATTCACATAATATGTAATGTATAATAATAAAAAAAAATTGTTCTCCGTAAAAATGGTATTTAATTCACGTAATATCCTTTTATTCAAATATTGATATTTACTAATCGTATGGGAAAATTACGGGAGGTTACATTACCTACCTCTTACAGGGAATTCCGTCCTGGAATTCTAGTCTAAGATAGTTGCCAAAGGTGTCTAGGGAAAAGATGTGGGTACTTGGTGCAAATCTGATCTTCGTGTTTCTTAGAAATCCTATATCCCAAGTATAACTTACTTACACCTCAGAGATCATTGTTCCCTTCATTGCATGATTCTTCCTAAATTAGACATAGGTGATCAGGCTATGTATAATTTACGAGTAATAATGCAATGCTTGGACCAATCGACCCGTATGATGTCCGGTCTAGTTGTTGGTTCGTAGAGTTTATAAGTTAAACGGTTGATTTCCTAAATCAAAGTATGAGTGCTTGCCCTAACTTAGTCAATACTAGAATAGTTCGTCGGTTTGGCGTTGAAATGGATTTTGGCCATGCCACAAATGAAATGATAGCTAGAGTAGAAGGAGTGGATAATATGGAATTCAGGAAGAACTAGGTAGTACAATAGGTGAGGAAATATCACAGCGAGTCGCTTATTGAACAGAAAGTAGACCTAAGTCGTGAGAAAGACGAATACTTAAAGGTGACATTACTTAGTACAACCAAGTGCTTAAGGAAATTCGGACGGTTAAATTCTAAACTTCATCAGTCTGCTGCGTTGTTGAGAATTGTTGTTGTTGTTGCGGTGATTGCTGGTGTTGCTATGATGGTTGTTGTCGTGGTGATGGGTGATTCTTTTATTATCGAGTTTCCTCTTGAGCACATTGCATTTGACCTCTTGGTCCAATAGCCTCTGAGCAAGTTTCATTGCTGCTTCCAGGGTTGGCGGGTTTGATGAGGTGACATCTCCTTTAATGCTCCTAGGGAGTCCTTCGACGTATTTCTCCAAGGTTTTCTCAAGGTCAGGCACCATCGATGGGCATAGTATTTTAAGTTCCTGAAACCTTCGGTTGTAAGTTCTTAGATCGATTCCCTTTACTACCAACACATAGAACTCATTCTCAAGCTTCCTCAATTCCGAACGAGGACAATACTTCTTTAATATCTTGGTCTTGAATTCAGTCCATGAGAGTTGATATGCTGTCGTTGCTCCTAGAGTCTGAACAATAGCATTCCACCAAGATAGGGCATCTTGTATTAGAGTTCCCGTTGCGAAGCTAACTTTGTTGTTTTCTAAAGCATCTATTTCTTTGGAAGATCGTTTCACATCGCTCAAACCATTGGGCTAATTCGGATATCCTTTCGGTACCTTTGAAGTATGTGGGTTGGCATGCTATAAAGTCCTTATAGGTGTAGTAACAAGGTGCGGTGTCGCGTTTCCAGCCATTTGTGTGCCAGTATCTCTTTGGCGGGCTTGTTCGGTTAAGACGGCATTGACACCATCAGCAATTGCTTGTTGTATCGCTGCTGGGGTCATAACTTCGGGGTTTGTTGGCGTAGTGGTTGTGGTTGTTCTTCTAGTTCTAGCCATGTTGCTATCATCGACGAAGGAAAGACGTATGTTAAGTTAGGATACTTCTTATACAACCAAGAATAGGGTTATAATCATAACAACTTAGTCAATGAGAAATTTAAGTTAAGATGTGTCACAGCATGTCGGCAGGACAAACATAAATCGATGTCATTACAATATTTATTAATACTTGTTTGAATGTTTACAAAACATCATATGACAAGATTCCTTATTAATAGAACATTGGTTTGTTAAGCTGACAAGTCTCAGATTCATGGTTTTCCTAAGGTTTTGTCCATACGGTTTTGGAGTTCTTGAATGGCAGTGGTTATAGTTTCGATGGTTTGATCTCTTGCTCTTTCCCTAGTTAGGTATTCTTGTAAGGCTTGCCTAGGATACACATTCTCCATGTCAATCCTCTCAATTTCACGGTCCAGGGCTCCCATCGTTATTTCTGTTGAAGTGTTGGCTCCACATAATGCTCCTATAAGCTCCATTGATTCCCAAAACTGAGTATTTATCTGTTCAAATACAACCTTCATAACTAATTGGCCAATTACAAAGTTCTCAATCTCATCTGTAAGAGTCTCTACGTGTTCACGAAGAAAGTCGTTGAGGGTGTCGGTAATAGTTTCGATTCGATTCTCATGTCAGACAAGTCTATCTGCCAACAAGGGTATAGTGTGATGAAGGGGTGAATAAATAGTTATTCCTAATGATCTAATCCTGAGTGGTTTTAATTGTTCTTTCTAGCTTAACGTATCTGCTACTACATTAGCTTTTCTTGGGTGATAACGTATCTCACAGTCATAATTGTTGAGTAGCTCTAACTAGTGGCGTTGTCTTGACTTGAGAAAAAATTTCATTTTGAATGAAGATTGTTATTCTATTGTGTTTGGAAAATAATTATTGTTCACATTCCGTGAAAATCTGTGGGGTAACTTACCCATTTAGACAAAGATTTTGTCCGTAACAGATATTTAACAATGAGGGTTTCGGATAAAAGTGATAGACGTAGAGAAAGGTTGTTGAACTTCAGCTTTTGTCTTGGTGGGAGGTCTAAAGTCTTTCAGTTTATTTATGTTTCTTGACAAGTTGTCAAAAGAAGGTTTCGATACTAAGAGGACTATTTGGGGGTTTATCTACACAAATAACTCCTATGTAGATGTAAAGTCGAACTGTTGAAGGAACCTCTTTTCGTTGTTAATGCAAGTATGCTTTTCAAGCTTTTTCCTTACTCTTAAAGCAGGCATACGCAAAAACTCTCTATTTGGCTTTTTACTGGAATCAATATGTCTAAACATAAGGTAGTGTTTTCATGACTCATTAAACGGGGGATCAAAATCTTTGCGCAGTAGCGGAGGGCGAAGCGAATGTAGGGGACACAGCCTATTCAGGGAAGGAGGATGGACTGGACTTGTTCCTATTCATGGCATGGGTAAAAGCAGCCCTAATGACTTTTTAGTGAAGATATGCTTATATGGCACGAAATGCCGATCAAATTCGTCGAACAAAAGATGTGCATTCAAAATTTCCTATAGTACTGCTCTAGTAAGAAGTTCATGGATCTATTGATAGAAGATAGTAGGTGGTGATGGTGATAGCACAGGTGGTGTAAGTGGTGGTGGCACAACTGATTCTGGTGGTGGTATGACAAGAGCTGGTAGTGATATAAGAAGAATTTGCTTCATACGGCTGAAGTTGTCGAATTTTCCTATTTCGGTGAATTGGATCAGGTGATGTCGAAGGGGAAGCCTATAAATCCGATGACAAGACAATAGGGTGGGAATATGAAGACATGGTATTTGTAATAATCCCGATTAGTAAATATAAGTCATTAGCATAATTATAACATGTTAACATATAAAAGTAATGTCTCTACCAGATGTTGGAAACGCGTAGGCACGGAGGGCATAAGCTGGTATTTTGTAAAAGTGGTCCGTTTTTTAAAGTGTAGTTATAGTCCAATGTTCAAAACACTTGGTTCTCTATAACTGTAGCTCTGATGCCAATCTGTAACACCCCCAAAATCATCACGTCAGCGGAAGACTTAAAAATGTCAGCGGAAGACTTTTTGGGTGTTACTTCGAGGACCTTTGTCACAATCATAGAAAACGACACAAAAGTGACACTTTAATTCATTCAAAATACTAAATATTCGAGACATCAAGATGTTTCATAGTTTAAACAACAAGTTTATTTGAAATGTGTCAAAACGTTTATTTAAGCCCATGCCGGGTTACAAGCCCACTCCGTGCCTTCAAGTTCCTTCTTGTTTAGTTACCTGAGATAAACACATGCTAAAAGTGTTATCACAAAGGTTGGTGAGTTCATAGAGTTTATAGTTTCAAATATCGATTTCCAAAATCAAAGAGTTTATGATTCCATAGAAGTTATAATAACAGTTGATTATCAAATTAAAGTGTGAGTAAATCCATAATATTCATAGCTTAAATCGTTGATTTATCAAAATCAGAAGAATGAGTAATTTCCTTAATAATTCAAAAATAGTCCGTTGGTTTGCCCTTCATCGGGTCAACACCAAAATAGTAGTTCGTTTGTCCTAACTAGGACAACACCAAAATATTAGTTTGTTTGCCAATTATTAGTAGTTTTTCCTGCTATATAGTGAACACAATCTCGGGGTTTGATAAAACAGTGGGCTACAACATTGTACGCCCCTAACATCAGTCATTGTAGTGCTACAATGGAGGTAGAACCCTTGGACCAGGCACCACTTGAGGACATAGGTTTGAACACTTGTAGTGATAACCTTACTCCTAGTTCTAGGGAATTTTCTAGTGTTGATGAACCGGAACCTCAATCTTTACACACCTTTCCATCCTTAGATATATTTCTAGGAGACAAAAGAGGAACCGACCCACCCATCAACCAATATTATCCGGGTAGTTTTAGGATGAAGGAAGCCATTCACTCACCCCCTTCACCTCACGTGGCATATTCACACCCTAAGGGTGTGTATCGCTACTTCCACCCGCACTTAATTCAAAGTGTAGGGAAAACCTCCCCTATTTCCGTTAAATAAGGGTAGAGTCAGGCTCGTGACTCGAACAAAAACAAGCGCTTATTGGGAGGCAACCCAAGCTTTATTTGTTTGTTTGTTTGTTTGTTAGTTTGTTTGTTTGTTTGTTTGTTTGTTTGTTTGTTTGTTTGTTTGATTTTATTTGTTTCCGTATGCATGTTTTATTTTTGTTGCTCGTGGCTCATGTTTCAAGGTAAATTGTGAAAATGTTTTATTTTGTTTTTAACTTCGTCTTAATTGCATATAAAGGTATTTTGCAAAAGATAAGTGTAAGGGAGATCCAAATTTGTTTATAAGAACGAAATTGAGCATGAATCACAACAATATTAAATGGACATGTGTATTAGTACTTGTTAGAGTCAAATGCTTGTATCGAGTCATAATGATGTTTTGCAGGATTTTCCAGGAAGTAGGACATAAGTTTTTCCAGAAATTTTCCGGAAACTTAACCTAAAGATTTCTGCAGGTCACTTCTGACGGCGTCATGAGTTTACTCTTGACGGCGTCACGTGTAAAATTCTGGAAATTTTGCTAGTTTTGTTTATACCGGACTCTTAAAGTTTTTGTTGATTCTTTAGTTTTATAAACTCCAGGAAATCTGCAAACATTCATTCCACAAGCATTATATCTTTCATTGTTTTGTTTTTATTCCTAAGTCTGGAATTACATCTAGTTGTGAGTTCTCTTTGTTCGGGTTGATGCTTTGGGTTTGTGTTTGTTTTCTCAGGTTTAACAGGTTATGTATGACAAGAAGATGATTTATATTCCGGAAGGGAAGCTTTGATTGTTCATTTTCTTGGAGGAAGATTTAACCTGGCCACCCTATTATCCATACCGAGCGAATCAGGGGAGTATTTGATTTCATTCTTTTTACTTTTGCACTTTTACATTCTTTACTTGAACATTGGGGACAATGTTCATCTTAAGTGTAAGAGGAGGGTAAAAAGATGATACCTGACATATGCACTTTCGCTTGAGTTTGTTTTGTTTAATAGTAGATGTGTAATAAAACTATGAGAAATACTTGTTAGTGCAATTTTAGCGCCAAATTTAAATTTTTTTACAACATTTAGGAGTGAAACTTTAGCCATAGCAAGCGTCTCATGGATAGGAGATTATATGACTAGCACATAACCGTATATTCAGAAAAATTTTCCACCCAAATATGTGAGGTTCGCCTTTAGATTTGATAGGAAAAACATTTACTATTAGTGCTTATGAGTGTACCGGTAGCATTTAGATTCTAGAACTTGCGTTAGTGATGCATCCCGAGACCGCTAGTGAGACTACATTCGTGTAGTAGGATTTACTACATGATAAGAGGCATTAGGATCACCCTTGTGTTAAACCCGTATTATGATTACTTGACCATTTATGTCATATTATTTGGCTAGTTAAGTCAACTAATTTTTCCCACACCCTTAGCGTTGTACTCATTTTTAGTACACGAAACCCCTAGTACACCCCTCCGAGCCTATCTTTTTGTTTCTAACTTTAAGAATTTTACTCAAAGGAAGAATTTGTTACACCCCACTTAAATGTACAACCAAATCGCCTTAACCTTCCGTGTATGCGCTCATTTTTAGTGCATTATTGTTATTTGTTAAACCCTAAGTTAACTTTCTAATTGATTACATGGTTGCTGAGTCGAGTCATATCCTTGTACATATTGTTTTGGGACGATTGGGACTCATGGGTAAAGTACTTATTTTATGGAGTAATGGGGAAGAACATCATATATTACCCCCATATGTACGTTAATCTTAAAAGTGCTCCAAGTGTTTTGATTATCTTGATTCGAGTCATTAGATTAGTTTATTGTAAAGTATGTAAAGATTCAAGTGTAAGGGGAACGTTCATTCCCTATGATGTATTATTTTGGATGGTATGGTAAGAGTGTATGCAAAAAAAAAAAAAAAAAAAAAAAAAAAAAAAAAAAAAAAAAAAATTGAAAAAATCAAGAAAAAAAAATAGAAAAAGAAAGAAAGAGAAAAACATACGGACTACCATCCCTTTTTATTCTATGTTCATTTTATGTTTTTGTTATTTTTCATTTATTAGCTTAAGTCGAGTCTAGTATTGGCTTAGCAACGCCATATTGTACATGTAATTAACTAAGATTGATAACTCGCCACCAGTAAAACTTCCTTTATCCAACAAAACCGTGTATTTCATATCCCTACACCTAACGTTACAACCCTTTAAAAGACCTCTTTGATAGTTTATCCTAGGTGCTTACGTCATGTGGTGGAGGTTTGATCCTTTTCCAAGCCTATGGTAATCTATTTTGCTATGACAGGTAGTGAGAGATATCTTCCGTTTTCATATTATAATTTATACTTTATTACACCCGAGAGATGTGAGTATCTAAACACTATTTATGAGGTGCTAATGTATGACCTCCGTGCTTGTCTATTGGTCTTTAGTGGAACGATTATTTGTTGTAATTACTTTTATATTAGTGTTAAATGACCCCTAACTTGTATTTTGACTAGAATAAAAGCGCATTTGCTTGAGGACAAGCAAATCTCAAGTGTAAGGGTATATGATGAGGCGAAAAATGAACCGTTTTTGGGGGGTCATTTAAGCCGGAATTCGAATTTATTTGATCAAATATTTCCCTAAATCGTTCCTTTTGTGATTTTAGGTACTTTGGGAGTGAAATCTGGAAAAGGAAGCAATTCGGACGTTTTTGGAGCATAAAAGTGAAGAAAACACCAAAGTCTTAATTTTCCTTGCTGGGAACAGTAGGTGACAGCGTCAAGAGGAAAATCTTGACGGCGTCAAGAGTAAAAGTGGTGACGGCCCAGAGACAATGTGAAGGCGTCACCCAAGGCCGTCACGTGTTAACTGGTCAAAACTTGCGCGCGTGGTAGCTGACACCATTTTGGCCATAACTTTTGCATACGAACTCGGATTTGAGCGATTCAAAAAAAGAAAACGAAGAGGGCGAAGAGATCTACAATTTGGTGAAAAAATGGTCTTGACGGCGTCAAGAGAAACGAGGTGACGCCGTCAAGAAGGGCCGACAGAAAACATGCCTATAAATATAACTTCATAACTTCACTTTTTGTAAGCCCTAAACCCTAAGGTCGATTCCTGGGTTTAGGTGGGTGTTTTTCCAGCAACTTAGAGGGTTTCAATCACTCCATAAAAACATCATGTATTGGTTTGATGATTCTATCTTAATTATGTTTTCCATTATCATTGTTGTTTGCTCTTATTTGATGATGATTTGCTAATTCACCTTGTGTCTACTTATGATTATGTGAAACTTGTATATAATTGATTAGATCTCATTGATTTCTTGTTGATGTTGTGTCTATCTTCATCAATGAGGGGCTTGTTGATGTGTGTATCTATCTCCATCAATTAAGGCGTGACAACTTCAATAGATCTAGTTGGTTTAGTTTATAATTCTTGTTTCCTATTGATTCTTGTTTTGATTGAATGAATTTATATGTTAGGCTTAAGAAAACTGGCAGATCTCCAAATGGTAACATGTTTGAACGTCTTAGGAAACATGAACCGATTGCACTAGGTCTTTATTGGTTGTATTTAATGCATGAGCCACTGTTTATAATCCCTATGGTTGTGCTGGGCATGGTATTGGAGGAGATAAGAGCTCATAGAAATGGGGAGTTATGTGCGATACCCCATGAATGGTATTAAGGAATACAACCCGTCAATTAAAACAAGGTTACAATTCAATAGGTAGGATTGGATAGCTAGCAAGGAGTAACATATCATGGGTAGACATGCTTCACCTATCTTGTAGAACCCTAGTTTATTTTCTTGTTTATTAGTTTAATTAGTAGCATTTGGGTTAGTTGATTAGCAACTAATTCCGCCCACTCTTCCAAAACCTGAGATTTTCACTTGCTTTTCATAAAATATAAAAACACAAAAAGAATCATCCTTCACCTTTAGACCTAGTTAGATCAATTTCAATCCTAACGACACTATTCCTAGCTGAACGATCAATCCCCCGGTACTTGTCACTATACTATACTACAACTATAAAGTACACTGCCTGGTGGGGGTTGTAAGCTTCTCAAGATCCCTTGAGAGGTAAAGCCTGGTGCGATTCCCACGTATCACCTATGAAATCAAATAAAGTGCATTTGGTGGCTTTCCTCTAGCGACCAAATGGGGATTGTCAATCCCTAATAGATCTATCCACAATTATTTACGTTCACTCTGCAAGTGATTAAGGCGCATGATTGAGGGACTTTTGGTAATAGGAAACTTAGGCAATAGAGATTAAATATAGCATATCGTTGAAAAATCACTTGTAATCATGTCTATAGCAGGTATCTCCTTATGAGATATAAAAATGTGTAAACTAGTAAAGTTTATATGTAATATAGTCCTGTATTTAATTAATGAATACTTGTAAAAGTAAAAACAGTAGTTAAGCATGTATCTCCCCCAAAAACGTTTATAAACCATTGTAAAACAAGTAAGATTAGGGGCTATGACTCACCTTAGTAGTACAGTAGTAGTGGTAGTAACATAATCTCAACGATGCAAGGCAACGGCTTCACACACAACCTAAAAGATATGGTATGTTTTAGTTGATAGTCTAAATCTAGTTTTATCGCGAATATTAGTCATTCAGTTGTGATTAAAACTCGTGTTCGTTTAAATGCTTGAAGTTCAAGAACAAAGTTATATATACATATAACTTGTGAGTGTAATGATCGATGATCGATGTGCGATGGAAAATCATCAAGAATAAGTCGAAGTGTGTAGACGATGTGTTATGATGTTATTTTAAAAGAAAAGAATATTGTATCGTTATGTCATTAAATATTAATTATAGTTACGCGAATATTTATATCGTATATATATATATATATATATATATATATATATATATATATATATATATATATATATATATATATATATATATATATATATATATATATAAGTTGAATTTATTAAGTTTTTACGTCAAATGTATGTACATATATATATTCAACATTATTATAATTTATATAAAATGATATTATAGAAAATCCCCTTAAGTTTCACAAAAGTTACAATTTTAACCTTAACGATATAAACTTTACACCGTTAGTCCAAAGTTATATATATTTACATTTTAGGTTCAAAAGTATCGATATTTACATTTATTACTTCTAAGTTTTAATAATTACAGTTTATAACTCATAAATTCAGATTTGACAGTTTCTACCCTAAGTTTTCAGAATTTACACTTTTAGTCCCTCGGTTAATAAAATTTGCAAATTTAGTCCAAATTTCACCAAATTAAAAGTTTAACATTTTCATTTTCTAAATAAGCCAAAACATTCAGGTTAGCTTATTTCAATAGCTTATTTGCTTAAAATCCAATTTTTCCATTTAAATGGGCTTAGCGAGCCATTAAACTTGCCCCGTTAACATTTTAAGATCCAAAGGGTTAGGGGGAACACTAGACCTACCTTAGTCCATCATTTTAAGTTACAAAAACATTTCAAAAGAGTTTTTGTGATCAGCTTATTGAATAAGCTTAAAAACTGCTTATTGGACTTATAAGGCCCAATCGATAATTATTAAGTTTATAGAAAACAGATTTTTGTTCAATCAAAATAGCTTTAGGAATCAGCTTATAAGAGCTTATTAGTTTGAATTATTTACATGTTCTGTTTGCTAGCCACGTTATCAATGAGGTCAAGTTATAAAATTGATATGTTATGTGTCAACATTTTAAATTAACGAGGCCAAGTAAATGACCAAAATCAATTCTGAAACAGTTTGGAGACTTAGAAATATTCTAAGTCTTTTTAGTAAAATCGTATAGGTCCAAACTATCTTAGGAACGTGTGATTTTTATTAAGTATATGTTATTATCTAGTTTCAAGCTTTGTATATCTCGATTATTAGTACATTAAACATTTAGGAGGTCGAATAAAAAGTATATGTTACGTTTTTGATTTACGAGAGATTAAGACAAAGTGAATGTGCAAAAATCAATATTAACGAAATGAAAAATGTTAATACAAATATCGCCTAAAAACGTTATTTATTTTTTACGATCTTTGCTAAGTTTTGTTAATGACAAAGTATGAAGTTTAACTATAAGTAAATCATCACTTTAAGTGTTTAAGTCTTGTTTAACTAAGGTTTACATTTCCTTTTAAACAAAACATTGTTTTTATTTCTTAAATTAGAAAGTGTCTTGTCACATCACATTTATTTCTTAAAATAGTAATGTCACATCACATTTAGGGCAAGCCTTGTCCATATACATTTATGGTAAGAAAGAGTGTTTGACTAACCTTATGCTTGCTTACAAGTCTTGTGTTTGACTAGGTTTAATGTGATGTGACCTTGTTTGGTTTGGGAGATTTATTGCAAAAACCAACTGCAGCCCTGGCGGTACCCTGGGGATACACGGGCGGAACCCTCCTGAGGGGTCCGCCGTATCCGCCAGACCTGCAGAATGGTTTGCTATAAATACCAAACCATTTGTTAGTTTTGAGTCACCCCCTTTAGGATATATTTTCACATACTCTCTCAACTAACTCAGTAACATTTTGATTTGTGTGATTCTCTTATATAGCAAGGGACTTCACAAGATCATTCAAGAAGTTACAAGCTTCAACTCTAAAGTTGCAAGTCTTGGTAGCTTGGTCATGTATAAGCTTTGGTAGTTTATACTTCATTTGTGTCATGTATGTAGAAGTAAGTGGTTAGTATTTTAGGCATCAAAATACATTGTGTGTCGGGAGTTGTTGTACCCTTGTAAAAGAACTAACGGGAGTGGTTGTACCCTTGGTAAAGAACTCGACATCTAGCTTAGTGTCGGTAAAAGTGTAAGCGACGATGGGAGTGGTTGTAGCCGTGTAAAAGAACTCGACATCTAGCTTAGTGTCGGTAAAAGTGTAAGCGACGTTGTAAAGGTTTTCTCCGCCGGTGAAAGGAGCTTGTTGATTAGTGCTTATAACTCTCGAGTTGGAAACTCGGGGCGTGGATGTAGGGCAAGGAAAAAGAGTCCTTGTAGCCGAACCACGATAAACAATCATGTTGTGGTTTGATCGTTTCTTTCTTTATCTTTGCTTATTACATGTTGTTCTTTAGTTAGAATTGCTAGTTGCATATAAAGCTTTTCAAAGAACTAAACAATTAAAGATGTGTTTATTTCTTCAAACAAAAGTAAAGCTTTTCAAAGAACTAAACAAGCAAAGTTAGGATCATCACAAGCAAAGCTTTTCAAAGTATGAAACTAGTAAAGTTAGAATTATTATTCACATGAAAAGCTTTTCAAAGAATCAAACATATAACGTTGTGTTTATATCTTTAAACAAACGTAAAAGTTTTTAAAGATATTCAAGTTAAAAAGAAATTAAAAAGCGGTAAACTATTCAACCCCCCTTCTAGTTTTCTACAATTGGCATCAGGAGCTACGTTACTCAAGATCTTTAAAATAGAATGTATTTTAAAACTTGGATCGATCAATGGATTTTGAAAATCTCAAAGAAGGGCAACCTATTCAAAACCCACCGCTATTTGAAAATGAAAACTTACTTGAATGGAAAAGTAATTTTTAAAACTATGTGAAATCAATTGATCAAGATCTTTGGCATATTATTTCTTTTGGTGATTTCAAACCAAAGAAAACAAGTTTTTGAAAACCAAGATAACTATCTTAAACTTGATAAAAATACTAAAGCTAAAACAATGATTTATAAAGCTTTAGTACCAAATATGAAAGAATGTATTTTTGTCAAACGGCTAATGATATTTGGAAAAATATGTTAAACTTTCATCAAGAAATATGTTAAGCCAAAGATGATCAATTTGATCTCACATATGAATTAGAAGTCTTAGTAATATTAATAGATAGACATTTAGTTGAGATAAATACATGTACTACTAGTTTAAATGTTTTAAATGAAGGTGTAAGTGAAGATGATTACTCATGTCTAGTTCTTAGTGGACTTGCTTACGATTCATGGAATAACACGGATGAAGATGAAGCCAACCATCCGGTTTGCGATTCTCAACTAGATAAAACATCAAGCAAGATACACTTTGAAACCAAATACTTTTGCTTTGATAAATTTATCCTAGAGTTTTCTAAACTAGAAAATGAGTCTTCAAAATCTTTTAAGAATATCTTTGAAATGGAAATCTTGTTAGAAGATAAAATGTCTTGAATTGAGAATTATGTTGAAATTGATCTAGAATGTAAATTGTGTCTAGATTACAAACATAAGATTAAAAAGCAAAATGAGAAAGGATATAATTATTAGTTAAATTTGATAAAAGCTCAAAATCTCATTGAAAGATTGTTGAGGAGTCAAAGGTTGTTTAAAGATAAAACCGGATTAGGATTTAACTCAAAAGCACCATCAACTAATAAAACAAAGCAAGTAAAATTTGTCAAACCTAGAAGAGAGATTTAGAGATAATTCAATCTCTAATAGAAACTCATGATAAAAGGATTAGGATTATCATTCTCTATGCTTTTATATGATTATCTAACCTTCTTGGATATATGAGTTATTGAGTTTCAAAGCGTGTCGTCAAACCAAGATTTCACGCGTAGTGTTTATCCTCTTGATAGCATCTCTATGCAATTTAAAAGGTACGCATTACTTCAACTCGACTTTGATTGTCTCTTGTTTCTAACTTTATGTGTTGGAATATGTGTTATTTGTAATACTCTTAAGTGATTACCTGCTATTAGTAATAACTAAGATTAGATTCTATGCAACAAGGAATTTCGTCTTTAGTACTAGTAGGAGATATAAGGTGTTTTGGTTCTTTAACCATCAAGAGATAAACACGAGAAACTCTTGAGTAAGTCTCACTCAACTCTTGCTTACAAGTGAGCTAACTTAGAATTTCCTAAGTGTTAAAATGTCTAACACTTTTGTGATGCTTGCAAAACAAACCCTTGTTAAAAAACATTCTTAAATACTACACCTTGAGTCTTAAATTATGTTTTTATTCAATCACTCTTTTATGATAATCTCACATAAAACACACAAGGTGAAATAAATCACACAAGCATACATTTGGATGTGTGAAATAAAATGAGTTTTCAACATCTAGGATTTACACATTAAAATGTGACACATAGTCTCATGATGTTGTACCTCTTGGACTTTTTCAAAACAAATAGAGTTCATAGTTTCTTAAGTAAGAAAACCCAAAGAGTCAAGGAGTCGTTGAATATAACATTTAACGTGTAATCTCTTCCTTCTAAGATATCATCTTTGGTAGATGATGACTTAGTCGAAAGTCCAATGATGGCAAGACAAGTATGTTGTGTAAAACATTAAGAATAAAAATACAAAATAACATCTTCTCACCTTGAGTCAAACATTGAATCAAGAAAAATTGACATAAGTTATAAAACTTAATTTATAGATCATAGTTGTGTCTAAACAAAGTCAACAAAAACAATTTTTGGAATTTAGAGTAAAACAACCAGTGAAACAAAATATACGTTTCGAAGAAATCATGTGATTATAAGTGTCAAATATTTGAAAGTCTATTTGATAAAAATGGCAAACTCCAAAAGCAAGGAATTTTAACTTAAAGACATTCTTAGTTACTCTCTTGTTCTCAATGGTTAAGTTATTGATGACTTATCAAGAATGAGATTAGTAAATCCGTAGGTAAAACTAAACGTAGAGAAATGTTCGGAAGACTACTTGTTCTCATAACAATTAGATCCAACATTATGTTTAGCATTTTTCTATGTGCTCGTGTTAAAGAGGATCCTTAAACAACTCTTTAGTTGAGCTTGTTTGGATACATCATAAGGTACTACACAACTAGGATTATGGTATCCCAAAAGAACGGGAATAGAAACCATAGTGTATGCACAATGGAATTATGCCGGTAATAAGTTGACAAGAAAAGCACAAGTGGTATTTGCACTTTTATACTTACTTACCCAATGATTCTCCAAAACACGTAAGGTTCTAAAATTAGTTTCGGATGGAGAAGCACATCAACAAGCTCCACTTGAACAAGCTAACTCACGTCGACAACGGAATTCATCTCATCAACATTGTTATCTCTTCAACAAAGGAAGCATCGACTTCAACGACAATTCAATCCATTATGTTCTTTATTGACATAGTGTGATCCGTCATCATCGCCTTAGTAAAAATGTTCATTAAGGAACGTCTTAACTAAGAAAGTCTTATAAGTTAACCATTCAATCAACGCTTTCACAAAATCTCTTGAATGTGAAGCATTCATAATTCCTAGGCTTAGTCAAAGACTCATAAGACCTAAAACCTTAGTTTTGAACATTAGGATAAAACCATAAAAATCAAGACAATTCCTTTTGAGTTTTTCCCTGCAGCTCCCACGGCACCTTCAGACCATACGGGCGGAATCCATTTTTTAGTTCCGCCTGGTCCGCCAAAGCCTCAGATTGTTTTATTCTTAATTTCAAAACCAAACACCCTCTTAACTTTAACATTAACTTTCAAACAGCCATCACCCTCTCAAAAACACATATCCTCACGAATTTTAGGGCTTTCAATCCAATCTCTTCAAATCCAACTAACTTTGTAAGTATTCTAATCACAATTGCATTGTTGATTCAAGTATAACATTCTTGTTTACAATCATTAACTAGAATCTTAGGGTTTATGCATAAAACTTATTGATTCATGAAAAACTTGGTGGCTAGTCAATTATGTTTTCCATTAGTTAAGAATTATATCCTTTTTATTGTTATTTTGATTTGCCAAACACACCAAGTGCATTGTCTTTCAAAAATCGCATCCAAAATTAGAACATGATTCATCACCACATTGTTAAAACAAAAGAAAAACATCATTTAAACATCACTTGCATACTATCTCTTGAATGCTAAAGGGGATACATAACTAATATGTATTTTCGGGTACATTCAATCGAAGACACATTCAATTAGGAGAGTGTTGGTTATCTTTTGTTTTTACAACAAAATTTGCTTAACAAAACAATTTGGGAATCAAAATGAGTCAAGATAACCAAGTCTCCACATTGTTTTGCATATAGGAACACATTAGAACATCCACATTGTTAAAAGTCATTAACATATAATTTTATGTTTTCTAGGAATCAACATGCCTCCCGCAAACAAATCCGATCACAAGGAAACCCTTAAGTACATGCCCAAACACCATAGGACCAAAGGTCTCAACCCGGTTCAAGTAGAAACCTTTAAGGCATTAGAAAAATGCTATGTTCACGAAGGTAGAACCATTGATCCATCTTTTCTAGAAGGAACATCTATTCGCCAAAACTTTGCCGCAATTAACTTTGATTGTCTCCTTGACATAGATGAGCCAATTTATCCTAGGTTCATCTTGGAATTCTATGCAACCGTAAACCTTTCCACAAGTGTTGTTGGTAAGATATCATTAAACTTCACAACCAATCAAATATCACATGACATAGATTTAAAAGACTTAGCTATCATTCTTGGTGTCCCAAATGAAGGAACTTGCCTCTACACGGATAAGTGGCCCATTTCAAGTCTTGATTCTATTGAGCGTTTTTATCCATACGACACACCTCTTGCTAGTAAGGAAACTATTAAGGAACATCTCTTTGTTAGAACCTCTACCACTAGGGTGAATCGTTCGGGGAATATTGTAGATAAGGATCCTTTTGGTATGGAGCTCAATGAGCTTAAACCGCAATTTAAGAAGAGGGAAGAAATTCTTAGAGCTAACGTCATAAGTACCATAGGAAATAGAGATCACATCAACACATGCCTTTGCTACATGCTCTATAGCATTTCCACCGGTCAACCCTTCAACTTAGCCTACTACCTAGCCAAAAGAATGGCCGACATACCCTTAGTTGGAACAACCGCTCTTCCCTATGGAATGCTTCTTACCCGCCTCTTTAGAGCAATCTCATCCATTTCTCCTAACGATAATGGAATACGCCTTGACTATTCTCTCGTTCCTCACATCTTCGTTCCTTTAAGTGATAAACGAGTTTTCAAAGGTAAGGGCAAACGTACTCGATCACCTACACCATCATCATCATCATCCGGCATGAGCGAGGACGATAAACTTCCTAACTCTAAGTTACCTCCTCTAGAATACCTTCAAGCACTCCCCGCCATTGACAATGCATCTGAAGAATTCAAGCAAACCAAAGGAATGTTCAAATGCTTTGGAAGGTACCTAAACAAGCTCAATAAGAAGATAGACCGGTTGTGAGAAGATTAAGGAGTGTTTGGCTTATGAATACTTTAGAAGCGTTTATGTGTTAAACTACGTGATTTGTTTGTTTTTCACTTTCATGGTTTATTACATTTGTTGGATTATGTTTGTATGAACTTGTATGCAAAATGACAATGTTTAAGGTGTTTGTCATTTTCTTTATGCTTATGGAAATTCTTACTAAGTATAGTGAAATCCTCGACCTCAAGGTCAAAGTCCTATGATATGTACGTTTACGTGTCTAATTTTTGCATTGCCTAACCAGAAATGCCTTATCATTTTGATTTTAGGAGTTTTCGAAAATTTTGAAAATTGTCTCGCGGGTCAAAAACGCGGACTGCCTAATTTTTGAGCTCTGGCGGTACCCAAAATTGGGTTCCGCCAGTGTATTTTCTGGGAATCCCAGAAATTGCCCAACGGATCAGGCGGTACCCTCACTTGGGTTCCGCCAGTGTATTCTGAGGGTTCCGCCAGACACCTGCAGAAATTTTTTCCATTTTTCTTAAGTCCAAAACTTGTAAAGTGTCAAACCATTATCCTAAGTGAGAAACATCTTCCATTAACTCCAATAACCATATTAGAACAACTTTCACTCACTAAAAGAATAAGGAAGCCACTTCCCTCCAAAAATTCAAATTCAAACATAACCAACTCAAGGAACCCTTTTAAAGGATCCTTCAAACCATTGAAACATTTTCAACCAAATCACATCCCATGATCACAAAGCATTGAGTGCATATGTTGGTCTTTCACTTCACCTTATCCCATTGGATTGACATGCAATGATTTGACATGTTCATGAAAACTATGTAAATCATTTGAAACCTCAATCTTTGAATGGTAAAACATCAAATCCAAACACCCATTTCAACATCTCCTTCATCCTATAAATTTGAAAGTTTTGCTACAATTCAAATCACACCATCACCATTAAAACCTCTTCTCTCAAAACATCAAAACCACACCTTTGAAATGACTAAATCCAACACATCATCCGAGTCATCAAAATCCTTCTCAAAAACCACTAGGATTAGTGTTAAACCTTGTTGCTTCAACAAAACCGTCAAGTCAAGCTCATCTTCTTCAAGTGATGCTTCTCTTAACATTTCTTCACCTATTCAAGATTTTCTTAACCTCACTACCTCAACACAATCCCCAACACATTGTAATACCAATGTAATTACCTTTCAAGAATTGCTTAATCTTGATACTCCAACACCCTCTCCAACACATTGCTACACAAACATGGCCACCATTCCTCCAACAACTAGACCTTCAAGTGATTCACCATCACCTTCTCAACAAGCTCAACCATCAAAAACTCCATCACCGCAATCACCAACACTTACACCAATGGAACTTTTCCATACACCTCCAACATCACCACTACCCTATTTGGAAACATTAGAAGACCTATCACCCAAATCATCAAGTCCACCATCCTTGTCACTCTTTGACACCATTGCTCAAATGGAAACCCAACAACAACCTAGTGAGCAACTAGATGATGAACCCCATCAACCATCATTAGTAGAACGGTTGGCTTACCGTTATGCTAGACCATCTATTTTTCTAAATGATCAAGGTCATACCCACTCACAATCATTTGTGTTTCACCCAATTTACAAAGACCTTCATGGCAATCCTTCCGGCGAACCAAGCTTCTGCCATTTTGTTCAAAACCAACAACCACCACAACAACAACAACCATCACCACAAGAACCTTCCCAACATTTTGAATCTCTACTTTCTTCTTATAAGAAAATAGAAGCATCCATATGGGAAAAACCTCCAAACCTTCATAATGAGATTGACACTCATTTAAACCACCTTCATGCCTTCAAACGTATGGTTGACTCTCAAATCAACCATATCATGGTTTTACAAACAACACTTCAATCAACAAATGAAGGAAGCAAAAACACTACTCAACCATCCACCTTTGCTCCTTCAAGTTCAAACCATCCACCACCAACATATCAAACCACTCTTCCACCAAACTTTCCCCGCCATGATTGCAATCATTGCGAAAGAACCGCTCACATTAGTGAAGGGTGTCGAAGGGAAATTCGTAAGCTATCCGAAGAAATGAGGTTTATACTAAACCACATTTTGGATCTTCTACAATCCTCGTCTCACACACCTCAACCTTAGAGTCTCCAAAATGAAACAAAACCGTTTCTTTTGGAAAATGTTTCCTAATTAAACCAAAACTGTGTCATCCTTTCAACCTTCAAAATAAAGCCCGCTACAATCCTCCAACCCACATTTTCATCCTTAAACAACCTTAGCCTTGTTTTTAGAAAATGTTTCTCATTAAGGAAAATGATGATTTCCTTGTAACCTTTTAAGTTCTTAGTTTATTTTTAGTTTTTCTTTATTTTTAGAAGTAGGATGGTGTAATCCAAATTTCTTGTCTTTGACTTTTTAAGAGTCAAAATTTTACATGAAATGAATTTCATTCTACTACAAGGTTTTCATTGTTTGTTGACCATTTAGGTATAATAAGTGAACTATACCTTTTATGGTACCATACATATATCTTGTGTTTTTGAAACTAACTTTTTTTTGTAGGATCATTATCTATGTTTTCCTTCCTTGATACTTGATACGTGGGAATCGCACCAGGCTTTACCTCTCAAGGGATCTCGAGAAGCTTACAACCCCCACCAGGCAGTGTACCTGATCGTTGTAGCATAGTATAGTGACAAGTACCGGGGGATTGATCGTTCAGCTTAGGAATAGTGTCGCTAGGATTAGAAAACCTAATTACTAGTGCTAAAGATGACAGAAGATTATTTTTGTATTTTTATATTTTATGAAAGCAATTAAAATCTCGGGGTTTGAAGGATTTGGGCGGAATTAGTTGCTATTCAACTAACCCAATACTAAAATGCAATCAAAATTAAATACTAAAAATGAAAATAAACTAATTATACTAAAGTTGTGAGCAGTAATTGGAGAAAATGTGTTTACTTAGATTTCACTACTCCCTAGATATCTTTTACACGTTAATTACTTGTTATAATTGCATGGATGACGGATCGTATTCCTTAATACCATTCATGGGGTGGCACACATAACTCCCCAATTCTATGAGCTCTTATCTCCTCCTACACCATGCCCAGCACAACTATAGGGATTGTAAACAGTGGCTCATGCATTAAATACAACCAATAAAGACCTAGTGCGCCTCGGTTCATGTTTCTTAAGACGTTCAAGCATGTTACCATTTGGAGATCTGCCAGTTTTCTTAAGCCTAACATATAAATCATTCATCCAAGACAATAATAAACAAGTAATCAACACATAATCAATATCTAGGTTTCATTAGATCTAAGCAAACACAAGATAGATCTAGCCTAGCATGATGGAATTAAGACAAGAACATGATATAGACAACCAACACATAGACATATTGATTGAATTAGAAGAACACTTATCTTGATTACACATGCAAGGTATCAAGGGTTGGAACCCTTGAAAAACCTGTAAAAGTTACACCAAAATCGTACTTAGGGTTTCTCCAAAACTTCTCTCTTTTTAATGAAAAAAATTAGAAAACTATATATAGGAAAAGAGGTCTGACGGCGTCAAGACCAAACATGTGACGCCGTCACCTCGCCGCCAAAACTCTTCTCGGACTGCCTAGATCAACTTCTGACGCCGTCAAGACTTATACACTTCCAGGCCGTCATGACTCTTTTACTCTTGACGCCCATCCTACGTGACGCCGTCAAATCTGCTCTGGATCGTCATGGGAATTCATGAAATTTGCTCTTGACGCCGTCACCTACTGTTCCCAGCTTGGAAAATTAAGACTTTGGCGTTTTCTTCACTTTTATGCTCCAAAAACGTCCGAATTGCTTCCTTTTCCAGATTTCACTCCCAAAGTACCTAAAATCACAAAAGGAACGATTTAGGGCAATATTTGATCAAATAAATTCGAATTCCGGCTTAAATGACCCCCTAAAAACGGATCATTTTTCGCCTCATCATATACCCTTACACTTGAGATTTGCTTGTCCTCAAGCAAATGCGCTTTTATTCTAGTCAAAATACAAGTTAGGGGTCATTTAACACTAATATAAAAGTAATTACAACAAATAATCGTTCCACTAAAGACCAATAGACAAGCACGGAGGTCATACACAAGCACCTCACAACTAGTGTTTAGATACTTACATCTCTCGTGTGTAATAAAGCATAAATTACAATATGGAAACGGAAGATATCTCTCACTACCTGTCATAGCAAAATAGATTACCATAGGCTTGGGAAAGGATCAAACCTCCACCACATGGCGTAAGCACCTAGGATAAACTATCAAAGAGGTCTTTTAAAGGGTTGTAACGTTAGGTGTAGGGATATGAAATACACGGTTTTGTTGGATAGAGGAAGTTTTTACTGGTGGCGAGTTAACAATCTTGGTTAATTACATGTACAATGTGGCGTTGCTAAGCCAAGACTAGACTCGACTTAAGCTAATAAATGAAAAATAACAAAAACATAAAATGAACATAGAATGAAAAGGGATGGTAGTCCGTATGTTTTTCTCTCTCTCTTTTTTTTTTTTTTTTTTTTTTTTTTGCATACACTCTTACCCTACCATCCAAAATAATACATCATAGGGAATGAGAATTCCCCTTACACTTGAATCTTTACATACTTTACAATCAACTAAACTAATGACTCGAATTAAGAAAATCAAAACACTTGGAGCACCTTTAAGATTAACGTACATATGGGGGTAATAATATTATGTTCTTCCCCATTACTCCATAAAATAAGTACTTTACCCATGAGTCCCAATCGTCCCAAAACAATATGTACAAGGATATGACTCGACTTAGCAACCATGTAATCAATTAGAAAGTTAACTTAGGATTTAAACAAATAACAATAATGCACTAAAATTGAGCGCATACACGGAAGGCTAAGGCGATTTGGTTGTACATTTAAGTGGGGTGTAACCAATTCTTTCTTTAAGTAAAATGCTTAAAGTTAGAAACGAAAATATAGGCTCGGAGGGGTGTACTAGGGGTTTCGTGTACTAAAAATGAGTACAACGCTAAGGGTGTGGGAAAAATTAGTTGACTTAACTAGCCAAGTAATATGACTTAAATGGTCAAGTAATTATAATACGGGTTTAACACAAGGGTGATCCTAATGCCCCTTATCATGTAGTAAATCCTACTACACGAATGTAGTCTCACTAGCGGTCTCGGGATGCATCACTAACGCAAGTTCTAGAATCTAAATACTACCGGTACACTCATAAGCACTAATAGTAAATGCTTTTCCTATCAAATCTAAAGGCGAACCTCACATATTTGGGTGGAAAATTTTTCTGAATATACGGTTTTGTGCTAGTCATACAATCTCCTATCAATGAGACGCTTGCTATGGCTAAAGTTTCACTCCTAAATGTTGTAAAAAATTTTAAATTTGGCGCTAAAATTGCACTAACAAGTATTTCTCATAATTTTATTACACATCTACCATCAAACAAAACAAACTCAAGCGAAAGTGCATATGTAAGGTATCATCTTTTTACCCTCCCCTTACACTTAAGATGAACATTGTCCCCAATGTTCAAGTAAAGACTGTAAAAGTTAAAAAGTAAAGAGAATGAAATCAAATACTCCCCTGATTCGCTCGGTATGGATTATAGGTGTCAAGGTTAAATCTTCCTCCAAGAAAATGAACAATCAAAGCTTCCCTTCCAGAATATAAATCATCTTCTTGTCATACATAACCTGTAAAACCTGAGAAAATAGACAAGACAACCTCGCGTAAAATCGGCGGCATCCTATATAAGTTAACTAAATCCTAGAAAACAAGATAAGATATAATGCTTGTGGAATGAAGTTTGCAGATTTCCTGGAGATTATAAAACTTAATAATTCACAAAAACCATAAGACTCCGTTAGAAAAACAAAACCGGTAAAATTTCCAGATTTTTACACCTGACGCCGTCAAGAGTAAACTCCTGACGCCGTCAGAATTGACCTGCAGAAATCCTTATGTTAAGTTTCCGGAAAATTTCTGGAAAAACTTGGTCCTACTTCCTGGAAAATCCTGCAAAACTTCATTATGACTCAATACAAGCATTTGACTCTAACAAGTACGAATATACATGTTCATTTAATATTGTGGAGAATCATGATCGGTTTGTTTCTTAAAAACATATTTGGGGTTTCCCCTTACACTTATCTTTTGCAAAAATACTTTTAGGTGGAGTTAAGACTAGGCCAAA
This sequence comes from Artemisia argyi, assembly GCA_030686995.1. Classification (NCBI taxonomy): domain Eukaryota; kingdom Viridiplantae; phylum Streptophyta; class Magnoliopsida; order Asterales; family Asteraceae; genus Artemisia; species Artemisia argyi. Next base: position 61,175,145 of record CM060691.1, on the reverse strand, counting down.
ACAACAAAGTAAAGTATTTCCACATTTTAGTTTAGAAACATGATCCACCAACAATAAAAACTAAGCATGCATACGGAAGCAAATAACAAACAAACAAATAAAATCACACAAAACATGGGTTGCCTCCCAAGAAGCGCTTTTCTTTATTTACGAGTCTTGTAGCTAGACTCAAGGTCATGGGTTACTACGTGACCTCATCGTTGGTTCCACTCTCTAGGTCGTCTTCTAAACTAGTATCGCTTTCATAGTGCAAGTACTTCGGGTCTTCGAACTCGAAAACATCTTGTCGATACTTAGAACTAAGCTTACTAACATCCTTAAAGAATCCACCTGATAAATCAGAAATGTTTTTACATCCTCTCCTAACATCTTCATCACACAAAATAAGTTGGGAACTTATCTTATCAAGCCCGTCACAATCGATTTCCATAAGGTCTTTTCTCTTGTATGGTGTTTGGTATGAAACCCTCCTAATCCCATCAGTGAAGGTCATGATTCCGTTCAAGTCATCCACTATCAAATTAGTGATTTCACAAAAGGGTGCTCCAAAAACGACTTGTGATAACCTAGGGTCGACATAGTCCTCAATGTTATCCACAATCGTGAATTCCATAGTAAATGCCATGTTTCCTACGAACACCCGGATTTCATGATCTTTACCAACCACTTTCTCACCTTTGTAAATCATTCCCCATCTGCAGATATTGTTGTAATGGAATAGGGATATAACATTCTTAGGCATGAACATGTTGATGTAGATGTTATCGAAATGCTTGTGACCGATCATGCATGGAATTTTGAGATTATTCGGATCACGCCTCCTTATCTTCCCCGACTCTCCGTTCCTGAATCCGAATAGATTCCTCTCAAGGGAAGGACGATACTCGTATACCTCTTCATTACCCCCACTAAAAATCACCTTCTTAACACCATTGGTGAACATCACACTTCCATCCATCTCATCAAGGATTACTCCCGATTCATTGATAAATGGTTTCCCTAGAACAAGATTAGTTAATGTTCGATTGGTGAGAGGGTCCACATCATTGACCACGGTGATGGAAGTATTGTAAACAAGCTCTCCAATCCTAATTGATAAATTTTCCATTACTCTCTCGCACGCACTGCGTTCTGGGAAGGTTTCGTGGTATAGGGAAAGGGGGATCATGTTGACGGGGAAGCTAGGATCTATATGACTATCGGTTAAGAGCTTTTCCTTAATGGTACAGGGGATCTTGAAAACTTTAGGGTTACTTTCCTTAGTCTTATTGCTACTTCTACTTATACCATCCTTCATTTTTCTCTCGGGTTCTTCTATAATAGATTTACCCAAAATGGTTGGATTTCTCTCATGCTCTCCCGATTTCTCATTCCCTTCATCTGGTTTACTAGGTTCTTGCGCGATGTACCGCTCGGATGAGTTGACAGGGTTTCTGGTCAGGTCGCGGGTTACCTTTGAGGTCTCATTTTCATCTGTATGACCAGTCTTTTCAGTTTGTTGTTGGTTTAGGTTAGGTGTGGAGGAAGATATCGTGGTGATGGTGTTTACGAAATGGATTGGTCCTAGGGGGTTGACAGGTTCTTTTCCGTTAGGAGATAAATGCTTGAATAGCTTATTAGGGCTTTTTATTTTCACAGGGGAGGTTAGTGGACTCATGACGGTAGCAGATTTAACCTCATCAACGTGAATGGGCTTATTAACAACATGCTCTTTGATAACAGTTAACAGATTACAAGTCTTGTTGTTCACATCAACCTGCTGTTGTCTAAATTTAGCCTCAAGTGTAGAGAGCTGTAATTCTTGAGATAGAATGAATTTTTTAGGGTATCTTCACAGCTTTGCCTGGAAATGCCTTGTGACGGAAAATGCTCGGACCAAGTGATTGGTGAGGAGTCATTGAAAGATACGCTCCGCGTTTGGTACCCTTTGAAATTAGGTTTATCCTTCCATTCCTCATAGGCCTTGCCAGAAGTTCGAGGACCTTGACTTACGTGTGATGATGTGAATTCGTTATAAGCACGTTTTGGAAGTTCCATGCAGTTATGAGTCTCATGAGGGCCATTGCACAATTTACATGTAGAAGCAATTCTGCTTACTTGGCTTGAAGGTTCTTGAGCTTCGTAAGATTTCATGAGAGACTTGACTCGACCTTCAAGTTCCATGATCCTACGGTCAGGAGTGCTAGAGTTGTTCGAAGGCAAAGATATTGCCTTGACCGTTTTGTTCAAATCACGGGGATCATTCCAACTTTCGTTGTCATAGAGAGCAAGATCTTCTATGAGTTCCCATGATTGTTCCGCACTTAGATCACGTAGCTTACCACCGGCCGATTGGTCAATGGCTCGCCTCGTGGAGATATTGATATGGTCATAAAAAATTTGGACTTGGAGCCAAAGATCTATGCCATGATGAGGGACTTTTTGGAGTAAGTCCTTGAAACGAGTCCATGCTTCATAGAGAGATTCATTTTGATGTTGTTGGAACATCAAGATGTCATTTCTAAGCTTAGTAGTTCTCCCCGGTGGGAAAAATTGAGCAAGGAAACGAGTGGTGAGATCATCCCATGTGGTGATGGATCCCGCGGGTAAACGCTCAAGCCATTGACTAGCTTGATCCCGTAGAGAGAATTGGAATAGGCGTAAACGGGTAGTCTCTCTAGTTTCAACACCTAGGTCTATGGAATCTACGATTTTGAGAAAGTCCTTTAGATGTTGGTTTGGATCTTCGGAACGAAGTCCATGGAATGCACATCCGCTTTGCACCAACCGGATGGTGTCGGATCGCAAGGGGGTCACATTGGCTCCGGTGAGCTCAATGGTGTTTCGGTAGCCTTGGTGGCTAGGTCGGGAATACTCTCCTAAGGTTCGGGGCCTAAGGGGTTCTAGTGGTGGGTTTTGTTGTGGTGGGATGACGGGTTCAAAGATGTTCCCGTGGTCCATGATGTTGGGTGGTTACAAACAAAGACACAAAGAAATGAGATACACTAAAGAAAACCTAAAAATAAAAATAAAATCTTACTAGAAAGGAATCTAGCAAGTAGACCTAATAAAAAGAAATCCTAGCCTAGACAATAACTATTCCCCGGGCTGCGGCGCCAAAAACTTGATACGTGGGAATCGCACCAGGCTTTACCTCTCAAGGGATCTCGAGAAGCTTACAACCCCCACCAGGCAGTGTACCTGATCGTTGTAGTATAGTATAGTGACAAGTACCGGGGGATTGATCGTTCAGCTTAGAAATAGTGTCGCTAGGATTAGAAAACCTAATTACTAGTGCTAAAGATGACGGAAGATTATTTTTGTATTTTTATATTTTATGAAAGCAATTAAAATCTCAGGGTTTGAAGGATTTGGGCGGAATTAGTTGCTATTCAACTAACCCAATACTAAAATGCAATCAAAATTAAATACTAAAAATGAAAATAAACTAATTATACTAAAGTTGTGAGCAGTAATTGGAGAAAATATGTTTACTTAGATTTCACTACTCCCTAGATATCTTTTACACGTTAATTACTTGTTATAATTGCATGGATGACGGATCGTATTCCTTAATACCATTCATGGGGTGGCACACATAACTCCCCAATTCTATGAGCTCTTATCTCCTCCTACACCATGCCCATCACAACTATAGGGTTTGTAAACAGTGGCTCATGCATTAAATACAACCAATAAAGACCTAGTGCGCCTCGGTTCATGTTTCTTAAGACGTTCAAGCATGTTACCATTTGGAGATCTGCCAGTTTTCTTAAGCCTAACATATAAATCATTCATCCAAGACAATAATAAACAAGTAATCAACACATAATCAATATCTAGGTTTCATTAGATCTAAGCAAACACAAGATAGATCTAGCCTAGCATGATGGAATTAAGACAAGAACATGATATAGACAACCAACACATAGACATATTGATTGAATTAGAAGAACACTTATCTTGATTACACATGCAAGGTATCAAGGGTTGGAACCCTTGAAAAACCTGTAAAAGTTACACCAAAATCGTACTTAGGGTTTCTCCAAAACTTCTCTCTTTTTAATGAAAAAATTAGAAAACTATATATAGGAAAAGAGGTCTGACGGCGTCAAGACCAAACATGTGACGCCGTCACCTCGCCGCCAAAACTCTTCTCGGACTGCTTAGATCAACTTCTGACGCCGTCAAGACTTATACACTTCCAGGCCGTCATGACTCTTTTACTCTTGACGCCCTTCCTACGTGACGCCGTCAAATCTGCTCTGGATCGTCATGGGAATTCATGAAATTTGCTCTTGACGCCGTCAAGGTTTTGCTCTTGACGCCGTCACCTACTGTTCCCAGCTTGGAAAATTAAGACTTTGGCGTTTTCTTCACTTTTATGCTCCAAAAACGTCCGAATTGCTTCCTTTTCCAGATTTCACTCCCAAAGTACCTAAAATCACAAAAGGAACGATTTAGGGCAATGTTTGATCAAATAAATTTGAATTCCGGCTTAAATGACCCCCTAAAAACGGATCATTTTTCGCCTCATCAATACTCCATTTAGGGGAGTAATATTCAAGGGGGAGCATGAGTGGTGTATTATTTCACTTCACAACTCTTAGTTGTGTTTTAAACATGAAATGCTTTCATGACTTGTCTTGAGTGACAACTAACATTTTTCTTGTAGGTTCAAAATCCATGTCTCCTCTCTTGGCACTCCATTTAGGGGGAGTATCGTCCAAGGGGGAGCAAGTGCTTTCTTCCGCTTCGCTACTATTCTTTTTGTTTCGACAAAAAGGGGGAGAATTTATATAAACTTGTGCTTATCACCTCACCTTTGCAAAAACAAGTTTTTATACTAACTTTATAAGACTTAACACTAAAACTAGTAACTTACTTATAAATAAAGTTTATGTTTTGTCATCAACAAAAAGGGGGAGATTGTTAATACAAATATCGCCTAAAAACGTTATTTATATTTTACGATCTTTGCTAAGTTTTGTTAATGACAAAGTATGAAGTTTAACTATAAGTAAATCATCACTTTAAGTGTTTAAGTCTTATTTAACTAAGGTTTACATTTCCTTTTAAACAAAACATTGTTTTTATTTCGTAAATTAGAAAGTGTCTTGTCACATCACATTTATTTCTTAAAATAGTAATGTCACATCACATTTAGGGCAAGCCTTGTCCATATACATTTATGGTAAGAAAGAGTGTTTGACTAACCTTATGCTTGCTTACAAGTCTTGTGTTTGACTAGGTTTAATGTGATGTGACCTTGTTTGGTTTGGGAGATTTATTGCAAAAACCAACTGCAGCCCTGGCAGTACCCTGGGGATACACTGGCGGAACCCTCCTGAGGGGTCCGCCGTATCCGCCAGACCTGCAGAATGGTTTGCTATAAATACCAAACCATTTGTTAGTTTTGAGTCACCCCCTTTAGGACATATTTTCACATACTCTCTCAACTAACTCAGTAACATTTTGATTTGTGTGATTCTCTTATGTAGCAAGGGACTTCACAAGATCATTCAAGAAGTTACAAGCTTCAATTCTAAAGTTGCAAGTCTTGGTAGCTTGGTCATGTATAAGCTTTGGTAGTTTATACTTCATTTGTGTCATGTATGTAGAAGTAAGTGGTTAGTATTTTAGGCATCAAAATACATTGTGTGTCGGGAGTTGTTGTACCCTTGTAAAAGAACTAACGGGAGTGGTTGTACCCTTGGTAAAGAACTCGACATCTAGCTTAGTGTCGGTAAAAGTGTAAGCGACGATGGGAGTGGTTGTACCCGTGTAAAAGAACTCGACATCTAGCTTAGTGTCGGTAAAAGTGTAAGCGACGTTGTAAAGGTTTTCTCCGCCGGTGAAAGGAGCTTGTTGATTAGTGCTTATAACTCTCGAGTTGGAAACTCGGGGCGTGGATGTAGGGCAAGGAAAAAGAGTCCTTGTAGCCGAACCATGATAAACAATCGTGTTGTGGTTTGATCGTTTCTTTCTTTATCTTTGCTTATTACATGTTGTTCTTTAGTTAGAATTGCTAGTTGCATATAAAGCTTTTCAAAGAACTAAACAAGTAAAGATGTGTTTATATCTTCAAACAAAAGTAAAGCTTTTCAAAGAACTAAACAAGCAAAGTTAGGATCATCACAAGCAAAGCTTTTCAAAGTATGAAACTAGTAAAGTTAGAATTATTATTCACATGAAAAGCTTTTCAAAGAAACATATAACGTTGTGTTTATATCTTTAAGCAAACGTAAAAGTTTTTAAAGATATTCAAGTTAAAAAGAAATTAAAAATCGGTAAACTATTCAACCCCCCTTCTAGTTTTCCACAAAAAATATGATAAAGGTTTCAAGTTCTCACCTCACCTCACAAAGGTGGCGTAAAAACGTGTATAGGGACCGAGTTGGTACAAGGTATGAATGTGGCTTGTTACACGACCTACCAAAGGTCCAGGAATGAGAAATGATGGTACTTGAACTTGTTTCTAACCCTTCGAGAACTTGGCAATCTCTTTGTCCCATTTCTAGTATGCCTCGACTTGTATTTTAGCTATTTGGTTCGTTTGTATGTGTGTGATTAACTGAGGATGCTAGAGGTTGTTTATATAACTTATTTGAAGCTTTGTGATCATAAGAGATGGTGAGTGAGCTTGTGTGCATTGCATGTTGCCTCCAAAATCAACCAATCGAGTTTACACATACAAGAGGATGTGTAAGACCATCTCCGGTTATTCTTGACATTCCTGACACTTGACATGAAGTATATAGTTGGTTTGTATTGATTGGGAAGCATGGGAGGTGCTAAGAATAGTTGTGACACGTTTGTATCAATCTCGTTCATATGGTTTGTGGGTTACACTTTGAGCAGATTAAAGTGACTAAGAGGGTGAGTTAGGGAACGAGGCTTGCCATTCTTGAATGTTAGTTAGGTCGTGATTTGAGTTATGTAATAATATGTTGGTGTTGTGTGCGAAAAAAATGAATAACGAGGGTGTTTTGTTTGGCTGTGTCGATTGGGAAACAAAAGAAAACAAAGAAATATACTAAGGGGTGTTTGGGCTGGGCTTGCTATTTGACGTGGATCAGGCCCAAAACAAAAATAAATAAAATTGGCCTGGTTGGTGTTGTTCATATGAGTTGGGGGGTTTCACTTGAGTCAGTTTTAAGGTAGTAAATATTCATGATATTTTGAGACAATTGGCATTCTTGAATCCTTGCAACAAGTTCAATCGAGTGGTGTAAGAATATGTATGTGTTGTGTGTCGAGATCAAGAGAATAGGGTGCGTTTGTGGCTTGGGTCACGGCAGAAACAAGAAAAGAAAAAGGAAATAATTAAGGGGCCGTTTGGTGGTAATTGGGGTTTAAGTGGCCCATTGAGTCACGTGGTACTCTTGGGCAATCCGTTCGTCCTTCGATACTTCTTCTTTCGTTATTATTTTGTGTAGAGTGGTATGTATAAGTGTATGTAACTACTGAGCTTGCATGTGAAGACTTATATAGTGAGCTTTTGGAGGTGTATACAAGGTAGGTTCTTATGAGATGGAGTGTTAGATCGAATGGTTTGCATGTGTTTGTGTGTGAGTGAACTGTTGATGCATGGCTTGTTTATATACGATATTGGATGCATGAATGTGAATGATGATAATGTGTAGGAAACATGTGTAAGTCTTGAGTGTGTAAGTATCTATAACATGCATGTCCTTGGATTGGGGAGAGTTAGAGGTGGGAGGTTGTGTGTAAGAGTTTACACATGGGTTTCGTAGGTTGTATTTGAGGTAGAAATGAGTGAGGGAGGGTGATGTGTAGGAATGTACAAGTAGTAGTACTTAAGTTGAGTCCAGGTCGTATTTTATAGATAACAGCCACGAATTGCATTTTTGGTTTAAAATTTCACGAGTCTAGACGTAAAACATTATTTCGGACAACTTTCGTGTTTTACACTTTTCCTGGTTCGGACTAGAAGAGCCTTAAAATTAGGATTTAAATTTGTTACAGAAAGTTGGTGGTTTATTAGAATTTATACGAAGTGTCATTACTATTTGTGTTAATTTGAGATGAAACGTGTAAGGTGCCTTAACTTGATCAATATTCTAGTATAGTAATTATATTTAAAAGTTGATAACAATTGTCTTTCATGGTTCTTAGAAGCATGGAAACTAGAGTTGTGAAATAAAAGGGATATGTCGTGTGTAAAAGTTATAATCAACTGAGCTAAAGCAAACATGTACTTGTGACTTGTAAATATAATAGTTAGAGGTGTGCTTGGGCTGTGGAGCTTGGTGAGCTTGTTCAAAGTATCGTGTCGAGGTCCAAAAATATTAGTGAGCAATCTCGGGAATTTTCGTAGGCTCCGGAAATATATAAATATTGTACGTTAAATATACGAAGCATATATTTATAAAATATAATCGTTTTAAATTTATATATTATTCGCGATATTAATAAACTATCAAGGTTCGTGTGTAAGCATCGTTCCTAGGTAAATGGTCAATCATAAATGTCGTAGTGATTCACATAATATGTAATGTATAATAATAATAAAAAATTTGTTCTCCGTAAAAATGGTATTTAATTCACGTAATATCCTTTTATTCAAATATTGATATTTACTAATCGTATGGGAAAATTACGGGAGGTTACAGTTTGGCTAACTTCTCAAAAAAAGCTTATAGCTTTAACATAAAGTCCTTTTTAAAGAGCTTTTATCAATAAGAATCTACAACATTTTCACTTGTTTGTTGTTATTGCACCAAAATTTAGAGTACGTGGTTGCGAAATAAAAAAGCCCGGTTAAAACATAATTCAGAAAAGAATGGAACATCATAGGTTCCGTATGCCTCACGTACATCCTTTTTCTTTTCTCGTTTGCTCTTCACCTCATGGAAAGGATCTAAAATACAAATACAAATACCAAAAAAATTAAAAAAAAAAAAAAAAAAAAAAAAAAAAAAAAAAAAACCTTCATATTAGGACTTATGTTAAACATAATATACATATAGTGTTGTGCGTGGGTATCCTTGCAAGCTTAACACAAGTCTAGAAGTTATGCTACAATAAAGCAAGATTATCATGCTACGTAGTATCGAAAATAAGTAGGTTATCAGCATGGTAAGAAGAGAAATAGAGGTGACAATTTCAAGTTATTTTAACCCATTTTATTAAATACAATAGGTAGACTTGGGCTGTGTTTTATCAAAAACTGATCAAAACAGATTACGTAAAAGGAAAATGGGTTGGAAGTCACCCAAAGTTTTCTTTTAATGCATAAAATTCTAAAGTATTTGTTATTCAAAAATATGAAACACGTGTTTTTCAGCCTCCTTCACATGTAGTACTGTTGAATTTACCACTACAGATGTCGCTAAAATATTATCAGTAATATAGCATATTGTTATAGAGAAGGATCTTCGAACTTCCTGCTAGCTGTCATGAGCACCAGAGGAAGACAATGCAAAGGTCTAGGTACCGTCTTAGCAGCTAGTTGTGTTAAGGATGCACTTTTTTTCTTCACTTCCTCAACATTTGTTTCGTCGACTAAATTTTCATTTGTTTCTGTCGACTATGTACTTAATGCAGTAATTATGATTACAATAACAATATTATCACCGATAACGGTAAATTTTCATTAAAAGTTTTTAACAGTTTGTAAACATCAAAAAGAAGACTTTTAGGCGACTTTCACCTCATTTATACCTGTTGGTTCATGTCTCAGCTTTTCATTAAAAGTTTTTAACAGGTTGTAAACATCAAACAGAATATTAAGACTAACCGCTTACAGAGAATGATCAAAGACCACCTTCCATTTTAGAGACACACAATCACTCATTATCCATCTATTTTATACAATCCAACATAATATTAAGACTAACCACTTATAGAGAAGAAGTTCACCTTCATATCGAGAGATGGTTGATTTCAATAATCAAAAGACATAAGAAACTAATCCCAAATTCATAATACTTCAAGCCTGATTCGTAACCTAATTCAAATTAATTGGAACAATAGTTAAATATAGAAATTACCTTAATTGATCATACTTCAAGTTCATTCAGTACCACTTTTCTTCAAGTTCAATAATCGCCATTTTTCTTAAAACCATAATGAAACGCCTCTTTTTGGAATTTCTAATTTGATTTTGCTGATAATGATATGAGACATGTGAGATTTATTGGTGTAGGTTTCTGTGTGTTGAATACATTAACCGAAGAACATACATGAGATAGATCAAATACTTGATATTAAGTGAATGATTTAGAGGTTTGTTTTTGTGTCGTGATAGGTTATTTGATTGTTGGCTCATCTCGACCGAGTAAAAGGCGTGTATACACGGTTGAGTTTTGAAAATATTGATTGAGAATAATTAGTTGCAAGTGATTTAATGAAAATTCAAACTTACCTTAGTTAGCTCATGAGAATCCCACAATTGTAGCTCCATTTGAAATATCGTAACAGCGGAATCAATAAAGAAGATCCCTAAATTGTAGTAGTTTTATTAGTGTATTTTTGTATTCTGTTAATGCATGTGGATTTTGTTTTGTAAATGATATCACAACTGATTGAATAGCACAGTTGGTTGAGTGTTTGTTGGTTGTTCAAGAGGTCCAGGGTTCGAGTCTCATTAACTGCAAATTTTTTAAAGATGCTCAATTCATGCATGAAAAGTGTGTGCCATGTAGGCAATGACATGGTAGAGTTGAATATGTAGCAATGAGGTGGCAAATGTTAGAGGTTTATGATGTGTCATCCTTAACCTATTATATAGTGTAAGATGCCATAAAAACATCCATTAATTGTAAATTGGGCAAGATTTGCCATCTCTACAAATAATGAGAGAATGGTTGGAGTGAGTTTTAAGTGAATTTACACTTTTGATCTCTCCATGTTTTTTTAATCTTAAATCTCGTCTTTTTAATCAAATATGGAGTAAAATAAATTGTCTAGATTTGTCTCTCTGTTTCCACGGATATAAAAGTTTGCAAAATAACTCACCTCTGCTATCTTAAATGAAATAACTATCAGATACTAAATGTTTAACTATTTTTTGTTTTGACTGATAAATGATGTTGCTATTTATCTTATTTGCATAATCACTAATAATGTTTTCTTGATAACTTGATTTATTTATTTATTTTATTTGGTGAAAGAAAGTTAATATATACACCATTTTTTTTAATGCATACAACACGATTTGTGAATTAGAATATTGTACAATGTGTTAAGTAGTAGCTATTATTTTTTGCTTCTCGAAATCATGATTAATATAGTTTCTTCATAATGGGTCAATTATTATTAATGTGTTTTTGTATAAATTGAAACCCAAGTGTAAAACCAAAGTACATCTTCACTCGCAGGGGCGAAGCTTTATGAGGACCGGGAAGGGTCCCAGCTCACTAGGTCTAAGTCCGTTAGTGTATTTTTTCGTGATTTTATGTGTTATTTTTTTATTTTTTATTTTTCTTTTTCATCTCGGCCCTCCAATCTAATGTTTTCTCAGAAATATTTTTGTTTCGACCTTTCCACGAAATTTTTTCTAACTCCGCCATTGTTCACGCGTTAAAGTCTCTTTTAACTAGTTAATATACATAGTCCACACACTTGTTTTGAAACAACTTAAGATACAAAATATAAACACTTATTTTGAAACGAAATATTTTTTCCCCATATAAGCATATATATCCATTCAGTTATTGCCAATTATTAGTAAAGTACCTTTTTGGTCAAAGTAGCCTAGTCTTAATGTATTCCCGATGCTTTACAAGATATCATGTTCGGAGTTTGTTGGTAACATTGTATCATAGCAAGGTAGGAGGTTCATAAAGGAACATGAAAATAGCAGTTAGGCTAGTACATCACTCTTTGTTTTTGGTTAAACGGGGGTAATAGATGGTTCACTATCGACATGTCTTACAAGCAACATAAAAACTTTGAATAGTGTATCATCAATTCATCATGATTAAAAAACACCGAAACATAATTTAATCTCATTTTCCCCACTTTTTGTTGAATGTACATAAACATAAACATTGGACTGTCGTTGTGATATCCCATTTTTCCCTTCAATTTAATTAGTACGTGACCAAATAACTAGCTTATATAGATAATTTATACATCTTGATCTTGTCATTTACAAAAATCTACTGCATGCATGTTTATTTTACGCAACAATAATAAACATGGAGAAGATCAAGGCGACATAGTCGTAAGGCCTATGAAGGTAGTTGAACGACGTAAATTAGAGATAATTTTAAAAGATAAAAAATAAAAGAAAAAGCCTAAAGACATTTTTGCACTGATAATGAAAGCCTCAATGTTATTTAGTAGTCAAAGAGCAAAAATGAACGTAAGAAGAAGAAGAAGAAAAAAAAAAAAAAAAAAAAAAAAAAAGAGAAAATATAAGTAAATTGATATGTAGACACAAAATCTTACGTGGTCGTTCGGCTCTAAAAACCTACATCCACGATTGAAAGAAGGAGTGAACTTTTTATTAAGATGTGAAAACAGAAGTACATTAAACAACAAAATAACTAAGAGGTAAGATCTTTTAAATACTTTTTATGCTATAAGATGAAAGATAAAAGAAAAAGGGAATCGTTGGTGTTTGTGGTTGTGGCGTGTCTGAAGGTTGAAACTCTCCAAGAATGCCCCAATTTATAGGCAATGAAAAGAGTCCATTCAACTCGAAGAAACCGTTGCAACTAGCAAAAGTATTCCAACACATGAGACCATTCCAACTAAATAATCATTCCGGCCAGCCAATTTAAAGAATATATCATTCCAACTTAGAAATGTATTCCAACTAGGAAGCAATTCAACTTCGAGGTTAAAATAGAAAAAAATAGCGCGCATTGGTCATGCAAGATATAGGAAAGGGAAAAGAGTTTGATAGTTTGCATTTCAACTATAGGGAAGAAAGTCTTTACATATCCATACGATATCTTATGTTCCAGATGTTCGGTTTTAGAACGTAACAGATGTTCGGAAATTTTCCACAATATTGATATCATACATAAGTAATGATTTACTGAAGAAGTATTGTCGTATCAACTATTAACAATTGAGAATTTGTTTAAATTCTGTATAATATTTAAGACACTATTAATTTGCAATTAAGGAAACTGTTTTGTATTATCATTTCAAACAAAAACTGGGATCACTAGAACTTGCCTGAACACAAAATACAACAATGAAAATAAAAAAGTAATATTTTTAGTTAACAAAAACAAAGAATTCTGAATAAGTGGATGTGAAATGCTCACTGCCAACAACGAATGTACGTATTTTCTGAATGCTGAAAAAAGAACCATGAATATTGTCTATACGAAAAGAACATGTTTATGAACAATCCACCGCACTAGTGACCAGCACCAGGGCTTGGACCAGACTTTTTAAGTTCTCCGAGCGTTGGAGCATTTACAAACTTGTGCCCGATTCCAGGACTTGGTCCATCTTTGATTCCACCCAATGCATACCCATGTCCGATTCCAGGACTAGGCCCAGCCTTGATTCCTCCTACTATGGCATTGTCTTCGACCCCATGTCCTATGCCTGGACTTGGTCCTGAGTCTAAAATGGATCCCAAAGAAAACTGATCCAAAACATTATTACTGTCGTCGGGACAAGCAACTGTATTTAGAATGTTCAACGGTCGTGCACTTATGAAGAAGGCCAAGTTGAGTAACACAAAAAGTGTTACGGGAATTTTGTACTTAAGGACTCTAGCCATATTTAAAATGTGTGTATGCGGAGAGGGATCAGTGACTATTGAGTAATGTTTGGTTGTGGTTTTTGTGCAAAATTGGTGTGAAATTTATACGCAAAAAAATTTGAAAAGATGGGATACATTTGTTGACTAGGAAGCAGAAAATCAAAGCTCATGCAACGTGGGAGAATCTAAAGTTGCGAGTCCAAATTGAATGATTTTAAGAAAATAATCTCTCTTTTATATCTTCTCATGCAAATGGTATTATATTGTTTGTAGATGTTTAACCAATTCATACATATGTATTTGTGTTAGAAACATGAAAGTTAAATAATTCCATATACTTCAAGAAAATTTCATGATCAGCTTACATGCAAATAAATGACAATTATAAAATTTAACTGAAATAGTTTATAAAATATGTAGCTTATAATTATTTAATACACCATGACCTTTGTGATCTTTGAAGTTTGAACACATGCAGGCCTCTCTCATTTCTACATATGGTGGCTCGTTCGACTTTTCAACAATAATGTTTGAACAAAATATTGTTGAAAAATAAGAAATATTATGGTAACATAAAATCAATATCTTAATCAGTAGTATTTTGACTACACTGGAATACTTAACTATTTAAGTAAGTTCAAGATTGGCCATTCTATTTTTTTAGAGAACGCAACCGATCAACTTATGTTTATTTGAATTTTTTATATGATAAGTTGTTTCGTAGAAGTGGGGTTAACATAGTGGTCAAGGTTTTTTATTTTATATTATTTATTTATTAATTTTTCCTAATGGTTTCGGGGGTTATGTGGACCTAAGCATATATTTTTAATGGGATAACAACCCTTCTACAAACATATTTGATTTCCTGATGCTAAGGGTGTGTTTGGTATTCTATTATGGGAATGAGACTATCACTATGAAAGTGATTAAAGGTGTTTGTTTAAGATTAGAAGGCCATCACTATGGTAATGAATGATAGAAATATTTCATACTCTATATACCTCAAAAGAGTAAGGTATGGATCTTTCATACTGAGGGGCCCACCACTACTATCAAAATCATTCACATTGTGATTCATGGCGGCATACCAAACGCACCCTAACATTTTTGATGTATACAATTGGTGATACTAACATCTTTGATGTATACAATTGGTCTCTGATTTATACCTAGTAGCAGAGAAGAATCCTTGCTGTTTGAAGCACAAATTATTTTCCTTATTTTTAAATTCACCCTGAACGAATATTTTCAACCACACGTTAAGGGGGAGATATTAGAACCACATACATTTTACAAAAACTTAGTCACACAGACATAAAATGTTTATTTGTGAATGTATATAAAAGAGCGAACTTAAAAAAAAAAAAGAGATATCACAAGTTAGAGAACATGTCATTATGCGGATATTTTTTATAAATGTTATGTGATTCTATCATTTCTCCAGTTAAGGAGGGGCTTCATGTGGTGGTACAGGACCTCGATAGAGTTATGTTGTTGCAATACTAATTTTGTTAAAAAAAATAAATAAATAAATAAAACCTCTTTTAAGTTTTTTTTTAATGATTAATTTTTTATATAAACCATTAATGATACTAGATTATCAAAAATGAACCACGCACGTATTTTTATCAAAATAGACTTTCGGGCGGCCATCTGTTAGATGTAAGACGCCTGACTCGTCAACAACTCATTACACGTCACGTGTCAAATTAATGCTCATAAATTAATGAATAGTGATTAGGAGACCTAATTTAATGCCTAAAGTTGCATGTCAATAATTCATTTGTTGTAACAATAAGGCCCACTGCTCAAAATCTAAAGAGGTAAATCAAAATATGTTAGACACACAATTAGGTCTCTCACTCATTTTCTTAAATTAATTAGGCGCACTTCCTTAATTTGAATTTCCTTTAAACGCGCATATCAAACACACTCGCACACGTCAATGATCTGCACGGTTCTCTAAAACGACAAATAATATAATGCAATGCAGGAATAAACACACCCGCGTATCAATTCCCATTACGATATGTCATGCGAGCACCAACATTCGCCTTCCAAAATCAAAATGACATGCGCACTAAATAACCAACCAATATGTATATAGTAATTAATCAAATAACAAAAATCATTCATGATTGAACGTATAGTATAGTACTTTTTCTTAAATTAAAGAAAAAATTACACGGATGGTCCCTGTGGTTTACTCAGATTTCATGTTTAGTCCCTAACTCGTTATAATTACGCCAGAGATATCTATTTTTGAAACCTTGCACTCATTTAGTCCCTATTTTGGATGGGCCGTTAGTTTGACCGTTAAGTTATTTTCCTGTTAGTCCCTCCGTTAATATTTTTTGCACTGTTAGTTCTCATTTTCTAAAATGAATTAAAAAATGCCGCATGGCTCGAACTAGGGTCTTGTTGCCAAAAAACCTACACCCCAACCACTGGACTAAGTGTCCAATGGTGTAATTATATCAAAATAAAATCTATTTAACATTTTTTTGGCTCAAACTCGTTTTAATCCGTTTTCGTCTGTTTTTATACGTTTTCGCCTATTTTTTACGTTTTTAGATGTTTTCGTCCGTTTTTAACAATTTTCTTTGTCTTTTACGTCCTCGTCCGTTTTTGTTATTTTTTTTTGTTTTCGCCCATTTTTTTTTATGTTTTTGTCCGTTTTTTTACGTTGTCGTTCGTTTTTTACGTTTTTGTCTGATTTTTTTACAATTTTGTCCGTTTTTTAATGTTCTCGTCTGTTTTTTTTACGTTTTCATTCATTTTTTTACGGTTTGTCCTAGCGTTTTCGTACGTTTTTACACGTTTTCGTCCGTTTTTTATATTTTTGTCCGTTTTTAGCATTCTCGTCTATTTTTTACGGTTTCATCTGTTTTTTATGTTTTTATACGTTTTCGTATGTTTTTATACATTTTGTCCGTTTTTTTACGTTCCCGTCAATTATATAACACGAAAACGTAAAAAAAAAGACAAAAACAATTTAAAAAAAAACAGACTAAAAAACGTTTAAAAATGGATGAAAACTAAAAAATCAGACAAAAACGTATAAAAAGGTGATGAAAACGTAAAATAATGAACGAAAACATAAAAAATGGACGAGAACATAAAAAAAGGACAAGAATGTAAAAAAAAAGGATGAGAACGTAAAAACGTACGAAAATATAAAAAAGGACAAAAACGGGCGAAAACATAAAAGAAAGGCGAGAACATAAAAAAACAGACAAAAATGTAAAAAATGGACGAAAACGTATAAAAACGAATAAAACACGTAAAAAACTGATAAGAACATAAAAACGGACGAATAAAAAAAGGGATGAGAACGTTAAAAAATGGACAAAAACGTAAAAAAAAAATGGACGAAAATGTAAAAAAAACCAGACGAGAATGTTAAAAAACGGACAAAAATGTAAAAAAATTGATGAAAACGTGTAAAAATGTACGAAAACATAAAAATGACAAAAACGTAAAAAAAGGACGAAAACATAAAAAATGGACTAGAACGTAAAAAAATGGACAAAAACGTAAAAAAAATCGAAAAAAAACGTAAAAAAATGGACGAAAACGTTAAAAAAACGGACGTGAACGTAAAAAAGGACAAAACTGTAAAAAAAACGGACGAAAATGTATAACAATATACGAAAATGTAAAAAAAAACGGACGAAAACGTAAAAAATAGACGAAAACGGATTAAAACGTACTTTAAACCAAAGAAAAAAAGGTTAAATAGAATTTAGATAAAAATACATCGTTGGTCCCTGAACTTTTCCAAAAACATCGCCTGGGGCCCAAACTCAAGAAAATCGTCGTAGGGAGCCCAAACCACTAGTTTTAGTGTCCGATTGCGTCGCTTGACCCGTAATGGTGAGGTTAACGCTCATTTTGTGGTATATTTTCCAGGGCATAATAGTCAAAACACATTTTTAACTATATGCTAACCCAAGCTAAACCCGACACTCTACTTGAGGGACCAACTGTGTAGTAATATATTTGTTAACTATGCAACTTGAGTGTATCTTCTTTGATACGCCTATTAATGTTTGCGCAGGAACTAATAAACCCACAACTAACCGTTGACATTTTAGTAAGTCCCGATGATCTATCATACACAACCTCTACTGAAAACAATGCTCAACAAGCTACCCATATTTGGTCCAAAAAAAAAAAAAAAAAAAAAAAAAAAAGGTAGACATGGACCTTACCAAGACACAAGTGATGGATAAGATGGTAGAGTATGTGAAGGCCAAATATGGGGATAGTTGGTTAGAAAGTGATGAAATGTCTGATGAGATGTATGAAGATTTATGCAGATTTACCAAAGAAGCCGAAGTGATGAAAGGTTAGTTAAGATTTCTGTATTTGTGTGATTGACATATTCAGCTTAGAAGTTAATTGTGTCCCTAAATAACCCGATTTTATTTGCAAGAAATACAAGCAATGGCAGATTCTGCAAAGAAAAGGGATTTTAGCAAACTAAAAGTCTCTGAAGGAATGATTGACTATGTCATGGCTACTTATGGTAATAAGTGGGATATAGAAGATGAAATTGCTGATTTGATACTTGAAGACTTATGGGAAAAGTATGGGAATAAGGAGGTTGCGAAAGGTTAGACATACTAATTGAAAAGTAGGATAGTAGTAATGGCTAAACTCTGATGTCCTGTTTTTGTTATATTTCCAGATACCAACTTTAAAGGAAAAGAGGTTGATGCATCAAATGCACAAACTGTTAGCACCCTTGTTAATAGAAGTCCAAAACCAAGGAAAATGGTTACAAATGTTGTACTTGGTCTTGTTGCGGCTACGGGAAGCACCAGCAAAAAGAGAAAACATTGGTATGTGCCTCCTCCTAAGGACCTCAAGTGTCCCCCATGAATATCAATTCTCCCATCAAAAAGCTCACTTGTTATTTTTAGTGGTTTATGTAATGAAGATGTTAATATTTTGGGATGATGATGGCTACTCAAAACGTTGTTATAATTTATAGTTTTGCTTTACCTCTTTACAGTTTTTAGTTTGCAATTGCATATGTAGTATAGTGTAGTGTTTGGAATAACTTAATTTGACTATTAAAGTCAACATATACCAAAAACAAAATAGTAACCAAACTGCATTGTTATATAACATATGAATTACAACATATCAGTTAATTTACATTTAAACTGAAAGACAACATAGCTTTTCTTGCTGGTGATTCACTTGGGTAAATGACTAGCAGGTGAATCACTTGGTTTATGAGTTATAGGTTCTTCAATATGTGTTTCACTTGCATATTCTTCACTTGATTTTTCAGTAGCAGGTTCTTCACTAGCTGCTTCACTTGGGCATACTCCACTTGTAGAATAATTTTCACCTCTTCTGGTATAAGATGGGGTTCTCCTATTTTTAAGGCATGATGGACAAGTATACCATATGAAATATGTGTAAGGGGGACGCCTTGCAAAAAACATCAATCCAGCCCCATTTTCCCTTTCAACCCAACAGTCAAGGCAGACCAATTGCCAACCATTTTGTGGATCCATGGTAAAAAGCAATTGAAGTGATAAAGAGTTGATGATAACTTGGGTATTATATAATGCTAGAATGTGGTTGTTGAACAAGTAGATATGATTAAAGACATGAGTAAATGCGTACAAAAAAGCCAAAACTTCAGTTTTAGAAATTCTTAACTATTGCATACTAGGACCATTTAGGACAAACATTTATTTGATTCTAGATGTAACTCCATTTAGGACAACCATTTTTTGTCAATAAACCTTGTGTAATCTACATCCAGTCCATTGTCTCTCCAAAAATTTGCCTCTTCCGTTGCTTCCTCTATTGCTTCTTTTCTTGCTCTTTCATGTTCAAGTTTTTTGTAAATTCTCTCCTCTTCCAATAACAGCTTGAATGCTTCTTCATCCATCCTTCTCTGCTTTTTTGCTTGATCCAACCCTTTATGTTCTTCTTTAATAAAAAAAGATTGAAGAAACTCTTGTTTCATAATCTACCTTATCCCGTCTTCATCCATCCACTGAAAAAAAATAGTAATAGATGGATACATTAACTCCAATGTAAACACACTAGATCCTTAGTCATTCAAAAAAGAGATATATACATACCTGCTGCCTTCTGCCATTAGAATGTCTTTTCCTTCCTCATATGTTAGTTTCAATTGTTGGTTTTGGAACTTGTTCCTTGTGACACTTACTCTTATTATGTCCTATGGCATGATAATTTAAGCATCTGATCTGTTTATGAGATCTAGATTTACCCATTCTCTTTTAATTGCAGTGAATAAAGACTAGAGTGTTTTTGAATTTGAATTTGAGGATAATAGTGGTGAAAAATCAACCGTACTTATAAAATGATATGGGATGAAAAGTATAATCTTGTGTGGATACACTGTTTCAGCAAGGACCAAACTACTAACAACAATGAATATAGCAAACTTAGGACAAGCATAAAAACGAAAACAAAAAGGCTCAGTAATATAAAGCCAACTTCATTCATTAATCTTTAATCTTACATAAAACATTACAATACATAATCATAAATGATTTAGCAAAATACAAGATAATAACTCACAAAAGACAACAAAAGAGAAACACTTGATGTAGTTTATTAACAACGAAATCAGGTTTTCCTAAGGAAATCCAGGAAGTTGTTCCTGTCCAACACCTGAGCATGGGTTTCATTAATCATCTTGTTAATCTCCATAGCCTTGAGCATATTTTTCTTTTGAATCTTTTTAAGATCCTGTAGAAGCCTCCACGACATAAGGGAAGTGTGATATCCTTCTACTTCAGCCATAAACTCTTGGCTTTCTTTGGTCACAAGAACCAACTCAACATAACACTTTAGAAGCCCTTTGTCAAGCTGTATATCTTTTTCGTTCTTGCATTGATAATAAATAGCAATGCAATCAAACATCGAGTAAGAAGCAGCGACAGATGCTAGTTCCTGTAGGCGTGGGAAATCTGACATTTTTAGAGTTTTAGATAGGGGAATTAAGGTAAATGTGTTTTGGATATGCAAAACCTATGGGTATGGTCCCTTAAATAGGCATTGAACCGATGTCGTTACAAATTGAGGGACCAAATGTGACTTAAGCCGCTCATAAAGAGTAAAGCTATTAAATGGCGGGAGTTTTAAGTATAAAAACGGCAAAATTGAAAAGGTTGCGGACCAACTACGAAATTTTAAAAATGTACCCAATACGCGTAACCTTTTTATTTTGGGTGCGACCCAACAAACCCGACCCACTAAACCCTCAAAATATCATAATACCCGATCGATAGGAAACATCCGTCATTCCACATTGTCATTAACACACACACCAACTCATTGCACAACTCATTCGAAAAATGAAAAGGAGAATATTTGCAACAACGTTCAAGGATATAGAACCAGAAGAAGAAGGAGAAGTGTTGTTTCGGATTCACATAAATGGAAGATTTGATTATACCCCACTCAGGTATGAAGGAGAATCCATTATCAATGTTAGTGCTTTTAGCTATGATAGGGATATCTTTAGTTCAACCCTTGATAATCTAATTTCAGAGATTAAGGAACCAAAATGGGCGGTATTTTTCTGTGATCCAACAAAATCCCTAGAAAATGGTTTGCATTTGGTTTATAGGGAGTAGGATGTTCTTAAGCTATATGAGTTTGCGGAAACTCATGAGTTAGTTGATTTCTTTGTTATTCATAGGCCCCAAATGTTAGCAACATTTTACTTGAAAAACATTGGTTTTGAGGTTGTGGGTTGGCTAGAGGAAGATGCTAACTTTAGAATGTCAAGTGGAAGACCTTTTTAAGACTCGACGTAAATGGAAGGGGATAGATAAGTTCAAAATGCAGGAAAATGTTACGAAAATAGAAACAGGTGAAGGTGGTTTTGTTATCATAGAGGAAAAATGTGGTTTTCAAGATAAAAGGGAAAACAATAAGGGAAAAGGTAAGGTGCTTAAGGAAGATGATGTTTTGCAACAGGAAAAGGGTGAGAAAATTGATGTCAAGGGGAAGGGTATAATGGTTGAGTATACTGGTTTTGATGGTGCAAACATGGTTGCTATTGAGTATACTGGTTTTGATGCTGCAAACATGGCTGCTGTTGATGGTGTTGCAAAAAGGGCTGCTGGTGCTGGTTGTCTTCTGCCTAGTGGAGTTAAAAAACCTTTTAGGAGCAGTGAAAGGGTTACCAACTGCGTACTTGCCCTTTTTACCAACAAGCAATCCTAGGTAAGGTTTCAATGTTGAGTTGCATGGCTTGTGTTTCATATTTTGTTACATCAATTATACCTTATCTAATTTGAATATTTGGTGTTTTTATACTTGTTTTTGCAGGCATTTTAGCAGTTTGATCATCAGTGTAAGGTTGAATGTTTTGTTTGTTGATCATCCAGTTCCAGTATGTACATCGTTAGAAGGTTCATCAGGTGAAGGTTGTTCAGTGGAAGCTGCATCATCTTTTCCATTTTTGTATCAGTAGAACCTTGTATCAGACAATGTTTTAATTTTCATGTTGTATCAGCATATGTTTCCCCAGGTGACTAGTATAAGTCACTTTCATGTTGTAGCAAACAATGGTCCCCAGATGACTACTATAAGTCAACTTGCTAAATGGTTGGGGGCAGTAAGTTTCCCACACCTGACACCACTGACACACTACTGACAACATCACTTATTTTAGTTTTCAATTTTTTATTAAATTTTTTGAAAACATAAATACACCTTCTTGAAAACATAAGTTGAGTTGTCTTTTTCTTTTACACACATACTCGTATATGTCACATTCTCTCTTAATTTTCTTTTATCACCATCATACTCATACATCCGGCCACGATCCTAGTTTGCAGCCACCGTACCAACTCCGACCAACCCAAGTATGTTACACACCGGACCGACTGACCATCGCCGGAATCTGAAACGTTTGAGCTAATATCTCAGGCGTCGGATTTGAAATCGGATTTCTAAACCATTCTAGAATCTGAAACGATCCGGTCAACGTTCGAGCTAATAACGGTTGTGGGAGACGGAGTGGTGTTGGTGGCTGTTGATGAAAGGGTAGGGTAAAACATATCAATAATCAACTATAGTAATCATTTATAAATTGTATGATAATGGCTGAAAAAACATGAGTGAGAGATAAAAGAGGATGAAGATGTTGGCTGAAAAGTTTATATAAAATAAGGTGTTGCATTTGTGGCTAACAAACAAAAATGTAAAATGATTGCTACAATGAGATGGTGTGTGTATACCAAACATATGGAGTGTAAATACACGAACCCATGGTTGGTTATGTTACAAAATGTGTTTGTTTCTTTTATAGGTTATATTCTGTGTGTACATATTACTTTGTTGGTTGACCTTTAAAAAGTCAAACTAAACAAATGCAAGATGTGTTCCAACAAAATCCATCACACCTTTGTATCACC
Organism: Artemisia argyi; assembly: GCA_030686995.1. Classification (NCBI taxonomy): domain Eukaryota; kingdom Viridiplantae; phylum Streptophyta; class Magnoliopsida; order Asterales; family Asteraceae; genus Artemisia; species Artemisia argyi. Next base: position 61,152,036 of record CM060691.1, on the reverse strand, counting down.
AAAACCAAACACACTGGCTACTTAACATTTGATGCGTGGAACCTATCTTCAAACCACACCCAGTAATTGTAAATTGTTACATGTGTTCAAATGCAAATGCTTTACATATTTTAACATGTAATTCCAAAATGCAAATGCTAATCCAAACACCCACTATATTGAAAAAGGAAAATCGTTTAGTTACTTTGACATCGAATAGTCAACCTACCAAATTGACTGGTAAAAGTCAAACTAACCAATTAACAACAAGAAGCAAGCTTTTTATTGCCAAACACTATCATTTAGTAATAAATATTATCGGTTTCATGTTGACAACCATTACAAGCTTCCCTATCATCTAAATATAAACTTAGCTAGAGCCACAATTTCCCTATCACCATTTTCCTCCATTTCCTTCCTTTGCTTTAGATATTTAAACACAGCTTCAAGTTTTTTTAATCCTTGTTTCTAAATCATCAAACTTTGGTAACAACACATTATCGACAGCCTCTTCCTTCTCCTTCTTAAAACCCAAGCGTTCTTCATTGGAGCGATGCTCTTTCCTCAACCCATTGTACAAAGCCTTCCCATTATCTTTTTGTGCCATTGTTAGTGATTTGGGTTAAATGTGTGTTGCTGCTAATTTAGGGTTTTTAGAGTATTTAAGTAAGAGGGAAACATTAGTACGATACAACTTTGGGTTAGATTTAACTACATATATTTAAAAATGTGTTTGGACTATTATGCCCTTGAAAATATAACACAAAAGGAGCGTTGACCTCACCATTAATGGTCAAGGGAAGCAATCGGACACTAAAACTAGTGTTTTGGACTCCCTACGATGATTTTCTTGAGTTTGGGCCCCATGCGATGTTTTTGGGAAAGCTCAGGGACCAACGGTGTATTTTTTGTCTAGAATTTAGTTTGATATAATTACACCACTGGACGCTTAGTCCAGTGGTTGGGGCATTGGTTTTTGGGCAACAAGACCCGAGTTCGAGCCATGAGGCCTTTTTTAATTGATTTTAGAAAATGAGGACTAACGACGCAAAAAATATTAACTGAGGGACTAACGGGCAAATAACTTAATGAATAAAATAATGGCCCATCCAAAATAGGGACTAAATAAGTGCAAGGTTTTAAAAATAGATAATAGTGTAACTAAAATGAGTTAAGGACTAAACATGAAATCTAAGTAAACCACATGGACCATCCGCATAATTTTTTCTAAATTAAATAACCCGGTCCATTTTTGTTTCATTTGATGGCATGACACTTACAAGTTGAGTTTAATATATATATAGATTTTAAATTTTTTAAAGATTAAATAAACAAATTTTGGGGCCACTCAACTTTTTTTAATCAAAAACTAACAAAACATTTTTTACTTTTTTTGGAAAATAAAATATTTTGCAAACGGTAAGTTGTTAAACGACAAAAGTTATATCATTATGATGAGAATTTTTCTATCTTTCAGTAGACGGGCACTTCGAATATACTTTTAACTTTTTTTTTTTTTTTTTTTTTTTAATTTTGTTTTAATGTTTAAATTTGACGTCTGATAAAAATCACATGTGATTTATTATTTTAAAAGTCAGATGTTATTTCACAAATCACATGTGATATTAAAATAACAAATCAAGATTTGATTTTTTTCAGGCCAAAAAAAAAAAAAAACTCGAAAGAATATAGAAGTGCCCCCGCATACAAATATGATTTAATTTTCGTCGCGATGGTATCGTGATTTTCGTATTAATTTTTTTATAAAAATGACGAAGGTAAGTCTTTTTATGAAAAAAAAAGAAAAAAAAAAGATGAATAGTTAGGATTTGTTCGATGGATATTTAAAATTTTGAGAAATATATATGGATCCGCTGTAGATATAGTCTATACGCACAAAGCAACAAATTTGTAGCAATGATAAACTTTTAGGCAACCTTTGCCAACTCTGAAGAGAGGTATTTGACTGTGTATGGTAACAAAATAGGCATTTACCGAGACAACCCAATGACCCATATATGTGAGTCACAGCTCAAACACTGCTTAAAAAAAATAAAAAATGACCCATATATGTGAGTCACAGCTCAAACACTGCTTAAAAAAAAAAAAAAAAAAAAAAAGTTTGGCTATGCAGGATTTTACTACCTTATATAAGATTGTATACAAAGCACCAAAGACGGAAAACAGACTTTTCCATAATGTACTAAACAAGTCATATATCTCATGTCCTCTCTTGACCTTTAATTTTTGTAACATACCAGAATGATGGTTACGCACTAATTAAGTAATTAACGCTCTCCGCCAATAGTAAAGAAACCAGCTTCCTTTAATAGTCAACAACATATATATCATATACTATATCTGAAAACTCAATGACCACGACCACGACGACTAGGACCAGAGTAAGCTCTTCTTCGTATCACCCCAATTTCCAACGTGTATCCAGAACCGCCAACTCCAAGGAAATGTTGTCGATCTTCAAAAAGTGGTCTATAGCATTCGACCTTTTGTATAGTAAGCAATAAGTAGATGAAGAATATCAGCATCATGAAAGGAAACTGAAACAAGTTTGGTGTTTTTCTTGGCAATTTAATACTTCCTCTCATTGTTACGGTTTTAATAAACTCTTCCAAGGTCTAAATTGTGGTTTATATACATGAAGACTTAAGAGCCAAACTTAAGCATAGTTGAGTAAATATTGGAGATTGTCAGTAATTAAGGAGCAAACCGGGTGCCAGTTTTTAAGATTGATTTGTCCAGTCCTTGTTTTATTTGTAAAAAGGTCCAATAAAACATGAATTTTGGGTTGTATAATTTCTTGACACGTTACTAGCGGAAGTGTGGAACCACAAAAACTGTGAACACTGTACAGATTTTCCCAACTAGCTATTATTTTTATGTTGAGAACATTCAAAGTGCTTTATTATTTTTAGTATTATTCTTTTATCTTTTAGTTTCTTTTATTTTTATGTGAATACTACGTGATCGATCTATTGAAATCGGAGATGGCGCTATTACAATAACGACTATTTCTAAATAACAAGTTACAAGTGTCGAGAATGTTTAAAAAAAGAAATAACAAAGTGTTGAGGAAATCACAACATGTAATGAGTGGAGCTCGCGGTAATGGAAGCCACTTTTCATCACCACCACAACTTTTCAAAATGTTTTTCTTTTTTTTTTTTTCTTTTTTTTTTCGGTGTGTTAGTGTATCGTGAGGTATGTTTGTATTTAAGTGACGTGTGTTTCTGTGAGAGGTTTGATGGTCTCTACTACACATGTTAGTGAAGCGTTTGGTAATAGGGTGAATATTGATGTGGAACTGATGTGTCAATGGTGCGTTTGGTCACTATTACCACTTATACTATTATGTTGGGTTAACTCAGCGTCCAATGGTCTTTAATTGATTTGAAAATAAAATAAATCTATGATACGCTCCGGGCTTATGTCATGTTATATTTATTTAGGATATGTCGTTGTGTCGTATTAGGAAAGTTGTTAAATGTTGCGTATAAACATTAATAAGTAAATGTCTAGTATCGAACTCGAGACCTCGGGATTGCACACTTTACAAACAAGAATAATGTAAAATAAATATATATATATTAAGTGTATCGAATATATATATATATATATATATATATATATATATATATATATATATATATATATATATATATATATATTTATAAACACTTAATGAACTAAATGGTCGTTAGTTATTAACCGTATGGACTAACTATCATTAGTAACGAAAGATAAGGACTAGAGTGTAACTTGGGAGTCAAGAAAGATCTAGAAACACCTTTTGAGTTCTATGGCCGGTCGAAGCCCATCCCATGGGTCGACCCATGCCTTGCTTGTGCTCCAAGATTCATCTAGTATATATACAAGGCCAAGGATTAGGGTTTCACATCTTTTGTGCACACACACTAACCCTAAATCTTTTCTCCTTGTCTTTTCTTTTGTGGCCGATCGGTTCAACCCCTCCCAAGGGTTCTTGGATCGATTTTCCATAACCAAAATTAAGTGGTTTTGTTTACTTGCATCAAACCTTTATTCGTTGGTAGTTTGTGTGTACAAGAACGAGGTAATTACTTACTTTAGTAATTATCAAGAGATCGATAAACAAAACGGTAAGGGGTTTATCATTGATCTATTTGTACAAGAATCAAGGTTAATTTGAAGTGCATCGGGTACGTTTACTATTTATGTTTTAGTTAATATTTATGTGTTATACTTGATCCTAGCTTCCGCAATACGTGCTATTTAATTGTTAAACTCTAACAGTGGCATCACGAGCCATGTATAACATGTAATTGATTACTAAAACGTAATAAAAACCGGATCTTTAATTGTTTTAGATAAATGTTTTTTTTGATCTAGGGTTTTTCCTATTTTTTCTAAAAATTTCGAAACCCTAACCCTAATTTTGGGGGGGGGGGGTCGTTTTTTCCATGAAACCCTAATTAGGGTTTTGTGGTTTTCTTGGATTATATGTAATCACTAGAAACCCTAGGTCATTAGCCGGTTAATTGAACGTATCTTGTGACCTATGTGCTAATTGTTAGGTTTTAATCTGTGACTTACATGCATGTTAGTCATGGATCTTGTTTATTTTTCACATGTTTAAGATAGATCTTAAATTGGGGAAGACTCCAATACATATTAAAATCGATTATATATGCTATGTGGTGTGTTTATTAGCTTTGGCCTATGCAATTGATTCGTCAATGTATGTGGCTCTCTTCCATTAAGAGGAGAAGGCCTTAGTTGATTGCATGCATAATTATACCTAGAATTGATTTTATTAGGATCTTTTCTAATACGGATTGCATGTGGCTAATTGTTTCACTTATTTATTATTGGTTGTTTTGATTTTCTTTGATACTTGTTTTATTGTTTTTAGTTGGACTTGTTGTAAGCAATAAAAGGGTTGTTTTTATAAAGAAAATAATACGGACTAATAATGGTGAAACCCTAATGTGATAAAGTAAGAATCTTGCAAGGTCTTAAGTGCCGATAGTGGTCCGATTCGCACGGTAATCAGCTCCCAGGCGAGACTAGCAAAATTCATACTTTATTACAACTTTGAGATTGAATCCATAAACTTTTGCTTGATTGATGTTTTATACAAGTATGCTTTTAAAATTAAGTCTTTTAAGATGATATTCATAACCGTGATTTGAAGGCTTAGAAAAGAGCCTTAGAGTCTGCCTTGGTTATCACAATCTTGAATATGTCTTAAACGAATTACTTTTAAAATCATGATTGTAGAAAATCATCTTAGGGTTTTGGCATAAACCTCAAGTAAAACTTTGTGTATTAATTTCACGAATTGGATATAAAAAGTTTTTATGAAAACTTATGTTATAAAGATGAGTGCATGCATCTTTGTACATATTTTGATTGACATATCAAAATTAATACCCTTAATAATTTAAGTTACATGCCATCTATCTATAAGGAACACTTGGAATTTTAATTTAGTAAACGTGAGACCTAGGCTAAATTACTATAACAAGGTAAAATTCTTTTAACGCGTGAGACCATAATTGTAATTTTACAGTTTCTAAGGTAGACGACTTAATTAAGTTGTGCGTGAGACCTAGAACTTAAGGCATGAGATGAGATGAAACATGCTTACAAGGCAAATTGATGAATCAATTTGAAGTAAATCCCATAATGATCTAGGAATTGGAAATCTTGTTTGCCAATTATTGTTCGACAGATTACCAACTTTTATACTTTCACCACTAGCAGATCAACTGATGTGGTGGAATCTATGTAAAGTTGGATCCTAGATTTTCAAGAAAATTAGTTGGTTATATGAATATAGCCTTGGGTATTTGATTTTCTTGAAGATATTGATTATCGAAAATACTAATATTTGAACTTTATCTGTAGATATGGCTCAACCCGATAACCAAACTGTGATTTCTGCTTTCAAGAGTCATCTTGAGAGAGACAAACTGACTGGAAAGAATTTCAATGACTGGCACCGTTCGCTCAGAATTGTCTTGAGGGCGTCCGGAAAGCTAGACTTTTTGACCGAAGAATGCCTAGCTGAGCCTGAAGCTACTGCTACACCAGAAGCAAAGGCAGCTTGGAAGGTGGTAAATGCTAAGTTCAATGAGGTTGCTTGTTTAATGCTCACTAGCATGAGTGCTTAGTTACAAAAGAAGTACGAGTACGCGTTCCCAAAAGACATGCTTGAGATGCTTAAGCAGTCTTATGAGAAGCCACCTGCAGTTGAATTGTATGATGAACTTGATAAGCTACACAACTGCAAGCATGGTGATGGTAAACCAATAGCTGATTATGTGGATGAGATGAAAGATTCGTTTGATCAACTTCACAGAATTGGTTTTGGTTACCCCGACAATGTGCAAGTGCACTTGATAAACAGGTCCCTCAACAGGGATTTTGCTAGTTTTGTGCAGAATTACAACATGCATTGCTCGGGGAAGACAGTCTCAGAATTACTCGCATTGCTTGTTGATTATGAGAAAAGTCTACCAGCCAAGGTCAAGGCTCCTACCCCACAAGTGTTGGCAATTCATGGGGGGAGAATCCAGAAGAAATCGCATGTGAACAAAGGCAAAGGTAAAGGTAAAGGTGATAAAGGCAAGCAGGTCATGGCCTATCAACCACAACCAAAGATGAAACAGCATCAGCCTAAGCAGAACAAGACAAATCCTCCAAACAAGAAGGATCAGGCTTGTCACCACTGTCATGAAAAGGGCCATTGGAAGCGCAATTGCCCACTCTACATTCATGACTTGCGACAGAAGAAGCAGGGGAATGAAGCTGGTAAAGCCAGTACTTTAGGTGCGTTCTTTATGATTGAATTATTCACTCTTACTCCTAAATTGAATTCATGGGTATATGATACGGGATGTGGCATTCATATTTGCAATACCTTGCAGGGGTTTAGAGTTGAGAGAAAGCTGGCCTATGGACAACAATTCTTGCACGTTGGTAACGGAGCGCATGCAGGAGTTGAAGCTATAGGGGTTTTTAATTTAGTGTTGCCTTCGGGCTTAGTACTATCTTTAAATAATTGTCATTATGCACCGTCAATTGTTAGAGGTGTAATTTCATTTTCATGTTTGTTAAACCTTGGTTTTCATCATACTATTTCTAGCAATGGAATTTCAGTTTCTTTAAATGATGTTTTTTATTTTAATGCTATTGTTGTGAATGGTGTATTTGAAATTGATATGAATGATAATGATAATGCTTTTGTTACAAATAATTCAATGTATAGCATCAACAATAAGAGAATCAAGAAAGGTCTGGATTCGTCTTATCTTTGGCATTGTCGACTTGCTCACATTGGCAAAGATCGCATGAAAAAGCTGCAACATGATGGGCTTTTAAATAAGATCAATGATGAATCATTTGATAAATGCGAATCTTGCATTGCTGGGAAGATGACTAAGAAACCCTTTAAAAATAGGATTGAAAGGGCTAATGATCTACTTGGTCTTATTCACACAGATGTGTGTGGACCACTTAGACATGTGTCAAGGAGAGGTGCTAGCTACTTCTTAACATTTACGGATGATTACAGCCGTTATGGTTATGTTTATTTACTTAAACATAAACATGAGGTATTTGAAACATTCAAAGTGTTTAAAGCAGAAGTAGAGTTGCAACTTGGAAAGAAGATTAAAGCTCTTCGATCCGATAGAGGTGGTGAATACCTGAGTCAGGAGTTCATAGATTATTTAGCTAAGGAGGGAATTGTCCAGCACCTTACTTCTCCATATACTCCACAACAAAATGGGGTATCTGAGAGAAGGAATCGTACATTGCAAGACATGATACGATCTATGTATAATCTAACAACTCTTCCTTTTTCGTTTTGAGATTATGCCTTAGAATCTGCGGTTCGCATTCTAAATATGGTTCCAACAAAGAAGGTTGATAAGACACCATATGAGTTATGGACTGGAAAAGCTCCTAACTTGTCTTATCTTAAGGTCTGGGGTTGTGAGGCGTATGTTAAACGTGACTCAGCAGACAAGCTCCAACAAAGATCTGTGAAGTGCATCTTCGTAGGATACCCTAAGGAAACTATGGGATACTACTTTTATTACCCACCTGAAAACAAAGTATTTGTTGCAAGGTATGGAGACTTCCTTGAAAGGGAGCTCATATCTCAAGAATTCAGTGGGAGAGTATATGATCTGGAAGACGGTCAAGAAGATGTAGCACCTTCTGAAAACACTAACCAACTTCCGGTAGAACCTGAAAGTTTAGGTCCTCCAACTGAAGTTGAAGTGATTCCCATTCGTAGGTCAACAAGACCAGTAAAAGCTCCTACTCATCTATGTCTTAATGTAGAGAGTGATGAGAATATACTGGGTGAACTTGATGAGCCTACAAGTTATAAAGCAGCCATGAATGGTCCTGAAAAGGCCAAATGGAAAGAAGCTATGGATGGGGAAATGCAATCCATGGAAGACAATGATGTCTGGGAAGAAGTAGACCTACCTCCGGGTGCCAAACTAGTTGGGAGTAAATGGCTCTACAAGAAAAAGACTGACATGGATGGCGTTGTACACACCTATAAGGCCCGTTGTGTAGCTAAAGGCTATACTCAAACTTTTGGTGTTGACTATGAGGAGACCTTTTCTCCTGTAGCTGACATAAGGGCAATTAGGATTCTTATAGCCATAACCGCTTACTATGACTATGAGATTTGGCAAATGGATGTAAAGACCGCCTTCTTAAATGGTCGCCTAGATGAAGACATCTATATGGCGCAGCCTGAGGGGTATGTAAATCCAGAATTCCCAAATCATGTATGCAAGCTTAAAAGATCCATTTATGGATTAAAGCAAGCATCACGACAATGGAATAAGAGATTTGATGGTGAAATTAAAAAGTATGGATTCACTCAAAATCTTGATGAGCCATGTGTATATCACAAAGTTAGTGGGAGTAATGTAATTTTCCTTATATTATATGTTGATGACATATTGATCATGGGAAACGACATTCTAAGTTTGCAAAAGGTTAAGGCATATCTTGGAAATTGTTTTTCTATGAAAGATTTAGGGGAAGCTGCATTTATTCTGGGAATCAAGATATATAGAGATAGATCTCAGCGATTAATTGGATTAAGCCAAAGTGCTTACATTGATAAAATATTGAAGAGATTCAATATGCAAAATTCCAAGAAAGGATATTTGCCAATGCAAGAACAACATGGCTTGAGCAACAAGGTTTGTGCTTCAACACCTGCAGAGGTGCAACGCATGAAAAGAGTCCCTTATGCTTCGGCTGTGGGATCTATAATGTATGCGGTAAAAAGTACAAGGCCTGATGTAGCGTTTGCTCAGAATTTAACCAGTCGATATCAGCAGAATCCAGGTGAAGCTCACTGGACAGCTGTTAAGAATATTCTTAAGTACCTTAGGGCTACTAAAGATATGTTCTTGGTTTATGGGGGAAATCCATCAGCAGAACTTGATGTTACAGGTTACTGCGATGCTTCTTGGAAAGGTGATAAGGATGATACAAAGTCTCAGACTGGTTATGTCTTTGTCATTAATGGAGAAGCTGTGGATTGGAGGAGTAGTAAGCAGAGTGTACTAGCAATGTCTGCTACAGAAAGTGAGTATATAGCTGCTTCAGAAGCTGCAATGGAAGCTGTTTGGATTAGGAAGTTTGTTTCAGGGCTAGGAGATATGCCTTCAATTCAACGACCTATTAAAATGTATTGTGACAACTCAGCTGCAATTACATTTGCCAATGAGCCTGGAATCATGAAAGGCACCAAACATTTCCCGATTAAGCATCACTATGTTCGAGAACAAGTCGAAATAGGCGAAATCGAAATGCTCAAAGTTCACACAGATGATAACTTGGCAGATCAATTAACAAAGCCTTTACTTGGCACCAAGCTTTACAAGCATGCTGAAGGTGTAGGACTTAGATTAGCTGAAAGTTTCATGCCCATTTGTGATTAGTGTTTGGATAAAGGATGTAATGTACAATTATTATTTTAATGAAATAAAATATGTTTTATGTTTATTTATTCATTGTCTTAATAATATATCCTATATTTGCATGTTTAAGATCCATGAATAATTATTATTCTAAATTGTCCATTGTCGATTATTGATATGGGAATATCATTAAACTAAGACAAATTTGAGTATTGGTATAGGATATACTTGAAAGTATATTGATGCGTAGTCATACCAATTTCACATGATATTCGATGAATTGAATATTGGACTTATCCCAATAACATGATTTAATATTTAATATGAGAATCATATTTAAAGTTATCCTCAGACTTGAGATACCAGATAAGTGTCATGGATGTAGTGCATTTTTGTGAAGCAATCTACCGCTCACCGTAACAGGGAGTCATAAGGGTTGTTTTCAGAAGTGTTGCAAAGTTCATGGGTTATTCTTGTAGTCAAGAAAGAATTTATTCCTTCTGATTTGTTTAGAAGTTTAATACTGTTGGGCCCCTCGTAGGGTTGACAAAATGTTTGCATGGCCATGCCCAAAGTCTATCTGGAATACGTTCAGATGTTTTGGTAATTTTGTTCAATCATAAAGAAACGAGAAACAGAAATTTAATAAAGAACCTCACATCTTTATTAATGTGGTATTAGTAATGAAAGGATAATTATAATGATGAATCATTAAAGGTTTTCCAGGAAACCTAGCTCGGATTGAACTAGGGGCATTAGAGTGTTGCAAGACGCTAACCAATGTCATTTTACTATTAATGGATATACGAGTGGGAGCTGTTAAATGTTGCGTATAAACATTAATAAGTAAATGTCTAGTATCGAACCCGAGACCTCGGGATTGCACACTTTACAAACAAGAATAATGTAAAATATATATATATATATATATATATATATATATATATATATATTAAGTGTATCGAATATATATATTTATAAACACTTAATGGACTAAATGGTCGTTAGTTATTAACCGTATGGACTAACTATCATTAGTAACGAAAGATAAGGACTAGAGTGTAACTTGGGAGTCAAGAAAGATCTAGAAACACCCTTTGGGTGCTTTGGCCGGTCGAAGCCCATCCCATGGGTCGACCCATGCCTTGCTTGTGCTCCAAGATTCATCTAGTATATATACAAGGCCAAGGATTAGGGTTTCACATCTTTTGTGCACACACACTAACCCTAAATCTTTTCTCCTTGTCTTTTCTTTTGTGGCCGATCGGTTCAACCCCTCCCAAGGGTTCTTGGATCGATTTTCCATAACCAAAATTAAGTGGTTTTGTTTACTTGCATCAAACCTTTATTCGTTGGTAGTTTGTGTGTACAAGAACGAGGTAATTACTTACTTTAGTAATTATCAAGAGATCGATAAACAAAACGGTAAGGGGTTTATCATTGATCTATTTGTACAAGAATCAAGGTTAATTTGAAGTGCATCGGGTACGTTTACTATTTATGTTTTAGTTAATATTTATATGTTATACTTGATCCTAGCTTCCGCAATACGTGCTATTTAATTGTTAAACTCTAACAAAAGTGTCATTGTTTAGATATGTTTTTATGTTTGGCTTGTTTTACAAGCTAGGGTTATTCAGTTATATATACTGAATCATTATTATGAATGAATCAATCAAAGTTTAAAATAAACAAATCTTTAGTTTTTTCTCTCTATTTTCTTAAGGAGCTCGCACACGCTTGAAGTGGTGCCATATCCCGATACAACCCCTAACCGGGTCGTATCAATTGGTGCTTTCATTGAGAGCTCTCGTTGAGAGGGCTTTTGATTAGGGTTCCAATAAAATTAAAAAAAAAAAAAAAAAAAGTTACTGTTCATTGGATACTATTCACGAGTACTGTTCATTGGCACTATTCATCAGAATATTTTTTTTTGTTCTTCGAGTTATTATTCATGAAATCAGGCGGCAGCGATCAGGACGCGGAAAAAGCACTCTCTAAGCTTTTGCAAATGGGTACGGTGGCCGAATATGAGAGTGAGTTTGTGGTACTTGCAAATAGAGTAACAGGGATCTCTGAATATTTACTTACATCATTTTATATCTCCGGACTTAAACTGACATTACAAATAGAACTGTTGAGGGCACGGCCTACAACTTTAGGAGAAGCATTTTCCTTAGCCCATATAGTCGAGGCTCGTTTTAAGGCAATTGAAAAGAAGGAGAAAAAGCATATAATTGATGAATATATTGGTATTGATGTGGTTAATAACGCGATAGATGATGTTTTCGATATTGGTGAGAGTAATGAAGTTAATAGCAAGTTTGAAGAATATTCAAAAAATAAGAAAGTATAGAAGAGATTGTTGTGGGTGGTCGTGAATTTGATGGTCGTTTGGGCGAAATAAATTTGAATTTAAGTGAGGAATTAGCGGATTCTCAATCTGTATATTCTTCGTATCACCTTGAGGGTAAGGTGATTTTTGAAGGAGTGAGGAGTGTTACGGCATGGGTAGCGGAAGGCGGAAGAATTATGTTGTGTTATGTCCAAGGTAGTGGAAGGCGGAAGAGGAAAAAGGTGTTGGTTGCGGTAACGGAAGGCAGGAGAACTACGGGAGTGGAAGATATGACTAGGATTAGGATTAAGATATAGGATCCCGGAATCAAATTCATTTTTCAAGACAACACCTTGAGGACAAGGTGATTTCGAAGGATTGGGGAATGATACGCCCCGGGCTTATGTCATATTATATTTATTTAGGATATGTCTTTGTGTCGTATTAGGAAAGTGTCATTGTTTAGATATGTTTTTATGTTTGGCTTGTTTTACAAGCTAGGGTTATTCGGTTATATATACCGAATCATTATTATGAATGAATCAATCAAAGTTTAAGATAAACAAATCTTCAGTTCTTTCTCTCGATTTTCTTAAGGAGCTCGCACACGCTTGAAGTGGTGCCCTATCCCGATACAACCCCTAACCGGGTCGTATCAATCTAAGTCTTATAAGCAGTCACCGAGTAAATACTTGACATAGCATCTTTAGAGTTCTTTCGAAGATGAAAGATTTTCACTTCAGCTTTGAGCCGATTCTAACAGCTGAAGTATAAGAAAAAAAAAGAAATAAAAAAAATAAAAAAAATGAAAAGATGTTCTTGTTAGTGAAATTTGATAATACCTCATGGGCAGATGATTGTTCTCACTGAAACAAAGATACTTAGAAAAATATTTAAGTATCCTAAAGTCAAAAGGGGGGAAAAATCCTAAAATCCAAAGTGGATAAAATAAGTCTTCATATAAGTCAGCACATTTCCAAGAGTTTTTAAAAAGATGCAATATATGTCAACATTATTCTCTAAAAAATAGTTTATCTATTACCTAAAGTAGAAGCATTTAATGAACTGTTTACTTAACCGTTGAAAGCTTGACATGTATATAAAGAACCTTTTGGGAACCCTAATTCTCTACATATATAAGTGAAAGTTTGTAGCGGAGACCCTTGTAATTAATGTGGTACACATTAATTAGCATTTACTCTCGTTTGAATCTAAGTTGTTGGAGAAGCGTTTATTAAACTATAACTTTGGTTTTAGTTTGAGTGAAAGAGAGAATATTTGTATTGTCATTGAATTGAGATTGTTAGTCCACAAATAATCTTTGTAAATTCTGTAGTCTATTCAAATAACAATTTACACATTAAATTAAAAATTAGTGTTTATTTTGTTTAAACTTTATAACTGTTTGATATCCTTGAAAGTCTTTGATCACCTAACCTATCTTTATAACACTTTCACGAAGGGACAACATTAACCAGAATATTTGAATATGCCTTAATGGTACTATTTATAAAATAATACTAACTGAGATAAGTTATATTTTGACACCTAACAACTAATCTTGAAGGTTACTGATTTTATAAATGGAGACAGGGAGTATAAGTTATAGATGGAAATAATTCTAGAATAGTGAACCCCAAATGCATTGGAGAATCATAAAAGATAAAAGCGTAAAATTTTTAGTCTATCAAACTCATCCAACCAAAATGGGATTCTCATTCAAACATTCCAAGTCAAATACATATACAAATAAAAATAATCATAAAGCTATAAAAAAAAGATCCCACAATCCTGAAAAGCCCATAACCATCCCTTAAAAGCCAGTATCTACACACACCTACGGTGTGCCGGCAGCCGCTAAACCATTCTTTTTAATCACCATTCTCTACCACCCCTTAATTTCCTAACTATATTCTTTTACTCAAACACTATATAAACACACACCCTCTTATGGAGAAACTAACATCAATGAGTACTGGCATGAGCACTAGCTTATGCTTATTGTCATTGATGTTCTTTATAATAATGGTGTATTCCGCCGAGTCAAGAAACATGGCCACATCCAAGTCAAGTTACGTGACCAAGAGCGACGAGCATAAGCCGGTTCCCACGTTGGAGTTTACGAATTTTATGTCGCCTTCTAAGCCGTCAAGAAATGATCATCAAGCTCATGACGAGGTCTACCATTTTGCAAATAATGTTGAGGCTTATAAGGCAGCTTCAACTGGTCCAAGCCAAAACGGTAGAGGTCATAAATGATGGTGTAAATAGGTAGTTTAATTTTTCGGATAACGAGTTTGTTCTAGTGTAAGTTATGTTAGTTGGGATCTAGACCTTTAAGGATACGATGGACATGGTCCTTGCTTATATGTGTGCATGCACTTGTTGTTTCTATATTCGCTATAAGAATTTGGATAAAATGTATAATAGTTCAATTAAATCGAAATAATTACAATAGCAATGACCACAAAATGTCATGTTTGTCGGTTGTCACTTGCATGATGTACATATAAGGTAGGTTGTTATTTCTTTTTAGCTAAAGGTAGCGTTGAGCATGAGAAGTTTGTAACTAGTTTTGCTTATTCCTAATTTGAAAAATGGTCAACACTAAACACAAATACATCATTTATTTTCAACGAGGGCGTTTACCCACGCAACGTTATAGGCACGGAGTTTTACGGGAAAAAATTTAGATATATTATCTCTTTTAAATCGGTATTACATTTTACTCATAACATGTTTCAAGCATAGACAACTAAATTTTATATTTTAAACTTATAGATGATTTTCGCAATGTCAACGACGATTTATGTTAGTTTTATCACAAAGATGGTCCATAAGGACGAATTATGTAATTTCAATTAAAACACAAGGAGTATCAATGTAAACTTTTATTTTCACAAAAAGGTGAAAAGTTTAAGGATAACTTTTGCGAAGATACATAGACAATTCATGTAAATTTATGTTACATGTTTGGTCCTTAAAGACATATTTCGTAACGATCATTAAAGGACATGGACTATTTACGTAAGTTTTCGTTTTCACGTAAAGACACAAGTTTAGGTGTGATTTTCGCAATGACGGGTAATTGGAAAAGACGATTTGAGTAAATGTTTGTTACACATTTGGTCCCTGAAGACGGGTTTCTGTTAAACTTTTGGTCTTTAAGGACAGAGTTTGCAATAACAGACAAACATTAGAGACTTTTTATGTAAATTTCCAGGAAAAGACAAAAGAACGGTACTCATCGGCCAGTTCTTCTTCACAAGAAACGTTGTAATAACTTGCTTTAGACTGTGAAGCGAAGATAGAAGAAATAAGAAACGAGGTTAAGGCGAGGTACAATTAATCAACGCTAAAACAATGAACGAAGATGCTTGCGGTCAACACCAACGGAATAGATTTGATAAACATGGCTATTATCGAGGAGGTCAAATGTGAAATTTGAGCCAAATATTATCCCCAAAACTAGTTTAGTTCATATGGTTTTATTTTTATGTATTTATTTTTTATATATTTTTTATTTTATTTTTATGTGTTTTTTTTATGTGCTTTACTTTATTAATGAAACTTTAACTTTAGTTTTGATTTGTGTTTTTATTTGAGTAAACGAATAAAAAATTTAAAATTATGAAACTCGGGGGTGTCCTATAACTTGTGTGACGGAGAGAGGTCATTTTTTGGGTTAAGATCTATGTTCAGATTTATAGGGAAAAAAAGTTGAGATGACATCACGAGAGTTCCATAATCAACTATTGATCACACATCACTCATCCTTGAGTGTTTCATCATTATAATCCTCCAATGGACTTACAATCTTTGCATCACAATTCTTTGAAGTTTTGATCATGGTTATGTTGTAACCGATACTCGCTTGTTACGCCGTAAAGGTCTTGATATCTTCAATAGTTAACCAATTCTTCATTATGGATACGGCGTAGGTCCAATAATGTGGCTATGTCATAAGACTCTTCTGGTTAACTTGGTGTTTGAAGTGTTAACATGAATACGACGTAGGCATTACGGGCCGTTTACACCGTAAATACTTCTGGTCCAGATTTTCTTGTATTCCTTCAAGTTTCTTCCAATTTCCGCGTCCTTCAGTTCCAATGCTCATATAAATCCTATCAATCAAATAGGAAGCAACTGAGTACGAGTTCTTATAAAATCACAAGAATAAAGAGCACACACACACATATATATATATATATATATATATATATATATATATATATATATATATATATATATATATATATATATATATATATATATATATATATATACTATTTTATGTTACACCTACATAATAAAAAGTCGGAAATTTGAAACTAAGTGATAAAATCACCTTATATGATGTTCTGTATGTCCCTGAATATATTTTCAATCTCTTGTCTGTCCATAAACCGGCTACAGACAGTAAACTATTCATTGGTTTTGATGAACACAAGTGTTATATTCAGGATTTATGGTAGCAGAAAACTTTGGGGACTGGTAGTCAAAAAGAATGTTTGTATTTCCTAGACTTCACTAATCCAAATAATTTTGTCAAGTGTAATAATATGTTGTCACTCAAACTCTCTATGGCACAATAGACTTGGTCATCCTTCCGACCAAGTTCTAAAGGCTTTAAAACATAAAATTGACATTAAAGGAGACTGCAACACTTCTCCTTGTGATGTCTATCACTTCTCCAAACAAACTAGGGAAACCATTCCCTCTAAGTGATCACAAAACCGCTTCAGTTAGGGAACTGGTACATCTAGATGTGTGGGGATCTTATAGAGTCACAAGTAGAAAAGGATTCAAGTATTTCCTTACTGTTGTGGATGACTACTCCAGAGCAGTTTGGGTTAAATCAAAAGATGAGGTTGCCACAAATATAATGGAATTTCACAGTTACTTAAAAAATCAATTCAATAAAACTGTTAAGATTTTCTGAAGCGATAATGGAACTAAGGTTGTCAATAATAATCTGCAAACATTTTTCAAACTACATGGAATAATTCATTATACTATAGCTGCATACACTCCACAACAAAATGACATAGCCAAAGAAAACGCATACACTTGCTAAATGGAATTCCACTAAACATGTGGACCGAGTGCATATTAACTACTACGTACCTCATCAATAGGTTGCCTTTTTCTGTGCTTCAAGGAAAATCTCCTTATGGCCTTGCTTTTGGTACTGAACCAAACATTGGTCATTTAAGGTCCTTTGGATGCCTGTGTTTCTCAACTATTTTAAGTAATAAAGACAAGTTTTCAACAACATCTGAAATGCATATTTCTTGGTAATTCCAACACAAAAAGGCTACAAATTACTAAGCTTGCAAAATAAAAGTGTTTTAATTCGAGGGATGTCAAATTTTATTAAAAACATTTTTCCACTAAAAATGAAAAAAAAAAAGAAAAAAAAAAAGAAAAAAAAAAAAACCTTTTCAAATCCCGTCTACAAATAAATCATTTCAATTTCTTTAACAATCCCTATTTTAAAAGTTCTCCTGACCCCAACCCAATGATGATTCAGAGGCTCATAATCAAGGTAGTGGTGGTGAATCTCCACTTGTGGATGGCACACAAACAGTTGATGGTGATAATACATCACTTGACAATAACTCTGAAGCCATACATGACGTAGATGGCACTGAAACATCTACCAGTGACATCACATCTCTTAGCTGTAATTCTGGAGCAACAAGGGATGAAAACATTATCACCTTCCAAATTTATAATAACATAGTGGATTCTGGTTCCACTTCAGAGGGTAATGGTTTCAACATTCAAAATGTTGTCAATGAACCTATATATCAAAGGAGGTCTGGTAGAACTTCAAAACTCCCTACAAAACTGTTAGATTTTGTACTTGAAGATAAAGTTAAGTATGGAATTGACAGAGTTGTAAATTATTCAAAATTCATCCAAGAAAACTATTGTTTTGCAACAAATCTTAACAAAACCTTTGAACCAAAAACCTTTCATGAGACATGCAATAACAAAGAATGGATCACAGCCATGAATATTGAAATAGAGGCCCTCAATAGAAATGAAACTTGGGAAATCACCCAACTACCACCTCGTAGAAATCCTGCAGGTTGCAAATGGATTTATAAAGTTAAATATAAATCTAATGGTAACATTGAAAGGTATAAAGCCAGATTGGTAGCTAAGTGTTACAATAAACAAGAGGATGTTGACTATGATGAAACATTCTCTCACGTCGTGAAAATTGTCACAGTTAGGTGCCTTATTAGCATTGCTGTCAACAATGGGTGGCCTCTGTTTCAATTAGATGTCAACAATGCCTTTCTTTATGGCAACCTAAGTGAGGAGGTGTATATGACACTTTCACCAGGATATTTTTGTGTCAATGATCAAAGAGTGTGCAAACTTAAAAAATCCTTGTATGGTCTTAAACAAGTACCAAGACAATGGAATGAGAAACTGTGTCAAACCTTAATCCAAAATGGTTTCAAACAAAGTAGGAACGACTGCTCTTATTTGTAAAAAATAACAACAAATGCTTCATTGGCCTAGTGGTCTATGTTGACGATGTAGTGGTCACAGGAAATGACTTGGTTGAAGTCAACAAAGTTAAAAACTTTCTTAAAACAAATTTTCTGATCAAAGATCTAGGAGAGCTAAAATACTTCTTAGGAATTGAAGTTATTAAAACAGATGATGGCATTTGTCTTTCCCAAAGAAAATATTGCGTGGAATTACTTTTAGAATATGGGCTTCTTGTTAATCAACATGTGTTTCTCACAAAAAAAAATTAACGCTGACATACTAACTAAAGTCCTACCTGTTAATCAACATGTGTTTCTCACAAAAAAAACTGAACATGTCCGACATGTTTAAAACCTAATCAGAGGAGGTGTATTGAGAAATATATTTTCCATATTATGGTTTTAAACATTCCTCTTATATATTATGGTATGTTAGCTTGATTTCAGAGATTGATTGTGTCAAATATGGAAAGCTTTAATGGAGGGCTAGAATGCACATGAAGTTAGAGGGCTAGAGCTAGCATGAAGTCTTGAAGTCTTATATATACTCCTTCATCCCTTTTGGTTAGAGGACACAACACACAACGATCTACATTATCTGTGTTACTCACATTTATCTCACATACCCTGATACCGATCACTATTATTATAATCTTTCTCATATTGATTAGGTTGTTTATCACAATGATATTCAATCTTTGTGTATGGTAAACATTTGACTATTGTCTAATCATTCAGTTATGAATCAAATCATTGTTCTTTGTATTTGTTAGATAAATATTGTATATTTAGGCGTGTAAATCTCCTAGCATATAGCATAGTATGTTACTGAGCTGGTTAGAGTTATTATAGGACTCAATGTATATCCTAGTTATAGTTATCCTCATTTGTATACAATATATATGTCGATTGACATCAATGAAAATGATGAGGCAAAAAACGAACCGTTTTTAGGGGGTTATTTAATCCCGGATTTGAATTTATTTGATCAAATATTACCCTAAATCGTTCCTTTTGTCATTTTAGGTACTTTTGAAGTGAATTCTGGAAAAGGAAGCATTTTGGATGTTTTTGGAGCATAAAAGTGAAGAAAATGGCAAAGTCTTAATTTTCCTTGTTGGGAACAGTACCTGACGGCGTCAAGAGGCTTCATGTGACGGCGTCAAGAGTTGGAAGTGGTGAAAGTCCAGAGAAAACGTGACGGCGTCACGTATGGCCGTCATGGCTCAAGATATGGTGACGGCCCAGAGTAATATAACACATGACGGCGTCAAATCTGGATCTAGGCAATCCGATCTCATTATGGGCGGCGAGTTGACGGCGTCAGAAATTCCTTCTTGACGCCATCACCCTGTAAAATCTATATATAGTTTTGCAATTTTCATTCATTAAGGGGGACAAGTAAGGTGTAACTTTGGAGAAACCCTAGCACGAGTTTTACTGCTTTTTCAAAGGTTTTTACCCTTTGAAACCTTTCATGTCAATTTGAGATAAGTACTCTTTCAATTCAATCAATATGTCTATGTGTTGCTTGAATATATCTTTCACTTGTCTTGAATTCAACATGCTAGGCTAGATCTCTTGTGTGTTTGCTTAGATGTAGTGAAACCTAGATGTTAATTATGGGTTGATTGTTTGTTTATAGTTGTTACGGATGATTGTATTCGATGTTAGGCTTAAGAAAACTGGCAGACTTCCATATGGTGACATGCTTGAACGTCTTAAGAAACATGAACCAATGCGTACTAGGTTATTATGGTTGTATTTAATGCATGAGCGAATTCTAATGATCTCATGTTAGGAGCTTTGATGAGGCGAAAAATGAACCGTTTTTAGGGGGTCATTTAAGCCCGAATTCGAATTTATTTGATCAAATATTGCCCTAAATCGTTCTTTTTGTCATTTTAGGTACTTTTGGAGTGAATTCTGGAAAAGGAAGCATTTTGGACTTTTTTGGAGCATAAAAGTGAAGAAAACGGCAAAGTCTTAATTTTCCTTGCTGGGAACAGTACCTGACGGCGTCACAAGTTCCTTAATGACGCCGTCATTCAGTAACAAAAGAGGTGGATGTGGACAATACACGTAACGGTCCAGAGAGTTTTGTGCATTGGAGATGACGGCGTCACCCAAGGCCGTCACGTGTAAAATTAAAGAGTGATGGCCCAGAAGACTTCCTGAAGGCGTCACGTAGGCCATCACGTGTTAACTTGTCACAACTTGCGCGCGGAGTAGCTGATATTATTTTGGTCATAACTTTTGCATACGAACTCGGATTTAGGTGATTCAAAAGCCCACGCAAAGAGGACGAAGAGATCTACAATTTGGTGAAGAAAAGTTGGTTGTGACGCCGTCATGATTGGTCTGACACCGTCATGATCGGGCCGACAGAAAATCAACCTGTAAATATAACATCATAACTTCATTTTTTGTAAGCCCTAAACCCTAAGGTCGATTCCTGGGTTTAGGTAGGTGTTTTTCCAGCAACTTAGAGGGTTACAATCACTCCATAAACATCATGTATTGGTTTGTTGATTCTATCTTAATTATGTTTTCCATTATCATTGTTGCTTGCTCTTCTTTGATGATGTTTTGCTAATTCACCTTGTGTCTACTTATGATTGTGTGAAACTTGTATATAATTGATTAGATCTTATTGATTCCTTGTTGATGTTTGTGTCTATCTTCATCAATTAGGGTGTGACACTTTGATAAATCTAATTGGTTTAGCTTATAGTTCTTGTTTCCTATTGTCTCTTGTTTAATTAAATGAATTCGATGTTAGGCTTAAGAAAACTGGCAGACTTCCATAGGGTAACATGCTTGAACGTCTTAAGAAACATGAACCAATGCGTACTTGGTTATTATGGTTGTATTTAATGCATGAGCGAATTCTAATGATCCCATGTTAGGAGCTTCTTGCAGGCTCGACATAGGAGTGAAGTAGGAGCTTATAGAGTTGGGGAAGTACGTACGCCACCCCACGAATGGTATTAAGGAATACAACCCGTCAATTAAAACAAGGTGTGACAATTCAATAGGTAGAATTGGATAGCTAGCAAGGAGTAACATATCATAGGTAGACATGCTTCACTTCCCTTGCGGAACCCTAGTTTATTTTCCTACACATTAGTTTAATTAGTAGCTTTTGGGTTAGTTGATTAGCAACTAATTCCGCCCCTTCCTCCAAAACCCGAGATTTTCACTTGTTTTTCATAAAATATAAAAACACAAAAAGAATCATCCTTCACCTTTAGACCTAGTTAGATTAATTTCAATCCTAACGACACTATTCCTGAGTTGAACGATCAATCCCCCGGTACTTGTCACTATACTATACTACAACGATCAGGTACACTGCCTGGTGGGGGTTGTAAGCTTCTCAAGATCCCTTGAGAGGTAAAGCCTGGTGCGATTCCCACGTATCAAGCTTCTTAGCCGGCTCAACATAGGAGTGAAGTAGGAGCTTATAGAGTTGGGGAAGTACGTACGCCACCCCACGAATGGTATTAAGGAATATAACCCGTCATCCATGCAATTGTAACAAACTATTAACCTGTAAAAGATATCTAGGGAGTAATGAAATCTAAGTAAACACAACTCTCCCCATTATTGTTCACACCACTAGTTTAATTAGATTTATTTTCATTTCTGTTATTTTATTTTGATTGCATCTTAGTTATTGGGTTAGTTGATTAGCAACTAATTCCGCCCACTCTTCTAAAAACCGAGACTTTTATTTGCTTTCATAAAATATAAAAAATACAAAAAGAATCATCCCTCACCTCTAGACCTAGTTTTTAGGCTTTCTAATCCTAGCAACACTATTCCTGAGTTGAACGATCAATCCCCCGGTACTTGTCACTATACTATACTACAACGATCAGGTACACTGCCTGGTGGGGGTTGTAAGCTTCTCGATATCACTCGAGAGGTAAAGCCTGGTGCAATTCCCACGTATCAGAGAACAAACAACGTTTCTACATCTTTCATGCTCTCATTCAAAATAAGACATGGGAACTTGTACCTCGCACTCCAGACATGAATATTATTCGTTCCATGTGGGTTTTTCGTCATAAGAAGAAATCTGATGGTTCTTTTGAGAGGCATAAAGCCCGTCTTGTTGGTGATGGTAGATCTCAATGATGCAGGTTTTACTGACCAGGTTTTAATATTTATAAAGTCTTGTTTTACCTAAGGTCTACCTTATACGCACTACCGGACAGTGTATCCGGTCGTGTGTGGTATAGTTAAATGGTAAAGCCGAGGTCGTCCCAAGAGCTAAGGTGCGGAAATTATCTAAGTTCGTGTCACGTTTAAAAGGGGGGTTTTGAGTTGAAAGATTGATTAAACTAATGAAAAGAAATAACAAGACAATGAAATAAATAGAAGAAAATCAGTAGAGGGAAGTAGTGTTAACCTAATTACTACTCTTGTTATGATTATGATTAGTTTTCCTATAGGTGCATCCTATCATATCGTTCGGGGATACGATATTCATTTCGGGTCAGATGGTCAAATTCGCCTAGATCTATCTTATACCTTGTCCTATCCAAAGCTATTGTAAAGCCTTGGTTTCATCGGTACGAAGACATAAGAGTCATTAAGTGCCTCTACTAACATGGACAAGGCTAACGAATGCGGCATGGTCTGATCTTACACCCCTCTAACTCCGTTAAGTGTCTAGCATTGGTAGGTGGTCCTAGGGTTAATTTGCACATGTATGGTGATATTGCTATCACCAAGTCACATCCCTAGCGACTTGCTTCCTAGGGTTAATTCCACAAGTATCTAGAGAACAACCAACGCTAATCACTACGGGAACTAGAGTGTCCCAAGCCTCGCCATGAAAGTAAACAAACAATAGATAATGGATGCGTGAAAAACTAAATCAAAATCATAATAATTTCATAACTAGGCTAACACCAAAAGGTGTTTAGCCACTCATGTTCATAGTTGCAGTAAAACAATGTTTGGTTAATACAAATCTAAACATGAATTGAATACAAAGTAAAGGAATGAAAACACTTATGATTGGTGTGTGATTCCTCCCTTGGAATTGACTTGGATGTGGCTAGAACTTCGTTCTCCCTCCTTACTGAGTTTTTCCCAACGTTGTTGTGGTGAAGAGATGGGAAGTGATATGAAAAACTCAGAATTAGGGTTGGTATTTATAGGCCCCGACTATGTTATGGCGTAGCGTATTAGGGTTGTTACACCGTAACCTTTGCAAATTATATTACGCCGTAACTTGATCAAGTGTTACGGGCGTAAAGTCTTCATGATAAGCTTCCTACGGCGTAGTAGATAAAGTTGCTACGCCGTAGCTTCTTCCTTTGCCTCGTTAGTTCTTTACTGCCTCAAATGAGATCCTACGTCGTAGCTTGGAAAGTTGCCTACTCCATAGTGTTCTTTAGTGGACTTCTACGCCGTAACCTGTTGTTGGGTTACGCCGTAGTCTTCATAAATTCTTGATTATGTCGTAAGTAGGAGAGCTTCTACAGCGTAATCTTCGTGAAGCCTTGCTACGACGTAGGTAGATGAATCTCTACGCCGTAGTTAGTGCAGAATCCATAATTTCCACATATTTGCTCCAAAGTCCTTCCATTTATGCGTAAGTTCGTTCTTTTACTCATCTTTACCCTGAAACCAAAATAGGAAGAAAAAAGAGTATATATTTTTCATAAAAGTAGAAAAGATGAGTATTTTAAGGGGGAAATTAACACTTAGATTGGGGGTAAATTTGATGTTATCACTCAACAACTTGGTGTGGATTATGATAAAACATTTAATCCGGTTGTTAAACCGGCTACGATACACACGGTTCTTTCTCTTGCCTTATGATGAGTGTGTAAATACTCATTATTTTTGGTCAAATCTGAACTTCAAAACATTTAAAAACACTCAAAAATGCATCAAAATACAGAAAATATCTCAAAATTGTGTTTTATATGTTTCAGATGCAAAATGATTGAAAACAGATGAAAAACAAACAAAGTTTGCATAATTAGCAGTTTCAGTCCCTCAACTTTCAAAACTTGACAAAATCAGTCCCTGAGCATTTATTTTGGAAGAAAAATCAACAAAGGTCCTTTGGAATTCAAAAGTTGTCAAAATTAGTCCTTGGATGAAAAAGTTTGAGAAAATTATAATTTTGGTCTCTCAACTTTCAAAATTGGCAATTTTAGTCCCTGGGTGTTTGAAATTGGAAAATTATCATCAAGGGTCCTTATATTATTGAGACATGGCAAAATTAATCCTTGTGTTAAGTTTGGAGGAAATGGCAGAATTAACCCTTCAAATTCGGTAATTTACAAATTTGGTCCTTATGCTTACATTCCTTAAAACCACATGGACCATTTGTTTTACTTAAACCCAAAAAAATAAACCAACACCTATTTACTACCCAACCTAATACAAACATAAACCCAATCCACTCAAAGCCCAACAAACCCCAGCCCAATCCAATATACATTTTACTTATAATAAAACCCTGGTCAAACCTAACCAGTCAAACACACCATCTTCTCCACTTCATCCCTTTACCCGCCATACCATAACCCAACCCCCTGCTCTCTCCTACTACACGCCTCACCCCCCTCAAAAGCTTCAACCCCTTCATGGGTATCCTCCATGCCAAGTCATCAATCCTACACCCTCCCCATTTGATAAACGGCTCAGATTGAACTCCATTGGCTCCATGGAAATCTGATGGTTGTGATTAAATCAAGAAAGCACAAAGTGGTATTGCAAGCTCATCTCTCTCAGTAAACAAACACAACCAGAAGGAGACAAAAGAGAGAGAAGGCCCTAGTTCCATCAGTGGTATAAATAGCATATGTATGCCAAAGTATAAGGCAAGTATGGAGTATTAGGAAAAGTAGAAGTAGTATAGAATTAGTATAATTTAGTTTATGCTTTAGTTTATTTAGTTTGAATCCTTTCAATTCAAGTATTGTAACTCTTTTTTTCAGTTAATTAAAAATTTCCAAGTTCCCTTTCTTTACTGCTCCAATTTACCTTTTATGTTGCTTATTAGATTTGATTCTTAGTTACAGTTAACCTATGCTTATTTAGTTTTTGCTCAGCTTATTACATCATCCCTTTTCAAAATTGTAGCTTTGAACTTGCTTGCTCTTCCAAAAACTCATTAACAGCTTGTATAAGGAGTGTTTGGCACAGTGGTATTCACCACTGTGCATTAGTTTTTTTTGTTGTTAATTTTGGTTTAAATAGGTTTCATTAGGTCCATAAAGGTTAGTCATAGTATAAGAACATTAGGTCTTAAGCAAAAACAGTAAAAGTCACTTTAATCTCATGGTTTAACCCACTGATAGGAATTTTAGATTGCATAATCATAGAACTAGGTAAATTAACGGTTAGAATAGCATAATTCAGCTCTATTGCAGCATAACATACCATTTAGAGTCTCATAGGATCAATTGAAACTCACATTGGTCAACTTTTGGAAGAATTTAAAAAGTCAAAATTTTCATATCTGTGGAAATGGGACAAGTTTCTTTATCAAATTCAGAATTCAAAACAGTTTGGAAACAGATAAGAATTGGATTTATGTGTCATTTAGTAGCTTGTGTACAAGGTTCAAAAAGAATTTCTCATTTTGGAACTGAATTGCTTGCTCAAAATTAAGCTTTAAGTTGCCCCTTTGAGCCTGCCCTGCCCTGCACCAGGCTCACAAGCTCACTTTCATGAGCTTGTAGCTTATTTAATAGTGGACTTGTACCTGTGATTTTTTCTGTTTTCATTAGCCCCCTGTCTCATCTGTTTATGAGTATGTTTTTATTCCATGTGAATGCTTATTTGTATGCTTATTTTTGGCCTCATGTTATCCACCACTGACCCAAAGACACTGATTGGTCAGTGTATTAAGTCTAGTTCATAAGCTCATTATGAGCTTATCAGTGGGGCTTAGGCTGAGTATTTGAGCTTTTTGAGAAGCTCATATATTTGGCTTCCTAGTTCCAGGGTTCCTTTGGGTTAGCAAGCTTATTTGATAAGCCAAAAAGTGGCCTGCAGTTGCAGCCACTAGGGTCTGTTTAGGTCATAGGGTTTGGATGTGCTTATTTTTGCTCTTCAGCTTATGTAACTGCTTTTTGTTGTCCCCTCCAGCTTATTAGGTCTCCCTTAGGTCCCCTTAGCTTATTTGATCCTTTAGGTAGCTTATTGGACCCCTTAATTAGCTTTTCAATTTTCGAGATTTTCTTTTAAGCTTATATGCAAACTGTCTTGTTTCCTTTCGTATTTCTGTGCTTATTATTGGTTTTCACATTTAGTTGTAGTTGTAAAAAATGCTTATTTACATTAGCTTAATTAGATTTTATAATAATAATAATAAAAATAATAATTGCAAAAACTGACATGGGTGGGACTTGAACCCACGCCACTCAGCTCACAACACAACATCACAACCAGTCGCCCTTGGGTCTTTTTCAGTAAACCTTTGCATCATTTAATATAGGACCATTAGTTCCTTGATTTGCTTATTTAACCCTTCAGCTTTTAAACTGCTAATTTTCTGCTTATTAGTAACTGCTTATTTCACATTTTTATTTTTCTTAGGTTAGTTTTAAGTTTATTTAATTACCAAAAAAATTTCAGAATTTTTAGAATAGTTTTAATATTTATTATAATTTAATTAGTGTTAATTAATAATTAATTCATAATAAATAGAATTTTTATTGAAATTTAATTTTTCTTTTTTCTAAAATTTTCTTCTGTCATCTAGTTCGTAGGAAAATTATTTGCAAACCCGTAGGATTAGCGTAGCATAAATTTCACTTTTTATTTCGCGCACTCGCGTTTTTCTTTAATTCCTTTTACGTTTTTAAATTAGATTACGTTTTAGGGTTCGCTAGCTACCGATTATTGTTCCCGTAGACTTTTAGGTAGATTTTAAGTTTTATTTAGCATTCCTTGTTTGCATTCATGTTTTAGTTACGTTTATTTTATTTTTTGTACGTTATTTGCAATTTATCGTAATTTCACAATACCAAATAATCTCTCAACCATTCCTTACAAGCATTTTAATCTCGAATCTCACACGATATTGTCCATTCACACCTCGTTGAGACACGACCCGGGTAATCACTTACCCGGTATCACATATATATATTGTATTCACGAGTCTTTACAAGCCTTCCTTTTCCTAAAGGTTGATCGGTAAATTCCACTCACGTCTACTTTGTGTATTTGTTTGATACGCACTCAAAAACGCGTGTCACCTTATCCTACTCTTGGCCCATACATCAATTGGATGTTAGAAATGCATTTTTGCATGGTTCATTACATGAAACAGTTTATATGCATCAACATATGGGATTTCGGAATCGTCATTATCCGAATCATGTCTGCTTGCTTAAGAAATCCCTTTATGGACTCAAACAAGCTCCGCGAGCTTGGTATCAATGGTTCGCTGATTTTGTTTCTACTATTCGTTTTATACATAGAAAGTGTGATCATTCATTATTTATTTATCGTCATGGTCATGATATAGCTTATATTTTATTGTATGTTGATGACATAATTCTCACAACATCATCTCATCATCTACGACAGCGTATCATGTCTCTTCTTGCTACTAAATTTGCTATGACAGACCTCGGACCATTGAGTTATTTTTTGGGAATTTCTGTTAAAAGACATAAAGGTGGCCTTTTTCTTTCTCAGCTGGCTTATGCACAGGATACACTTAAGCGTGCAGGCATGTCTACATGTAACCCTGTTGCCACTCCTGTTGATACTAATTCTAAATTGAGCATCTCTTCTGGTTCTCCATATGAAGATTCTACTCATTATAGAAGTCTCGCTGGTGCTCTCCAATATCTAACATTTACCAGAGCCGATATATCATATGCGGTGCAACAAGTTTGTTTACATATGCATGATCCTAAAGTTGATCATATGAATGCTCTCAAGAGGATTTTACGTTACATTCGTGGCACTATTAACTATGGTTTACATCTTTACCCTTCAAAAGTTTCTAAACTTGTATCCTACATCGACGCTGATTGGGGGGGATGTCCGGATACTCGTCGATCCACATCCGGTTATTGTGTTTTCTTGGGTGACAACCTTATTTCTTGGTCTTCCAAGCGTCAACCCACTCTATCCCGTTCAAGTGCCGAAGCCGAATACCGTGGTGTTGCAAATGTGGTATCCGAATCTTGTTGGATACGTAATCTTCTACTAGAGTTACATTGTCATATCTCCACTGCCACCCTTGTGTATTGTGACAATGTTAGTGCTATCTACTTGTCTGGTAATCGTTTACAACATTAGCGCACTAAACACATAAAAATGGATATTCATTTCGTACGAGAAAAAGTTGCTCGCGGTGAGGTTCGTGTTCTCCACATTCCTTCTCGCTATCAAATCGCTGATGTGTTCACTAAAGGACTTCCACGGATTCTTTTTGAAGACTTTTGAGACAGTCTCTGTGTTCGTTCCCCTCCTGCTTCGACTGCGGGGGTGTGTTAGATAAATATTGTATATTTAGGCGTGTAAATCTCCTAGCATATAGTATGTTACTGAGTTGGTTAGAGTTATTATAGGACTCAATGTATATCCTAGTGATAGTTATCCTCATTTGTATACAGTATATATGTCGATTGACATCGATGAGAACAAACAACGTTTCTACATCTTTCAGTGTTACCTATCTTCTGGATCCATTGGATCTGGTTAAGATTACTGATGGGTGTATTTGTTTTCACAAGTTGATTACAAAATGTGTATTTGTAGTTTGCATACAATTTTATTTTTCATTCTTAAACTTGAAGAATTTCAAACTAAATAGCTCAACTGAAAACCTAAAAACCAACTGATGCGCCCCTAAATTTCAAATAACTGGCTAAAATAAACAGGAGATTGTTTGATTGAAAAAATGAACAACCTATATTATTTGTGTGGAAAACTAGAAGGGGGGGGTTGAATAGTTTTACGTCCTTTTAAAAGTTTATTACCAAAATATTTTGTAGCTTATTAAAAACTTTCGATTCGATCTCAAGTGAATTCAAATGACAACTAATATAAGTAATTCTAATGTAATAATGAAAGTATTGAAATGTAATGAAGAAAAGATAGAATTAGAAAGATCAAACCACAACACGCGAATTTATAGTGGTTCGGCTACAAGGACACCTTCCTTGCCCTACTCCACTCCCCGAGTACCACACTCGAGAGTTTTCTTCACTATGTCAACAAACTCCTTATGGTGGAGAAACCTTACACACCTTGGCTTACACGAGTTAACGACACTAAGCTAAATGTCGAGTTCTAATCGTAGCTAGAACCAATCTCACGACTTCTTCAAGGCTTCACAGCTTCTTCACAACTTCACGACTTCTTCAAGGCTTCACACCTTCACAACTTCACACTTTCTTCTATGCACAACTAATTCACAACTACTAAACTACTTTACAACACACCTAGTTTCTACAATCAACAAATTTACACAACACTTTTACAAATATCTAACACAACTACAATATGAAACTAGCTATTCACAACACTACTACAATTTGATGGATGTAGAGAAGTGTTCTTCTTCTTGCACTTGAATGGATGAAGCTTTGGATCACTTGGAAACAAAGACTTATGAATTATATGATCAAAGGATTTTTAGATCTAGAAATGGAAGTTGGATCAGAAAGTTTATAGTGCAAAAAGGTGAGGAAAATGTGTGAAATGATCCAATATTTATAGGGCCAGATTTTACTGTTCGGGAGCGTGCCGGTCCCCTTAATTAGAGGCCGGTCCCCTTTATCATTAAGGGGGCCGCCTAGTAAAATTAAGGGGGCCGCCCTCCTGAACGTTGGAAAAGTTTTTCTGGATAAAATTTGCCCTTTTTGGTTGGAAATTTGAAATCATATCTTTGTGGTTTAATATAGCATTACCAAAAATGATTTACAAATATATATATAATGTTTATATCATTTTATAAGATGTTATGTCTTAAGACAAAATTTCCTTTGATCATGTAATGCATAAGATGCTTAGTTTATGCATACCTTAAGTGATATTAGATGTAGAAGTAAATATTTGTTACCAAATACTTGTTTACTTCTTAATCTTGACTTAATTTTATTTAAGTTTTGTGATTATCAAAACTAGAGCTGGCAAATTGGGTACCTGTTAGGACATGTTAAGACCTGTTAAGGGAAAAAATGTACTATGCAATTTTTTTATTTTTTAAAATAATTGTTTTTAGTATTCTAGGGTTCAATATTTAACCTTTTTGATACATAAAACGTCTATCTGTCATACTCAAACCATCAAAACCAAGTGTTAAACGAGTCGTTTTCATGTTTGAAACTTATGTTATTCGCGCGCTCAAAACCTGTTAAGACCTGTTAAGACACGATTTGCCAGCTCTAATCAAAACATAGGTTTATTGAGAGATATTAATAACCTTTTTAAGCATTATTTATATCAACAATCTCCCCCTTTTTGATGATTACAAAACTTAAACTCATTAACTCAAAAATTAATTTTTAAACAAGTATTTTAGTGAGTTTATATTTACTTCTCCCCCTTTTTGTAGAATCAAAAAGGTTTTGCCGACAATCTTCAAACGTGAAAAATTGACGGGTAGAAACTCCCCCTTGATGTGTACTCCCCCTCGTTTGGGGGCACCAAGAGAACGAGCTATGGAATGCTTTGCAAAAAAATATTAGAAGCACAAGTATATGCATGCAAACATGTAGAAGGTGATAAAAAAATAAAGCATGTTTGAAAAGAAAGCATTCATATTAAATAAGTGGTTGTGTCAAGACACAACATACAACTAGCAATTTGAATTACAAGTAGAAAAGCTAGTTTACAAATAAGCAACTAGGAAAATACATCATCATGCAAAAAGTACATGGTCTTCATAGAGCTTGCAAGCAAAAGGGTGGTAGAGGCTTTATTTATTAAGCATATGAGATGCTTAATTAGGAGAGCATGATGGTGATGGTGAAGGAATGGGTGAGAATTGTGGTGGAGGAATGATTGGAGAGGATGGTGGAGTTGATGGTGGTGGTGGGTTGGTAAGCAAATGTTCAATATATGAAAACATATATTGAATTTCATCTCTAAGGCCAAAGATGACCGTGCGTTTGTGGATGCAACAAAGACAAGTATCCCCATGGGATTCAAGTAGCCTCCAAGGCACAGGATTGGCAAAGAATGGTGGTGTAATTGGTGGGGATGAGAGATGAGCATCAAGTGGTGTTATTGGTGAAAGTGAGATGGTAAGATGGGTGGACATGGGTTCTTGTGTAGGAGGTGGTGATGATACTTGTGGTGACAAGTGTGAGTTGATGTAGTCATTGATTTATGAGGTTGAGGGTATGGAGGATGAGGAAGTTCCATGAGTGGAAGGTGTTTTAGATGGTGCATTGGGTGCACTTGGGGATGAGCATTTGGGTGGAGGTGATGGTGTTTTGTTGTCTTCATTTGTTAAGTCAATGAAGAGTTGTTTTGGGGGGATGACCACAAGTTTTTGTTTCTTGGAGGTTTTGGAGTGTGAGGTGCTTGGTGGAGTCATGATGATTAAGATGGTGAGTGATGAGATGAAGAATGGTGATTGTGGAAGGAATTTATAGTATGGAAATGGTTGATTTAGGTATGTATTTGAAATGGTTGAATGAGATTCTAAAATCAGTTGGGTTAAAATGGGAAATGGTAGCTGAAACTAGAGAAAGGGTTCACAAGATGCAAAAGAAAACAGTGAATCCAGTTCCAGATGGCCGGTCCCCTTAATTGTATGTCGGTCCCCTTAATAATTAAGGGGACCGCCTAGGGAATTAAGGGGGCCGCCCATCTGGTGTTTTCCCAGACGACCAGAAACCCAAAATTTGCAGAATTTGGTGATTTTTCAAGTGTGTTTTTCCAGCAAGCTCTATTAGAAGTATATACTCTAGGAATGATGATATATAAACATATATATATAACCAAATTTCATGCAAATAAACATATTATAATCCATTTTGAAAATAAGCATGACATAACATTAAGATAGTGGCATGATAACAATTAAATTCTAAACATCATTCAAGAGATAATCAACAAATAACACAAGTATTTCCGAATAAATCGGACAAATAACAAACCATATAAATGTCTAAAGGAAACAAGTAATATCAAGTAGCAACATGTCAATATCTTCTACTTCTTCTTCTTTACAAGCATCTTCCTAAACATCTTCCCAACGGATTTGAAACCCCCTCGAAGTTCTTCATGCATTTGTTGTTGACGATTGATGATAGACGTTTGACGAGTGAAGAGAAGCTCATCGGTACGTTCATGAGGAAGAGGAATTTGATACTCAGCATCATCAATATCGGAAAGATCTTCAACAAAGGTCGTGGGGGATGGAGTACTACCACGTGAGGTGTCTTCCTCCTCATCATCATCGTCATCACGATGAGATGTAGAACCACGAGGCCTAGAGTACAAAGGAACACGAGATTTTCCTTTGTCACTACGAGGACGGCGAGTACGAATAAGAGTGAGTTGGTTCAAAGTAGGAAGGATTTGATCATAGTAATCTCTTTGAAGATGAGGGTAATGTTCCATCACATAACGATAAAGTCGTGTGAGAAACATACCGTAAGGAAGATTTGCATTTGGGGTGTTTTTGGCGGACATGATTCGATGAATGAAAAGATAAGCCAAATTGTATTGCTCTTCAGCAATAACACAATAAAGCATGTGGGCAATGCTTGCCGTGACATGATCACGGTGACCACCAGTACTAAACGCATTCTCTCGAATGAGTTCTTCCCACTTCTTCATATCTTGGCTTAGCTCTTTGAGGAGGATTTGATTGGCATGAATATCGACATTCTTCGACTTGATTACTCGACTAGTCGTACGACGTTCTAGTTCAAGCATTCGACGAATGTCTTCAGGACTCGGAATCTCAGAATAGTAGGGGCCATCCTGAGGACGATTTCTTTCAAGAGAGGAAAAATCCCATTCATTTGAGAAAACGGCTTGGCCGTTGTATGGGATTCGAAGAATTTGACCAAATTGAGCAAGAGTAAGAGTGATGAATTGATTTTGAATCATGAAGGAAATGAGGATGTTGCCATAGGGATCGGTTTGCACCGTCACTTGGCTATAGAAATTGAGGACAAAACGAGGAATGATTGGTTCGTTGATTTGGAGAAGACATTCGAAACGAATATTGGTGAACATTCGTTTGGTTTGATCATTTTCATAGAAAGATGGATCGACAATTCGTCCTTCGTGAATGTTTCTATTTTCAATAGGACGATAGAAACGTGCAACTGAAGGAGACATGCCGGGAGTAGAAGAGACATTTGGAATGTATTGTTTGGTTTTGGATACATCACCAACCGTGGTCTTA
This sequence comes from Artemisia argyi, assembly GCA_030686995.1. NCBI lineage: Eukaryota > Viridiplantae > Streptophyta > Magnoliopsida > Asterales > Asteraceae > Artemisia > Artemisia argyi. Next base: position 61,117,875 of record CM060691.1, on the reverse strand, counting down.
GGCATTTTCACCTAAACAATATAACAACAAAAATAGAATTAATATAAAAACAACTATCATGCATATGTTATATATATGTATATATAATTATATGCAATATATGTGGAACGAAATTCTACTTCGACACAAAGAAATATTCAATGAAGTAGTTTCATAATGTTCCTTTTATTTTGATTTTAAACTCGTTTAGAATATATAATATCAAAGAGTATGATATCATAATTCATTTCGAAATAAGGCTAGATATATATTAGATTATATATCTTCCATTTCGTAAGAGTTTGACACAACATAAGCTTGTTTAAAAGATTGAAATGCGAATTTTATTTTTTCAAAAATATCATTTTCGAGATAAACCAAACGCTCCCTTAACTAGACAAAAATATCCTAAAACATCAATATATATATATTGATTATATATCTTGACGACGTCTATAGATTCTAGTAGTATTAACAAGTTTTATGAACTAGTTTTAAGTTTCAAATAACTACATATAGTTATAGTTTGTTCATGAACCAAACGCCCATGTTGTCTTCATGAACCATTTTATAACAAATTGAGAAGTATGTTTTGATTGTCTAGGACGTTAAAACAGTGTAATGTAGTAAGTTTTAAGTGGTTTATGAGAGTTATATCAACAATGTGCCTCTTGAAAAATAAAATTCAACAAGGGTTTATGGGCGATTAATGATTTTTGACAAAATGATATGTTATACTAAATTTGAGTTGCAAAACATCATCCTAATCCTATGGGGAGCATTTGGTAATTCAATTTCTAGCTTCTATTTCACTTAAAACCGAATTAAAATAAATTTTAATAAAATGCATAATTATTGATTAGACATCAAATCGAATGAAATGTGATGAAATGCATGTCGGAAAACTTACAAAAGATGTTGTTATATGTTTGGTTGATGTTTGCCCCTTGCGAAACAACCCCGGATTGGTGATATGATGGAGGATTTTGATGGTTTTGGGTGTTTTAGTTCGTACTCAGCAGCAGTGGGGAAGAAGTGAATGAGCAAATGGAGTGTTTGGGAATGGAATTAAGGAGGAAAACGGATTTAGAAGTGTCAGATGGCCGGTCCCCTTAAACATTAAGGGGACCGCCCTCGATAACAAGCCGGTCCCGTTAATTATTAAGGGGGCCGCCTTTGAAATTTTCCAAATTTCGCGGAATTAGTTTCTGGAACAAAAATATTTATACGTATATAATTAGATTTATAATATATCAAAAATACCTAAATGTTTATTGGCACGATGATAAAATTCTTAACAATTTTTAATTACCGTTTCGATAATTAAAATATACCTTTGACAATTTTGGATAAAATGATCAAAGAGTTAAGTTGATGAAGGGTTTGAGGTGTGTTCGGGAATATGTGAATGAGTGTATATATATATATATATATATATATATATATATATATATATATATATATATATATATATATATATATATATATATATATATATAAGTGTGAGTGAAAAATAGGTTGATGTAAATGGGTTGAAAGATAGTAGCGGAGATAGGATAACGTCGGCGAGAGGAGTTTGTTTCATCCATAGTGTTCGCATGCGAAGGCGTTCTTGCATGATAAAAGTCCACTTTGACTCATATCCCTTCATCATCATGAGTCTCCTAAAAGAGGAATTAATAGACTAACACGAGGGGGGGAAAGAAAGGGTTCGATAAAGAACAATTTCCTGGAGTTCTAGAAAGTCAACTAATGACGTATCTAGGTTATGTGCAAGCAATTATATATATATATATATATATATATATATATATATATATATATATATATATATATATATATATATATATATATATATATATATATATATATATATATATATTTTATATGTATTAAGTATAAGAGTATATATATGATCGAATAAGTAGAGAGAAGAAAGCAAACTATATCTATGCAAACAATGTAATCAACTAAAGCATATTTATCTAAGCATGGCAATGAGTTATGAAAGAATTGCGTACCCGGTGGTCTTCAAAAAAAAATCTTCAAAATCATCAATATGACATATAGACTTTGAAAAAGTCTATGTTGAGAGAAACTTCAAGATTGCTTCAAGGAAAGTTCATCTAGCCATTTGATCCCCATTGTCTCTTTGGTCCAAAGTTGTTTGGTCCAAACATGTTTAACATTTGACTAGGATGCATGAAAGGTGGTAGTATACCCCAAGGATTGTAGCTTTGTTGGTAGTTCCACATTTTATTACTATTGTTATTATAGTTTTGCCTATTTTGGTTTCTTCTTGGTTGAGGTGTTTTAGACCTAGGTTTAGAATTATTTGATTTTCTAGGTGGTGGTGTTTTAGATCTTGTCTTAGATTTAGAAGATCCTACCTCGTTTTTTAAAGACGGTTTATAAAAACTTTTACTTCTTCATTGTTGGCAAGAGGTATTTTTCTATCATTTACAAGTATATACTTAGGACTAGATTTTAGAGGTTTTTGTTCGTTAGGTTCATTTTCGAATTTGACATTTTTAATCTCGCTTGTTGAAGCTTCATTTGAGTTAAATCCTAAACCGGTTTTATCTCCGGATGTTCTTTGAACACTTATTATTTTATTAAGTGAGCGACTACTATTTTCAAATTTATTAAGTTTGCGAATTTCTTCCCTAAGTATTTCGTTTTCATCTTTAAGCATTTGACATGACTTGCATTCTTCAAAATTTTTTTTACCTTTTTCAAGTTGATTTATTTTAATTTTTAGTTAAAGTACTTCATTTTCCAATTGATTGTTTATGTATTTTAGTGATTTGTTTTTAGCCATTACTAGTTGTCCTAATTTGCATAGCCTATTATATTCATTATCTAGATTTTTTTCATCTAATGATAAACTTTCATCACTAAAATATTCAGTTTCGGAACGTACCTCATTTGATGTATTCGCCATAAGACACTTTTCTTCTTTTGTCGTTTCTTTCTCATCTTCGTCACTATCACTCCAAGCACCTCCAACAAATGCTCTTTGATTTTGATTTCTTGTCATCATTGGACATTTTCCGATGAGGTGATTTGGATCACCACACTTGAAACACTTTCTTTCAATCTTGTTGTTCTTGTCATCTTTACTCTTTTGAAATGTTTTCTTTTCATCATACGGTTGTCTTACGAATCTTCCTCGCCTTTTGAAGAATTTCTTGAAATCTCTTACGGCCATGGCGTATTCTTCGTCATCACTTTCGGAAGATGAGCTATCTTCGATACTAGATTCCTTTCTAGCTTTCAAGGCGATTGACTTGCTTTGCTCTCGTTTTTCTTTGACCATTTCAGAGTCCTTCTTAATGATGACTTCGTAAACTTTTAGATTTCCAATTAATTAATCAAGTTGCAATGTTGACAAATTCTTCGATTCTTCAATAGCCGTCACTTTAGCTCGCCATTTTGGATGAAGAGCCCTAAGAAACTTCCTAACAAAATTCTTACTTGAAAAATTCTCATCAAGTGCTTTTAAACTTGTGATGATAGTGTTAAATCTAGCAAAAGCATTATCAATTGATTCCTCTTCCGGAATCGTGAATTGCTCATATTGTTGAACAAGTAGATCTATCTTATTATCTTTGACTTGACTATTACCTTGGTGAGTTATTAGTAAAGAGTTCCAAATTTCTTTTGCGGTTTCACACATAAAGATCCTTTCGTACTCTTTACGTGGTAGCGCATTATAAATAACCATTTTTGCTTCATTATTTTTAGCAAGTTTTCTTTTTAAATCATCATTTTGTTTTTCAAAAGGTACGATTTCATCTTTCTTAGTTTCCGGGTTATTTTGAATAGGTAAAAAATCACCATTAGTAATAACATGCCAAAGATCTAGATCTTTTGACTTCACATAAGTTTTGAATCGATTTTTCCAATATAAAAATCCATCACTTTCAAATAGTGGTGGTCTTTGCATAGATTGCCCTTCTAAATATTTTTCAGATTCCATAGATCGTTACAAGTTTTAAAATACAATATATTTTAAAGATCTTGCTAGACGTGGCTCTGACACCAATTGTGGAAAACTAGAAGGGGGGGGGGGGGGGTTGAATAGTTTTACGTCATTTTAAAAGTTTATTACCAAAATATTTTGTAGCTTATTAAAAACTTTCGATTCGATCTCAAGTGAATTCAAATGACAACTAATATAAGCAATTCTAATGTAATAATGAAAGTATTGAAATGTAATAAAGAAAAGATAGAGTTAGAAAGATCAAACCACAACACGCGAATTTATAGTGGTTCGGCTACAAGGACACCTTCCTTGCCCTACTCCACTCCCCGAGTACCACACTCGAGGGTTTTCTTCACTATGTCAACAAACTCCTTATGGTGGAGAAACCTTACACACCTTGGCTTACACGAGTTAACGACACTAAGCTAAATGTCGAGTTCTAATCGTAGCTAGAACCAATCTCACGACTTCTTCAAGGCTTCACACCTTCTTCACAACTTCACGACTTCTTCAAGGCTTCACACCTTCACAACTTCACACTTTCTTCTATGCACAACTAATTCACAACTACTAAACTACTTTACAACACACCTAGTTTCTACAATCAACAAATTTACACAACACTTTTACAAATATCTAACACAACTACAATATGAAACTAGCTATTCACAACACTACTACAATTTGATGGATGTAGAGAAGTGTTCTTCTTCTTGCACTTGAATGGATGAAGCTTTGGATCACTTGGAAACAAAGACTTATGAATTATATGATCAAAGGATTTTTAGATCTAGAAATGGAAGTTGGATCAGAAAGTTTATAGTGCAAAAAGGTGAGAAAAATGTATGAAATGATCCAATATTTATAGGGCCAGATTTTACTGTTCGGGAGCGTGCCGGTCCCCTTAATTAGAGGCTGGTCCCCTTAATCATTAAGGGGGCCGCCTAGTAAAATTAAGGGGGTCGCCCTCCTGAACGTTGGAAAAGTTTTTCTGGATAAAATTTGCCCTTTTTGGTTGGAAATTTGAAATCATATCTTTGTGGTTTAATATAGCATTACCAAAAATGATTTACAAATATATATATAATGTTTATATCATTTTATAAGATGTTATGTCTTAAGACAAAATTTCCTTTGATCATGTAATGCATAAGATGCTTAGTTTATGCATACCTTAAGTGATATTAGATGTAGAAGTAAATATTTGTTACCAAATACTTGTTTACTTCTTAATCTTGACTTAATTTGATTTAAGTTTTGTGATTATCAAAACATAAGTTTATTAAGAGATATTAATAACCTTTTTAAGCATTATTTATATCAACAATTTGAAGTAGACTGTTATATAATTCAATCAGACATGATACTTTGTGATCACAATTCACAACAACAACAATACCTAATTCCGCCGGAGTGGGGTAGAGGAGGTAGGATGTAGACAACCACACCAAACTACCCGATAATAAAATATCTACTCCAGATTTGGTAAAACAAACAGGGGATTAGCCAATATTATTTTAGCATGTCTGTATTGTTAAAATGACCTTTTAGTAGTGCATGTAGTTATCAATGAAGTCTAAAAAATTGGAAAAGTAAAGATGGATTGTCCACCCATACTTTATATACTGAGTAATCAGTGTCATTTGGAGTTTTTAATAACACGTAAAAGGTGTATGTTGAACACTTGAACTCACAACTTAAAATGATTGGAGCTCTTGTAGTTACTACTATATTATTAGAATGGGAAATATTATACAGAGTAGATAAAATTGTTATATATTTAAGTTGTGTGTTAGTTATAGAACATTAGAAGGATAAATGGTTGGACCATAGGATCAATATGTGTCAAAGTTATGGTCACGTTAAGTAGGCCTATGGTCTTTTCAACTTGCTGGTAGGGCTCATTGCCACTTCAACTTGCTGAAGTTGATCTGGCCATGGTAGTGATAGATTGTTTTGTATTTGTGGAAAATGCACTTGTATTTATAAAGTCTTAGGAATTAAGAAATACATCAGATATACGAGATAAAACATTCGAACACGATGAATTACTTTGGATTTATCAATACAATATCATTACAATGCTTAATGGAAAATAAATAACATTGATACTAGTAAAACAATACACATATGAAACCTATACTTGTACTATCGAGCTTCGTCCATCTTCAGTTGGGAAAATACTTGGCTTTCACTAGGAAAACTCGAGGCTGAGCTTTCATTCACCTCAGAATCATCGTTAACATGAGAAGGCAAACGCTGAATCATCGACATGGGCAGCTGCAACGATGTATTCATTGTGCTATCTTCGTGAGGTTCTCTGTTCCCCACCATTTGTTGAAGCTTCAATGCGTATTCTAAGTCCCACAACACATCAATCATGCTTGGCCTCTCGTCTCCCGTATCTTTTAAACATCTCTCTACCGTTTCCAGAAATTTCCTTAACGAATTAGGGTTTATTGTGTCCGACAGAAATGGATCAATAATCTCCTCAACCTTCCCATTGTGTATTTGTTTAATCGCCCAATCTGCCAAATTTGCTTCCCTTGGAGGTAACGTGTTATCGAGTGCTGGCCTCGCACAGAGTACTTCAAGTAAAACTACACCAAAAGAGTAAACATCTGATTTCTGGGTCAGTTTCATACATCTTATGTATTCAGGATCCAAATACCCAAAACTCCCTTTGATATCTGAAATCTCTTCTTCTTCCAGATTATCTAACCGCGATATCCCAAAATCAGCCACTTTGGCAACATAGTTTTCATTAAGCAAGATGTTCGTTGACTTCACATCACGATGAATAATCCCTGCATCAGATCCAGTATGGAGGTAATGTAATCCTCGAGTTGCACTAATGCAAATCTCGAGTCTTTGAGTCCACGAGAGCTTTGGGCAGTCTTTATTTGCGTCATACAAATGATCTTGAAGAGTACCCTTTTTCATAAACTCATACACGAGTATCATCTCGGACTTCTCGTCACAGTACCCAATTAAAGTAACAAGATGACGGTGTCGTATTTTTGACAGCACCATAATCTCAGTTACAAACTCGGGTCGACCCTGCCCGTGTCCCTTTTCACCTCGTTTGACCGCCACTATCATACCATCAGGAAGAGTCCCTTTATAAACCTTCCCAAAACCACCTTTTCCTATCATTAACTTCTCATCAAAGTTATTTGTTGCTTGCACGATATCAGCAAACGCAAATTTCAGGTTGAGATTTAAATTAGGAATTGGTGACGGATGGTTGATGGTAAAGTCGATATTTATGCTTGTGTATGAACTCTGACCATATGAGGGCACTGCATTAGATTCGGATTTTGCCTCTGCCACAGGCTTCAATTTTTTCCCATATTTTGACCCGATCAAGAAACCTAATACTAACAAAACCAAAACTAAAACAACACCTCCAACAGCACATCCAACCACAATGTACACATTCTTCTTCCCCTTCTTAGGTGTCCCAACCGTGCCCGATCTTGTCACTAACTCCATGATCTCGACTCCGTTCAAGAACGGGATCTGACTATTATCTTTAATCGCCCCGATACTAATATTCAAAAATCCTGATTCATCAGAATCCACCACAAAATCATTATAAAACGGAGCTTGCACCGTTAGCACTATATTACCCGGATTAATCGTCTCCTTATAATGTGTATATATGAAGAAATTGAAGGCATCATCTGGATTGCGAAGGCCTGTGCTATTGATATCACAGAAATGAGCTCGAACAAGGTACAACGCGTTCTTATCAACTTCGAAGTTCCATGTTACATTAACCGAAGTGTTGTTCAACTCTTTGGATGTTCTGTAAACATCTGCAGGAGCATCGTATATGCGTGAACCACGTCCGTTATAAGCAGGCGTCCCGGTGAACGGTGTACTGTTTCTTGCTGGCTCGCTGTTAAAGATATATTGATCATCAGGGGTCCAATTTCGTCTTAACGGGTCAGCATCAAAATTTATCATCTTTCCACCAACGTTAATTCTATATATCGGGTTGAAAGCATAAGATGTTGATATATTGCTCATTTCACCATTTTCTCCATTGGGTGATATACGTTTTAAAGGTGCACCTTGCCTGAATATATCATTAGGTGTTGTGAAAGCTTCGATAGCGTTCACAAAACCGGACGTTGAACCACGCGAAGGTGTGAAATCAATTGTGAACTTAATTTCACTCCCAATAGGAATAATAAAATCCTTAACTAAAGTCGTGTTTTCGACTTTAAAATTGGATAACAACTTGAACCCAGATGCCTCAACGTCGAATATAGAATTATGCAACTCAAATTCACTAGTCGAGAACGGAGAAAAATGAAGACGTACCATAACAAAAGTACTGGTGTTGTCTGCTTCCAGATTGTAGGATGTTTTCTTAGTGAAAACTCTTGCTGTATCGTAAACTGTTGTTGGGTTGTTGTTTTGTACCGCAATTTCGCCACCAGAGACTGAAAAGGAAGCGGGGTTGTTGTCATCGCCAACGAAGTTCCTCTCGGCAAAAGAAATATCAGATTTTGATCCACAGTTTATGAAGTAGTGGTTCGGTACATATTGAGACTGTGACGATACAACTGATAGTATAGAGAAAAGAATTAACAGAGATAAACAAAGGATGGACTTCATTGAAGGAAGCAAGTGATGAGTCTCGGGTTCGAATGAAAAGATTAGTTGGTCTTACACGAGCTAACAGGTTGTGAGTTCAAGTATAAACGAGAACACTATATGATATGAGTGTTAGTTACGACTTATGAGTTTATAAAAGATGATTTGATTCATAGGTAACAAGAAGACAACATGAATAAAGTTAGTTGACGAAGACTATAAAGAGTAAAGACTTATAACCGGTGGCTGTGAATAGATTTTTAAAGAACATGATCAAGTAGCCAATAGCCAATTGACAAACTTTTGTTCTTTATCGATTTTAGGCATATATACATGAAATAATTGAACTTTTGTTGTTTTCATTTGCGTAACTTGATTGAAAAAGGCATAATCTAAGTATTTATATTCTAATAATTTAATGGTGGCATTGTCTGTGGGTGTTTAGGAGATATAAAAAAGAATCTCAATAAGGGTAAACTTGAACAAGTTATTGCAGTAGTCAAGTCTTGTACTCCAAATGTGCTTGGAGATCTTACGGTTACTCTTAAAGACCTCTCAGGTACAATAGGTGGTTCAATACATCACAAAATCGTTGATGAGGAGGGTCCAAGTTATGGAAAGGATATTACTGTTGGAGCTGTTTTGATTCTTGCTAACGTCTCAGTTTTTTCGCCTAAATCTTCAATACATTACCTTAACATAACAATGAGAAACGTGGTGAATGTTTTCCATAATGATACATTTGTTGGTAATGGCAGTGGTAACTCCGACGAAATGATAGAAAACCTTAATTGAGATTGGGTTTCTGGTATGAAATAAGGCATAAGTTTAGGGACCAATGATGTAATTTACTTTTTTTTACAGGTTACTATGTTACAATAACTAGTTTATGTATGGTTTAATTATTTTTTCTTTTTTTTTTTTTAATATTTTTTTGTACTTTAGTACTTAAGTCTTGTATATATAAAGAGAAAAAGCAAAATAACCTATACCTACCCTAAAGGCGATTAACGGCGGGATCAAACGCCACCATCATCTCCGATCCATTTTTCAACCTTCACCTTTTTAATTACCATAAACTCTTTCAATCATATAACCTTTTCAAATTCCTAATCATATAACAATTAAGTATACTTTTTAACACAGCCCTCCGATCCATTTTTCAACCCTAAAGGCGATTAACGGCGGGATCCGATCCATTTTTCAACCTTCACTTTTTTAATTACCATAAACTCTTTCAACCATATAACCTTTTCAAACTCCTAATCACTCTCGGCGAATTGAAAGGTATACCATAGGTGGGACACTAAAGTTGGGACGTCATAGGTGGTACATCTGAATGGTGGGACACCAAAGGCGGGACAACATAAGTGGGACACCATAGGTAGGACTTTTATTCGTTGATCCCTGATTTATTTTTGTTTTTTGTATTGCCGATTCGGTTTCGTGACCTCCCTTCAATCCAAAAATGGGTGTTGATGATTGGACTGAGGTTAAGAGAAAGAATCGTGGCTTCATATCCAAAGAAGATGATTTAGCCAAGGTATCAATTTCGATATATGTCACGAATTTTCCTGATTATTGCACTGCCAATGATCTCTTCCAATCGTGCAAAGTCTATGGACATGTTGTCGATTCCTATATTCCCTTTAAGAGGTCTGGGAAGAGATTTGGATTTGTTCGTTTCATAAATGTTTTCAGTGTGGAGAGGCTCGTTAGTAATTTGTGCACTCTTTGGATTGGAAAATTGCGTCTCCACGCTAATACCACAAGATTCCAGAGATCGCCCGTGAAACCAATAATCTCAGCTCCTATTAGAGAAAATGTTAAGAATTCTCAGACCCATTCTGATAAGCGACAGGATCATGAGAGGGTCCCCTTCCCTAAACAGTCCAATTCTGGTGGATCATATGTGAATGTTGTGAAGGATTATAATTCTCAGACAAGTAATTCTGCTCCTATTGTTAAATCCCCTACAGTGGTCCTAGATGAAGATTGCTATATTCCACGTGATTTATCCCTTCATGTTATGCGTAAGGTTAAAGACGTGAGCTCCATTACTCGTCTTCAATATACCCTGCTCAAAGAAGGTTTCCAAGATGTCCACTTGTCATATCTTGGAGGATTGTGGGTGGTACTTGAACTTGCTTCTACTGAAATTAAATCCAAACTACTTAATCATATAGGTGTTAAATCTTGGTTTGAAAAAATTCAAGATGCAACACCTGATTTTGTTTGTGAGGACCGAATAGTGTGGGTTGACATCGAAGGAATCCCGATGAATTTATGGTCTCGTCAAACGTTTGAGAAGATTGGCAACATTTGGGGGGAAGTGTTGGATATAGAGGAGAACTCCTATTCCTCTTTCGCTCGTAAGCGTTTATGCATTCGTACTAAGAAACCTGATAATATTTTGGAGAGTTTCAAAATTGTGTTCAAAGGTTAGCTTTACTTTGGGCGAGCAAAGGAGCTTTTTGTATGGAATCCCTCTATTAAGAATTATGATTCTTCTAGTTCATCAGATGATGAGGATTCTTCTGACGATAATAGTGTGCGTGATAGCTTGAGTAAGTGTGATGTGCAGGAATTTGAGAACAGAGACGAACATGTTTTAGAGACTTCTTTCGGAGATAAGTTTGAGCCCCTTAACACGCGATTAAATTCAGGAGACGTAAAGGAAGCAGAAATTTCATCAGCTGGCCCTTTTGAGCTGTATAAGTTATTGAAGAAGAATAACAAAGATACTAAAGAAGCATCAGACCCATCCCTCATTCACCCTCCTGGTTTTACCCCTGTTATGTCTTCTCAGAATAGTAAACATTCCTATGCCTCAGCTAAGGATGTTCATTCCATATCAGATAAGAAGCAAGTGAGTTCTCCTAAATGTAACTCAAAGGTATTTAATGTTCCTCAAGAGAATTCCAAAGATGATAAACCTTCTAACGAAGACTCGTTTACTGTATCTAATAAGAAGGGCAATGGTGGTTCTATTTTAGACGCGTTGGATGATATGATTCGGATAGGTCAATCTATGGGCTATGATATGGAGGGATGCTCACGAGACATAGAATGTATTATAGGTCTTCAAGGAGTGAACGTTGGTTTTAAATGAAGATTCTTTATTTGAATATCCAAGGCCTCGGCCAAAAGGCGAAAAAGGAGTGGATAAAGGAGATTAATTTCAAGCATAATATTAACTTTTTAACGCTTCAAGAAACAAAGATGGATAAAATATCGCATATGGATATCAAGTTCATTTAGGGTAACTCTAATTATCAGTTCGTTGTAAGTGATTCGGTTGGGAACTCGGGGGGTATTCTATGTGTATGGGAATCTTTAGTTTTTAAGCAGGATAATGCCACTATATCAGATAACTTCATTGCTTTATATGGGACATGGCTTCCATCTAATACCAAAGTCCTTATTGTATCGATCTATGCCCCTCAATCAAATGTTCTTAAACGCACATTATGGGAATATATCTCGGTGTTGATTTCTAGATGGGATGGAGAGACGATTGTGACAGGTGATTTTAATGAAGTACAGTATGCTGAAGAAAGACATGGGTCTGTGTTCAACCAAGCTGGAGCTCGTGCTTTTAATCAATTTATTATGTCATCTGGTCTAGTAGATGTGAAGATGGAAGGTTACTCGTTTACTTGGTCTTTATCTTCAGCAGAAAAAATGAGTAGATTAGATCGTTTCTTAGTTTCTGAAGATATTATAACGGCTTTCCCTTCCAGTACGATTTTATGTCTTGAACGCAATCTTTCTGATCATTGTCCCATTCTATTTAAAGAGATGCGTTCTGATTTTGGCCCGACCCCATTCCGTACTTTTCACTCATGGTTTGACCGCGCCGGTTTTGATGAAGTGGTTGAACAAGCTTGGTCTTCGTTCTCCCACTCAGACACCAACTGCTTGATAAGGTTCAAGAAGAAACTTCAAGAGCTCAAGCAGATTATCCGTAATTGGATTAAACAAGATAACTTATTGAAAACTAGGATAAAGTCCTCTTTATCTGATGATCTGATGGCTATTGATAAGGAGTTGGATCGGGGCGATGTTTCTGATGAGTTGTTATTTAAACGAATGGAGTTAATGTGTCAGCTTCGAGATCTTAAGTCATTGGAAGGAAAGGACAATGCCCAAAAAGCCAAAGTTAAATGGGCAATAGAAGGCGATGAAAATTCAAAATTTTTTCATGGTCTTATCAATAAGAAGAGATCTCAACTCTCGATTCGCGGTATATTTGTTGATGGTGATTGGATTGTCGAACCTTCTGTTATAAAAATCACTTTCAAGGAACACTTTGTTTCTCGTTTTAAATAACCTAATCATTTCCGTATTAAGTTAAATTGTCACTTTCCTAATCGTTTATCCTCAGAGCAGGTTTTGGATTTGGAGAACCATATCACCAGGTCTGAAATCCGTAAAGCAGTTTGGGAGTGTGGCGAGAATAAATCTCCGGGTCCTGACGGGTTCTCTTTTGAATTTTTTAAACGCTACTGGAGTTTTATAGGCCCTGACTTATGTTCTGCCGTTGAATGTTTTTTCATTAATGGTTTTTTACCGAGAGGATGTAATGCTTCTTTCATTGCTTTAATCGCTAAAGTTTCGGATGCTAAATTTGTTTCGGATTTTCGGCCTATAAGTTTGATTGGGAGCGTCTACAAAGTGATAATGAAAATCCTTGCTAATAGATTGAATGATGTTATTTCAGATTTAATAAGTGATTCCCAAACAGCTTTTGTTGCTAATAGGAATATTCTTGATGGGCCTTTCATTTTAAATGAGATCCTTACTTGGTGTAAAAGAAAGCACAAACAAGCTCTTATATTCAAAGTGGATTTCGCCAAGGCATATGACTCCGTTCGATGGGATTATCTCCTAGATGTATTAAAAGCTTTTGGTTTTGGTCCAAATTGGTGCAAATGGATTCGGGGAATTTTTTCTTCTTCCATTGCGTCTATCCTAGTTAATGGAAGTCCTACTGCAGATTTCAAGTTTCATTAAGGAGATCCTCTTGCGCCGTTCTTATTCATTCTTATCATGGAATCACTCCACATCTCGGTTTCTAAAGCCGTTAACGAAGGAGTGATTAAAGGCCTTTCGATTCAAGGTTCAGATCCTATATCTCACCTTTTTTACGCTGTCGATGCGGTTTTTTTAGGGGAATGGTCTGAAGAAAACTTAGTGAATCTCGTTAGAATTCTTGACTGCTTTTACCTCGCATCAGGTCTGAAGATTAATCTTCATAAAAGTAAAATCTTAGGTGTTGGAGTTCCTAAGGAAATCGTTGATCAAGGCGCTTCTCTCATTGGTTGCGAAGTCTTATCTACTCCTTTTACATATCTTGGGGTAACTTTTGGTGATAAAATGACGCGTATGTCAGCCTGGTTAAATACTGGTCAGAAAATAAAAGCGAGGTTGTCTAAATGGAAAAGACAAACTCGATCTGTTGGAGGTAGAGTTACTTTGCTTAAATTGGTTCTTGGTGCTGTCCCGCTATATACTATGTCTTTATATAAAGATCCTAAGGGTGTTTTGCACGAGATGGAATCGTTACGTAGTAAATTCTTCAAAGGTGTTAATCAAAATGACATAAAGATATCCTGGGTAGCTTGGGACAAGGTCCTTGCGTCTAAGAAACAAGGGGGCCTCGGTATATCTAGTATGTTCGCTTTGAATCAAGGTTTAATTCTTAAGTGGGTTTGGCGTTTCCTTTCTCAAGATGGTTCCATCTGGTCGCGAGTTATTAAATCTATCTATGGCCCTTATATAGATTCTTATGTCGATAGCTTTCCATCGAACTGGTGCTCTATTCTCCGTGAAGTTAAAGTCTTGAGTGCGAAGGGTTTTGATTTTTTCTCGCATTGTAAGAAGAAAGTAGGTAATGGTCGTAACTCTCGGTTTTGGCTGGACACTTGGCTCCTGGATAAGCCTTTCAGGGTTCGTTTCCATCGGTTGTTCAATCTGGAAATGGATAAAATGAAGTCAGTGGCTGCTAAGTGGGATGATCCTTCTTTTTGTTCTTCATTTCGTCGTCCTATTAGAGATGGAATTGAAAAAGAACAATGGCTGGAGATGTTATCTATGCTTGATACTGTTATGTTATCCTCATCAATCGATAGGTGGGTTTGCGACTTAAATGGAGAAGGAGATTTTCGTGTAAAAGATGTTCGATCTTCTTTGGACAAGTTATTTCTTCCTTCCAGGGATGTTGCTACTAGGTGGGTTAAATTCGTTCCAAAGAATATTAATGTTTTCGCATGCCGAGCCCGCCTTGACCGTCTCCCGACTAGATTGAATCTTATCAAAAGAGGCGTTATTATGGATTCGGATATTTGTCCTATATGTAATTTGTTGGGTTTTGGATTCTGCTGCTTGGTGAAACTGCTGCTAAGGTGAAACTGCTTCTGAGATGAAAATGCTGCTAAGGTTAAAGATTCTGCTGCTGTCATTCAAAGTGCTGCTATGGGAAAATACTGCTAGTGGAATCTACTGCTGAAGAGATATTCATGTATACGGAATAGATAATTATAGAATAGATTGTGTGTATATCTTATATATCTAGAATATTCTTATCTTGTGTAGAAAGGTATTGTAAACCTAGTAGGACTCCTTGGCCTATAAAAGGAGGATCCTAGGGTTAGATTGAGTACGTTTTTGTTTAGCTTTGTTTACACTTCAAGGTTGTAAAACCCTATCATTGTCAAGTGCTCGTATTATTAATATATTGAAGTGTTGATAGTGAATAATTGTTCTTCTTAAGTTAAGCTTTAATATTCCGCATTCTAGCTTAAGTGTTAACTCAAGTAAACTTCTATATAAGATCGTTTGCTTAACTGGGATCAACAGGTGGTATCAGAGCAAGGTTGCTCGTGATATCTAGGGATTTTACAAGGTTGTTACCGTCATTGAAGAAGCAGATTCGATAATGGGTTTAAGGTACTCGTAATTTTTTTTTGGAATCGATTCTGTTTTGAATATTCTTGTACAGTTGATTATTAATTGGTACTGATCGTGATTGGACAATCACTTTATTAATCATTGCGTGGGATTGCAAGATGGTTGTGGGGTCGATGTTAAATTCATGAACTGCAAATAAATTTGTAACCTCGTACTGTTTCATTGATCTCATTGGTCCAACAATATTAATGACTCGGTGATAATTAAATTCACTTGTACACACCTCGTACCAATTAATCATTTGTCAGCGCATTATCTAGGGTGTGAAGTGTTATTAATGATTCATTTTATGATGAGTGTGGGGCTGATTTCATTGGTTGAAGGGTTGCACATGGGTCTGGTATGTTGTGATTTGAAACATGAATTATTTAACCTCGTACAAATTAAATATCATGGGTCGGTGTAAAGTATTTACTTCGTACTGATTTTCTGATTGGAGATAAGGGATTCACTATTTGGTCATTATTATTGGTATACGATTTGCTTCCAACACATGGGACGGTGGTTATTGAATTTAAATATGTATGGGACGATTGTAAGCAGCTGAATTAATATTGTTTTGGTATTGTGTGCTGCTGCTTTATTGGTTCTATTCGCTAATTGGTTACTGAATTGGTCAGTGACTTTATCTGATACTGCTGCTCTCATAAGTTTTAATTCTGCTGCTACAAGTACGACTCTACTGCTAGTTATAATAAACTGCTGCTAGCTTTTGTAATTGTTGGATCGATGTACTCTGATCAAACTACTTTGTATCTTGTAAAGGTTTAATAATATTAAGTAAACTCAACACTATTAATATTGAAACACTGTTTGATTTTGTAAAGTATGCGAAATCTACTAACACAAAGCTTAAGAAGAACTTTTATATTAAACCAAACTTGAATCTGCTTTGTTACACAGATTCACTAACAATCCCTAACTATTATCGACTTTGTAAAGCTTCTAAAAAATATATCGACTAATACCTCTTAAGGCTCCTTATATAGATAACCTTAAGTCGGTTTACATCATCTAACTTGAACGACAAGTAATTATCCCTAACTAATTCTAGAATATTCATACAATGTTACACATTAATCCTTTAACTAATATTGCACATAAGTCCTTGTATTCTTCGAAGTACTTTAAACAAACATCTAGCAGCAGTACTTTGACTTTGATCTTCAAACAACACTTTGACTTTACTCTTCATGCAGCAGTACTTTGACATACAGAAGTACCTTGATCTTTTATATCCCAACAATCCTCCCCTAACTTGAACTCCACTTGCTTGATTTCAAGTTTCTTTGTTATCTTTGACCTTAAAAATCTTTAATCATTCAGAAAGATTGTTTCTTTATCTTTTTAACCTTTATCTGTCATGTGTCAAAGTACTCTTTATCAGCATCAGTTGATATCTTCTCTGCAATAATCCTCCTTAGCTACTCAACAACATTTTGGTACAATGGTCATCAAATCTTTTAAAGTTTCATACTATTCTCATCACTTCCAGGTGTGTAAACTCCTGTGAGAGGTGAATCATTGAAAATTAATGGATTTTGATGTCTCTTTACCAAAGCCATTAACTTTGGAGTAGCCAATGTTTAAGTTAGAACAACCATGGTACATTGATAACCATATGATTTTTAGCAAATCATCAGCTATCAACGGATTTGAGTAGTCTTTACCAAGAGCCGTTTGCTTTTAGACTAGTTAGTTCTTTGATATCAACCATGGTGAACTAATTACCAAAAATGGATTTTCCACAGCTTTTACTACAAGCCATTTTTCCTTGTGGGCTAGCCAACTCTTCACTTTTACAGATATGGTGAGTTGAAAACCATACAATTTTTAGTAAATTGTCAACTAAAAACAGATTTGATTATCACATCAGAGCCGTACCCTCATGATGAGTCAAACTCTTTCTTGTCTGTTAAACATGGTGAGTTGATTACCATTTGTTGTGTAGTATTAATACTAACACCATGTGTTTCTTTTCAAATCCTTTTATTGACTTCACTTTCAAACATAAAAAACTTTTTATCTTATTTTACAAAGGACTTATACTGGTTTAATTCAGCAAGCAGTACTTTGATAAAGTACTGTTTGTCTTTGCAGTACTTTAAAAAAAATACTTATTATTCAAAACAAATCATACCAGTATTTTGCAATATCACTCTTCAGACTTAGTCCATCTGATAAATAGCTTGATCACATCCAAAGCTACATCAGATTCATCTTCAAGTTCCATTCCATGATCCAGCATTCTGAGCATAATTTCTCTAATGAATGGATATCTTCTCTCAGCAAGCATGTGAATCATGGTACCATCTTCCATCTCAAGTGCATGAACTCCTGATGACTCAAAGAATCTCCATCTTGTGATTTCCCAATTCTCTTGATCATTCCACAGAGGATCAACACTTGTTTCTTCAGTTTCCCAGATGGTTATTAAGTCTCCAAGCAAGATTAATCCCACTCCTGATGCTTCAATCTCTTCATAATATGTCTGTACTTGCATGTATAAGTCATATAAATCTTCTCTTGTAATCAAGTGCAGAACATCCCATAACATGTTGAATACTTTGAAGCTTTCATCTTCTCTGTTGAACATAAGATAGTTCCCTTCTTTTGATTCAACCACAGAGAATGAGATTATCTTGGACTTCTTTCCAGAGTCTGCTGTCTTCTTATTCTCAAAATCAACTACTCTGAAATAGTTTCTAAGTTCATCAACTGTATCTTCATGTATCATCTTAAGTCTTTTTTACAGTTGATCTTCTTGAACTGCTTTCTTTCTCTTCAATTTTCTTTTCTCAGCTTGTTCCTTCCTAATATCTTCTAACTTCTTTTCTCTATCAACATCCATAGGTACAAAATTTTATACTTCTTTCCTGATAGACTCTTGTACTTGTTCCCATAGAGCTTTCACTTCTGGATACCTCATTCTTTGTAAATTCTTGTATCCACTTCCTTTCAAGAAACTTATCATCCAGTTTCTTTCCTGAGCAATTGTCATAGGCTTTCTTGTAATTGGCCTACTAATTTCTGCCAAATACTCTGCATCATACTCAGCTTGTTGTTTTCTAGCAACCTCTGCATCTTCTGCAATAAGAGTTTCTCTGATCTGTGCAAGAGTATATTTCTTCTTTTTCTTCTTAATATCTTTCTGCTTCATGATCCCCTTCCCTTTGTCTTTGGGATCTAACTCTTCAGATTCAGAAGTACTTTCAGAAACTTGTTGTGCAGGCTCAGAAATATGTATACCTCTTGCAGGTCTATTCAAATTGATCATAATCTGAGCAATTGTTTCATCATCACTTGCAGTATGCACCTTAGTTTCTTCTTGCTGTGCAAAAGTAGAAGGACCAGCTTCATCTTCAAAATTTATTGTAGAAGGTCCAGCTGCAGAAGTTCCGCTTTCATCAATATTCATAGCAGCAGTACCTTGCTCAGCAGTACCTTGCAGACCTGTATTTTCAGCAATAGTACTTTGAACACCAGTACTTTGAGTTTGAGTGCTTTGAATATTTTGTGCATCAGCATCTTTTTGAACAGCTTCTTGCTCAACAACTTCTTGCTCAACATTCACGTCCTCTTCAACTTGTTTCTCTGGCACAAAAGTCTTTGGTTCTTCTGGATATTGCCAAAGGTGAGCATCTTCTAAATATTGAATCTCTTCATCATCTCTATCCAAATTATCATCTTGATTCCTCCCCAATTTGATAGATGATGACTTCCTATGCCTCCTCTTGAATTTAGAAGTCTTCTTGGAAGATTTAGACTTTTGCTTCTGAGACCTTTTCTTTTCCTTCACATAAAGCCTAAAGTTTTGGACAAGAGGCCAGACAAACTTCTTCAACCTTCTGAACTTCGTCCTTAACTTCTTAATTTCTTCAGCTTGATCATCCATAGTTTTCTTCATCCTCTCCAACTCTCTAGTCAAAGCATAATTATTCATAGCCCCTCCGACTCCCTCATCTCCTCCAGGTGTTTGAATCCCACCTGTGGGAGTATTATAATTGGGAGAAGGTACTGGGGTATGCTCTGAAGCAGTACCTTGAGAAGAAGTACTTTGTGGAGAAGTACCTTCGGCAGAAACAGGTTTTTCCAAAGAAGCTGAAACTGAGGGAGTTCTTTCACTTAAATCATCATGCTGAGGTGAAACAATAGGTGGTGTAGGTGTATGTGCTGATGCAGAATGCTTAGAAGAATCAACAGCATCAGAATTAGTAGAACCACTATTGTCAATATCATCCCTAACAGCTTGTGCTACCTCTAACATGTAAGCATTGAGAGGTGTATTTCTACCCAAAAAATTAACTCCCTTGTGAGACATAAAGGTGAACACTTTAGGTGGCATCCTAATTGTGGGTACATAATCCTGAGGTTTTGGTATCCCATCTAGTGGATTTTCTAAGAGAAATTGAACAAATCTAGGATACATCAGAAAAGGGGATCCAGCCTTAATATGTGTTATCATACCATCAAGGATCATGTATGAAAAGTTGAAGGGTTGATTGGTAATAAGGCCAACAAATGCAGAAGCTATAGAATGGCTAAATTGATCCCAAGCAGTACTCTTTGGACTTAAGCAATGGAGTAAAACATGAATAAGAAACTTCCAATGAGGACTTATCATTTCTTTCTGAAAAGTAAGCTTATCCAAAGGTCCTTCATACCCAATGTCTCGTAATGCATTCCAAATCTCTTGTTTAGCAAACAAAACAGAGCCTCCTTCATCTTCAAACAACATAGCCTCCCTGATTGTTGCTTCTGTAACACGAATAGCTCTCCCAGCAACTGTAGCATGTATAATATCCTCTCCATCTTCAACCTCAGACCTTGCCGTAGCCCAAAACTCCTGTATCCAAGGTCCAACAATTTCTGGGTTGACTAGGATTGAGTAACAGATGGTGGTTCCAGTGAGAAAATCAATAATACCATGAAAATCAATGTTACTTTGCGTTTTCGCAAGATTTGCTATCATGTTGTGTTTGGTGTTGGTAGGACGGATTGCCATTGTGAGAAGGTTTGGAGAAAAGAGTTGTAATCGGTGAGTGATATGAGTGGGTTTGATGAATAAGAATGATGAAGGAATACGGGTGAATAAATAAGAAAAAGATATGAGTTATATAAGGATAAGATACAAAAAATCATGGTTAATTAATTATTTTACCGTTATTTTTGGAAGTGATCATCCCCATATCTTTCGAAAGTTTGTTACCCGCAAATCTGACCGTTGGAACAGTCTCTGACACGTCAGCGTACCCTTAATGTCACCAAGCAGTACTTTCCATAGAGTATGGAGCAGTACTTTCAGTTATAAACCCAAACAGTATGTTGACCAAAGTACTTTCCAAAAAAATATCTTGACAGTTGACTGTTTGACCAAAATATCTTTGAAAGTCAACCCAAAGTAATTACTATCTCCCCTAATTAATTCCCAAAGCTACCAAGGTAAGTAAACTTCAATGAGCTTTATTTATTACCCTTATACCTTTATCTTGCCTATAAAAGCAACTTTACCAACAACAAATTTCATTCATCTCTTCTTTAATCATAATACAAAAACCCTAGTGAAAACAATGAGTCAGTTCCCTCTTGTGTATATCTCCTCTGACTCAGATTGCTCCACAGACTCAGAAATAAGCTACTATTCTGACTCTGAGTTTGAAGATCCAGGATGGATGGATTATTTTCCTCCTCATGTATCATCCTCATCAATGAGTGCAGCAAGCACTACCAACCCAAAGCCCAAGAAGAAAAAGTCTGTCCCTGGTTCATCTCTGGCTAATGAGCTTCCACATGCTTTGAATCAAGCCCTGGAATCAGCAATACAGAACATGAAGTGGCCTGCTCCAAGAAAAGAGAAACCACCCAAGCAAGTTCTTGGCTTGGCTTGCCCAAGGAAGCAAGCTTCTTTTGATGACAAAAGAAAGACTGCTCAAAAGGGAAAGCAGAGCTATGAGGGCAAGGGAAAAAGGCCTATGGAGTAGGGTGTGTGGAGCTTGATAGGGAGTTGTGTTGTGGTAGTTGTTAGTGTGTCTTGTCAGTGTTTGTGTCATGATGATCTGTGTCTTGTGGTACTCTTTGATGTAACTCTTGTTTGAATAATGAATGAAGTACTTTCTTTATGAATGATACATGTAGCCTCCCCTCAAATAATGACTAACTACTAGTGCCTCCCCTCAAAAGTAGATTAATTATTAATCATTCCAATACTCACAACTAAAAAGGTAAATCTTGAAACATCAAAGCCTTTTGTGAGTAGGTCTGCTACATTATCATCAGTATGGACTTTAACCACATTGATAAGCCTATGCTCATAGCAATCTCTAATAAAATGATGACTGATTTGAATGTGCTTGGTTTTTGAATGATAGACTTGATTCTTCATAATACAAATGGTACTCTCATTATCAATGTTGATAGGAGTATTCTTGAAGTTGAATCCATAATCCAAAAGTTGATTTTAAAATCAAAGTACTTGTGCACAACAACTTGCAGCAGCTACATACTCTACTTCTGTGGAAGATGTTGCTGCAATTGTTTGCTTTTTGCATTGCCATGAGACTAATCTGCTGCCAAGGTACTGACACCCTCCAGTTGTAGATCTTCTGTCATAGTTATCTCCAGCATAATCACTATCTGAAAAGGCTTGTAGATGGAAAGGTCAATCCCTAGGATACCATAATCCTAGCTTAGGTTGTTGCCTAAGGTACCTAAAAATCCTTTTGACAGCATTCAAGTGTTATACCTTGGGATTAACCTGATGTCTTGCACATAAACACACAGCAAAAGTAATATCAGGCCTAGATGCAGTTAAATACATGAGACATCCAACCATAGACCTGTACAATGTGACATCAACAACTTCTCCTTCTTCATCTTTTCCCAAAGGTTTGTTAGTATCCACAGGTGTAGATGTAGGCTTGACAGTTGTGAAATTGAATGTCTTAAGAATATCTGCAACATACTTATCTTGACAAATATAGATTCCATTGCTTGATTGTTGCACTTGAAGTCCCAAGAAGAATGTTAATTCTCCCATTGAACTCATTTGAAACTCTTTTTGCATAAGATCTTCAAATTCCTTCACCATAGATTGCTTAGTAGCACCAAAAATAATATCATCTACATACACTTGGACGAGCATGATATCCTTCTTATCTCTCTTGATGAACAAAGTCTTGTCAATAGCTCCTCTCCTATAACCATGCTGTAATAGAAAGTTTGAAAGTTTTTCATACCATGCTTTTGGAGCTTGATGAAGGCCATACAGAGCCTTGATAACCTTGTAGACTTTGTTTGGGTGTGCAGGATCTTCAAAACCAGGAGGCTGTTTGACATAAACTTATTCTGTGATAGTGCCATATAGAAAAGCACTTTTAACATCCATTTGGTATACAGGAAATCCCATATAAGATGCAAAAGCCAAAAATAGCCTTATGGCTTCAATCCTTGCCACAGGAGCAAAGACTTCATCATAGTCTACTCCTTCTTCCTGTCTATATCCTTGAGCCACTAACCTTGCTTTATTCTTAATAACATTTCCTCTTTCATCTCTTTTGACCCTGAAGACCCATTTTGTTCCAATTAGTCTCTTACCATCAGGTAGATCACATAATACCCACACTTCTTGAAGTTTAAACTGTAAGAGTTCTTCTTGCATAGCTTCAACCCAACTCTCCTTGGCTAATGCTTGTTTGATATTCTTAGGTTCTTCTTGAGACAGAAAACAAGCAAATAAACACAACTTCTGATCCTTGTGATTCACCCTGTTTTGTTTGTAAATAAAACTAAGTAAAGAAGTATGTTGTTGAGACATATTCTTAGCTTTAGTTCTTGTGAGCACTCCTGAAGCTGAAGGTCTAGTTATGTTGTTAACAGGATGATTTTTGTGAATTCTTAGAGTAGGAGTTGGTGAGACTTCAAGATTATCTTCCAAATTAGTTAAATCAGGATCTTCATTAGAATCTGAGAAAATGCCTTCTTGATCCAATTCATCATCAGTGTCTTCTAAGGAAATCTTGTTTGGATCATTCAAATCATCAGTATCTTCTAAGTCAGGCATGTTAGGATCATTCACAGCATCAGTATTTATCTAATTGGAAGTATCTAAAAGTTGAAAAGTACATTCAAATTGATCAGCAGTACTTTGGGATAAAGTACTGTCAGTACCTTTAGCCTTCTTCTTTTCTGCTTCATAAGCTCTCCTTTGATCATATTCATAAGACTTAGCCATTGTTTCTTGAAAAAGCATCCTACTAAGTTCATCTTGAATGGCTTGGTCTTCATCAGATACTGTGGTCTTTGGTGGAGCAGTACTTTGAGGATCAACAGTACTGTGTGGTTCAACAGTACTTTGAGGCTCAGAAGTACTTTTCTTCTCATCATTGACTTTATCATTAGGCTCATCTTCAGATCTTAAAATAACATCATGAACAATGTATTGTGCTTCTTCTTCAGTTTGAGCAGCTTGATTTTCTTCCCTTACAGGTAAATAATTCATAGATGAAGACATTAAATCAAGATCAAACATCCAATCAGGACCTTTACCTTTAGAATTTTCTTGCTCTTCTAGAAAATCAACATGAAGACATTCTTGAACCTTCTTTGTAGTCCTGTTGTACACTCTGAATCCTTTGCTATTGGTACAATATCCCAATAAGTATCCTTCATCTGACTTCCCATCAAATTTGCCCAAATTATCAACAGTGTTCAAAATAGTTAGGGGACATCCAAAAGGTTTCATAAACTTGATGCTAGGCTTCTTTCCCATGAGTAACTCATAAGTGTCTTCATTTGAGGTTTAGTCACTGATACTCTGTTCAACACATAACAAGCAGCACTTACAGCCTCAGCCCAGAATGGAACAGGTAATTGGGAGTCTGCAAGCATTGTCCTTGCTGCTTCTATTAGACTAACAAAAGATTGAATTTGAGCTCCTTCACATATCTAACATTCTTAAAATCAATGTTTCCTGCCTTGATAGTTCCTTTGCCAGTAATTCTTCCTCTATCAGGATCATTCCCAAATGCAACTTTTCCTCCAAAATAAGCTTTAAAATCTGACAAGAGCTCCTTCTCTCCTGTCATACTTCCAGAGCAACCACTATAAAAAATAAGATGATCTTTAAGCTCCTCTTCTGGGTTGCCCTGCATACACATGAAAAAGGTTAGTTACTTTTAGGAACCCAAGCCATTACTGACTTGTGTTCCCCTTGCTTTGAAAACATTAAGGTTTTTGAGTATGTAATCACCACTTTCTTTGAAAACATGATCAAGAATTAAGGTTTTTGTTTCCAAAACTTTTGGTTCATTCTTATCAATTTTCCCTTTTTCACCCTTAGCCTCTGAAAGTACTGGTTCTTCCCCAACAGTACTTTCTTTCTTAACCCATTTAGTTATAACTTTTGGAGTTGGGGTCTGTGTTCTAGCATCTTTTCTTGTATTGTAAGGCCTTCTAGGTTTGTAATAATTGAATCTCCTAGGTCTTACATTTGAGTTTCTACTAGCAGTACCTTGGCTATGAAACTTTCTATCAGTACTTTGAGAAGGTACTGTGGGTTTGGAGAATGATCTTTTCTGATGAGGGTACCTATAGTCTTTTGAGAAATTACTATGCTTAACCCTATTTGTGTAATTCCAAACTGGTTTGTTATCTCTTGGCCTATTATCCCTATGACTTGGATGTGCAGTTCTGGTCTTTGGATATTTGCTTAAGTATTCTGAGTGATAATCACAGTCCTTAATCAAATGATGAGGACTATAACATACATAACAGACTTTTGGACCAATATCCCCAAATCCCTTTCCAAAAGGTTTTCTAAAATTAGCAGTATTTTGAAAGTATTTTCTTGGAGGTACTGCTGAGTGATCAGCAGTACTTTGAAAAGTGTTTGAAGGAACTGCTTGTTTTGAAAACTTTTTCTCATCAACCCTAGGTGTTTCAACAGACTCTCTTAAAGTTTCAGGATTAGATTGACCTTTAAGCTTTTTCCTAAACTCTAGGTTATCTACCCCATAACAAGAGACATCTTTTCTAGGTGGTTGAAAACTACCTGGGG
Source organism: Artemisia argyi (assembly GCA_030686995.1). Taxonomy (NCBI): domain Eukaryota; kingdom Viridiplantae; phylum Streptophyta; class Magnoliopsida; order Asterales; family Asteraceae; genus Artemisia; species Artemisia argyi. The sequence goes on along the minus strand of CM060691.1, from coordinate 61,092,274 downwards.
GATTAGGAACTGCATGGTATCCCTTGTCATCTTATATTCAGGAGGTGTTGGACTAGGGGATTCCTCATCACTAGAAGTGTTTTCATCCAAACTTATGAACCCTTCATCACTAGTTGAGGTATCTACTGTAAGATTTAGTTCTTTACTCTTAACTGGAATACTTTCTGTGCTACTGTCATAACCTAGGCCAGTTTTAATGTTTGGTGTTCTTTGCTTTTCAATAAATTGAACATGTGACAGTCCTAATTCATTCCAAACAGCAAGTTTTTCTAACAACTTATCTCTCTCAGCAGTAACTTTCTCTAGTTCAGACACCTTACATCCTAGTTTCCATTCACTCAACTTTACTTGGTACTCTTGTTGCTTATATGTTTCAGCCCATGCTACTTCATTGTTTTCATGTGTAATTATTTTTTCCTCCATTGACTATAAGGTCAACTAGTAGCCAGTTATCTCAGACCTAGCCCTTTGAAATTTATCTCTTTCAGCTACATATTCACTAAGTAACTTTTGATACATATCACTGCACTTAGGGCATACCTCAGAGATAGTGGATGAACTTGGAGAAGTAGCTACCATAGCAAGCTGAACAGGATCTTCTTCAAACTCCATGCTCCAATCAAAGCTTCCTAGATCATCTCTTGACTCCAAAGCAGCATATCCAGGCTCTTCATCAAAAGCTGTGCTCCAGTCTTCCAATGCAACCATTGAGTAGGTTACAGGTTCATCAATAAACTCATTGGACCAATCAATCTCTGACAGATTCTCTTGAGAAACCAAAGCTTTTGGTTTTGGTTCAGTAATAGGAACCTCTTTTCTTTCAGTCTTGGGTTGTTCAATCATCTTGGTTGCTTGATACTTTGCAAATTTGCATTCCCTTGCAAAGTGGCCAGTCCTTTGACAGTTGAAGCACTCAATTTTGGACTTATCAAATGTTATTCCCTGCTTAGGTGTGAAATTAATGCCTCTTCCTGTCTTATTCACAAACTTCTTGATCCTTACAGTGATCATGGCAACTTGCCATCTGATATCAATTTCTTCCAAAGCATCATCATCTATTTGCAAGACATCCTCTTGATAGGTTTCAGGTAGAGATGCTTGTTGAGCAAAGAATGAACATAGAACATCATCTGAGTTGGGGGTGTTTGATGGTGATGAAGTGGTAGTGACCATAGTTGTACATAGGACCTGAGTTTCAGTCACAGTACTTTGGACAGGATAAGCAGTACCTTTATTGGAAGTACTGCTTCTATTTTCAGAAGATACAAAAGCAATGTTTTGGGGTTTCTGATGTGTGCTTGAACCTGTAGTACCATTCATCTCATGCTCATACACCTTCAGATTGTTGTAGAGATCATCAAAGTCCATTGTGTCCAGCCCTGGTTATCCTCTGATCATAGTAGCAACTACATGCCATGCTGATGGCAAGCTTCTCAAGAACTTCAAATTAGCATCTTCAACTTATGCCTCAGCATCATATAGTTCTAGCATACTCAGAAGATTTTGGAATCTTTCATAAGCAGAATCAAGACCTTCTCTTTCACCAACAGTGAAAGTTTCAAATTGTTGCTTCAACAGGTTCCTGTGCATCTTTTTGGAAGCATCATTACCTCCAACCTTTTTCTTAATAGCAGCCCACAGTTGTTTTGCATCCTTGGCATCATGAAACTTCAATAAGTGCCCATCAGGAATGGCAGAAAGTAGTATGTTGAGAGCCTTGTCTTGATTTCTTTTGGTAGCAGCTGGTATGGTTGGCTTAGGTGGTGTTGGTTGTCCAGGGATCTCCACTGGTTCTTCAATTTGCATATTACCATTGACAATCACATCCCATAGTGCATGGTCTATGATGGCAATGTACTGCCTCATCTTCATGGCCCATAAGTCATATTCTCCCTTCTTGACAATAGCAGTGATTGATGGAGCAGGTGCAGCCTCTGTCGACATCTTGAAGAGTTTGTTGTAGAATCGGTTTAAGGTTTTTCTTCTTAATTAGAGTTTCCAACACAAGCTCTGATACCACTTGTTGGATCGATGTACTCTGATCAAACTACTTTGTAGCTTGTAAAGGTTTAATAATATTAAGTAAACTCAACACTATTAATATTGAAACACTGTTTGACTTTGTAAAGTCTACTAACACAAAGCTTAAGAAGAACTTTTATATTAAGCCAAACTTGAATCTTCTTTGTTACACAGATTCACTAACAATCCCTAACTATTATCGACTTTGTAAAGCTTCTAAAACATATATCGACTAATACCTCTTAAGGCTCCTTATATAGATAACCTTAAGTCGGTTTACATCATCTAACTTGAATGACAAGTAATTATCCCTAACTAATTCTAGAATATTCATACAATGTTACACATTAATCCTTTAACTAATATTGCACATAAGTCCTTGTATTCTTCGAAGTACTTTAAACAAACATCTAGCAGCAGTACTTTGACTTTGATCTTCAAACAGCACTTTGACTTTACTCTTCATGCAGCAGTACTTTGACATACAGAAGTACCTTGATCTTTTATATCCCAACAGTAATCTGCTGCTGAGTGATTATAATTCTACTGCTATGTTATTTGTATTACTGCTGTGATTATGGTTCATTATATATGCATGATTTATGAGCAGTGAGGGGAAGTGCATGTGATTGATTGGAGTTATTGGTTTACACACACAATGGAGTTTAGTTTGGTTATTGTTCTTAAACCATTTTAAAGGCTCGAATTAATTTTCTTATTGGAGAAGAGGAGTATTTGTTGCTTCTTTGATGATGCAGTAGAATTTTTCAAGGTTGTGTCTTATTATATCTTAAACGGTCTAACAACGTTCAAAGATAACTTGTTTGTTTATACAGTGGTGACAACAATTTGATGAATCTAGCAACGTGTGATTTATCTTATGATGCTCTATGCACACATTGGCTATCACTTAAAGGAGTTACATTGTAGTGCTCAGTGTCTCACAGAGGATGAGGATTTTGTCAAGGGATTGCGGTCTACTTATATTTCCAGTTCATATAAGTTTGGAGTCACGTGGTTAGTACAAGGCATAAGACACAAGGTTGGTTTCTTCTACTTCAGCATCAAATTGGTAATTATTAGTTTTCTTCAACAATACATAAAGCCTACAGATTTGAAGAATTATTTTATGTACATGCATCACTCAAGGGGAAGTTTCTACTGTTTATTCAATCTCTATTTGTTGATAACAAAAAGGGGAAGAAATATTGTGGTGGCATGGCATGACTTAAGGGGAAGACAAAGATTGTTTCATTCAGGGAGATGCTTACATCTCAACTTCTCTACTTCGTCTAGGGAAGTTCGTACACGACTTTGTTTATTTTGTCATCATCAAATAGGGGAAGATTGTTGGGATTATTGATTTGATGAGACAAAGTAAATATAAGAATGAAACATGAAGGGCTAAAGTGACAAAGGGGAAAACTTCAATGACAAGAAGATTACAAGATATTTTATATACGTAGGAAGATTTCTTTGTATTATTCGGTATTATCCCTTTGTGTAAACCCTAGCATTCTCTAGTATATAAAGAGATGCAGGGTACGCAGTTTCATATGTCTTCCACAATGTAATTTACAGAAAGTGTGTGTGTGTGTGTTCTAGAGCATATGTCTTGTAAATGCCTAGAACTTGTTTGTGTTCAATACCTCTAAGGTCTGAGATGTCTTAGATCCCTGTTACAGTTAGGTAACATGTTATTATTCTGATCAAATAATAATTGGAGGTGATGATGAAAAACCTTGTGTCAATAACTTTGATTGTTCTTATTCCGCTGCATGTTATTATCATTGTTATTGTTAACCCTAGATGATATGAGGTCTAAACAACCTCGAGCTTCAACGATTCAACAGGTGGTATCAGAGCTTGTGATCTAGAAGTTGAAATCAAGAAGAATTTATTCCTTGCAAGTTTACTATTCCAAATCAATTGCTGAAGATGGGTGATGACACATATATGGTGACTGCTTCAAAGGTTCCCATGCTCAACCCTGGAGAACATGAGCTATGGAAGATGAGAATAAGACAGTACACTCGCAAGATTGACTTTAACATGTGGAATGTAATCATCAATGGTGATTCTTTACCAAAGAAGGGTGCTGATGGAAAAGTGATACCAATCAAGTTTGCTGAAGAGAACTCTGTAAGAATGATGGAGATCAAAGCACACAGTATTCTCTTATTGGGAATACCTAATGAATTTCAGTTGGACTTTGATGGCTGTGAGACTGCAAAAGACTTGATGGATGCTGTTGAATTTAGGTTTGGAGGGAATCATGCTACTAAGAAGTCAAGGAAAAACATGTTGAAGCATCAGTTGTTTGGAGGAATAAGCCTGACTTTGAAACTATGAAGTTGGAAAGCCTCTACAACAATTTGAGGGTGTATGAACCAGAATTGACTTCTTCATCTACTTCATCTTCTGGTACACAAAATCTTGCCTTTGTATCTTCAAAGTCAAAAGGATCTCAAGAATCTCACTCTACTGCTTATGGTGTATCTACTGCTGAAGGATCTGCTGATAGTTCAAATGATAAGAATTCCACAAGTGATATTGCTTTGTGTGCATTCTTGGTTGATCTAACGTCTAGCATAAGGTCACAGGTTCTAAATCAAGATATAGATCATATTGATCCTGATGATCTTGAAGAAATTGATCTTAAATGGCAAATGGCCATGTTGACCTTAAGAGCAAGAAAATTCTTGAAAAGAACAGGGAGAGAAGTTAAGTATAGGGCTAAAGAAAACTTGGGCTTTGACAAGTCAAAGATAGAGTGCTACAATTGTAACAGGAAGGGTCACTTTGCCAGGGAATGTAGAGCTCCAAAGAAGAATGCTGAAGTTTTAAAGAAGACCACTGAAGAACCAAAGAATACCACTACTGCATTGGTATCCTGTGATGGATTGGGAGAGTATGATTGGAGTGATATGGCTGATGAAGAACCAAACTATTCTCTGGTGGCTCAAGTTAGACCTAAAGTGCATAATTTTGCACTTATGGCATATGCATCATCATCTTCTGGATCTGACTCTGAGGTATCCAATGATTCTGATCTATCTGTGTGTTCTTTTAAATCATGTGCTGACACTGTAGAAGAACTTAAGTCTAGGAATGAGAGTCTAATTAAAGAAGTTGAACACCTAAAACTTGATAACTTAGGTAACAAAGTAGGTATTCAAAATGTTGAAAGAAGACTAGAATATCTAAAACAGTGTGAGCTAGAATATGTAGATAGAATTAACCAACAGGATGTTGAGATTTTTAAGAAAAACAGTGAAATTGAATTTCTTAAGAATAAGTTAGAAGAAGCAGAAAGAGATAGAGATGCAGCTCTTGCTGATAAGGAAAAACATATAGTGAGAGTAAATAAACAACAATATGCTTCTGATTTGGTTAATAAATCAATTGAGAGTACCTTGATGAGGAAAGGAAGTGAAATAGGCTACAATGAGGTTGCTCCTCCTGTTAAGAGTGCCTATGCTTCACCAGGAAAAGAATTGTCTTTCATTAGTGAGCTAGATATAGAAAAACATGTAGGTGAATCTAGTACAAGTGTCTTAGAAACACCTAAGGTTGAGGTTAGAAAATTTCCTGAGGCTCCTATTATTGAAGACTGGCATTCAGATAGTGATGAGGAACAGGTTGAACTTGAACAAATTGAGAAAAAGGAAGAAATTTCTACAAAAGTTGAACCTAAAATTGAACAGGTTAAGTTTGTGAGACCTGTGTTCGGTAAGGGCATCTCTAGGAAAATGGTAGAATATAATGAGGTTCCTAGAGGTCAATTGAATGGATTCTATAATAAGCCTAGGGAAAATCAGAGAAACTTTAATAACCTAGTTTCAAACAAATTAGGTAGTGAGTTTCAATTAAAGAAAAAGGCTTGTTATAAGTGTGGTAGTTTTGACCATTTGATTAATAGTTGTAATGACCACAAAAAGCCTGTTTGGAATCAATATTCAAGGGTGAATCATAAATATGTTTCTAAAAATACTCACCCTCATTCTAACAAAAACATGATTCCAAGGGCTGTGTTGTTGAGATCTGGTGCAACTAGATCTATTTATGCTGCTAAATCAAATGGTGCTTTTAAAACCACAACTGGTTCTGTTACTGGCTCTAATGCTAGTAAGCAATCTGCTGCTAGTATGCACTCTGCTGCTAGTAAGCAATCTGCTGCTAGCACAAAACTTTCTACTTCTGGGCCAAAAGTTTTATCAAATACAGTTGTTGGAAATCATTTTTACGCTGTTAAGGCCTCAGCTTGCTGGGTCTGGAAACCAAAATCATCTGTTTCAAACAATGTTTCCAAAAACAGTAGTGCATCAAGTGATTTAAAGAAATTTAACTATGTTGATGCACAAGGCAGATCCAAGTCAGTAATGGCTTGGGTCCCCAAGAGAAACTAATTTCTCTATTTTATGTGTAGGGTAATCTACTGGATGATCTAAAAGATATGGCTATAGTTGATAGTGGATGCTCTGGACATATGACAGGAGATGAGTCTCAACTTGAAGACTTTGAGGCTTTTGAAGGTGGTTATGTTGCTTTTGGGAATGATCCAAAAGTGTTGATATAAATAAATGACTAAAAACGTTATTCATATCTTTCGAGATCTCTACATTTTAAAAATCACAAAACGAAAACTCATCAAACCCAAGATTATGACATAAACAAGTATTTAGTAGTAAATACTCATCTTTACCATTTAAGCACTTAAGGTATGAATAAACAAAGTGTCTAATGTATTATAAGATCAAAGGAACACTTTTGTTAATCACTAGATATTTATAAAATGTCACAAAACATTTTATATCTTTTGTAAAACATTTTTGGCATTAAAAGAATATGTTTAATTCATTACAAATTTGTGAATTCAAATTTGTAACCAAAAATGGCAAATCTAATCCAGAAAAATCTCCCTCACAAAAGGACAAGAAAATCCAACGTTCAGGAGGGCGGCCCCCTTAATTTTACTAGGCGGCCCCCTTAATCATTAAGGGGACCGCTCCCTAATTAAGGGGACCGGCACGCTCCAGAACAGTATTTTCTGGCCTTATAAATATTGGATCATTCCACATATTTTTCTCACCTTTTTGCACTAAAAACTTTCTGATCTAAACATCCATTTCCTTCCTCTAAAAATCCTTTGATCTTATATACTTTGATCTTTGTTTCAAAGTGATCCAAGCCTCAACACTCAAGTGCAAAGAGAAGAATACTTCTATTAGAAGTATTACAACTTAGTATCATCTTGCTATCTAAGTTGTTTGTTTATTTCATCTAGTTGATCCTTCATTTTTTGGTGAATAAGGTATATGTATTAGTTAGCTAGATTGTGTTATAAAATCTAGAATTGTTGTAAGTGTGAAGTGGAACTTGAAGTGAAGAAGTAGTGTTGGATAGTAGTGGTGATTGGAGATAGTAGCAATATAGTTTAGTAGTGAAGAAATTGAAGCTTTCAAGTAGAGAAGAATAGAAGACATTAGTGACTTGAAGTTGTGTAGATATTAGTGGCTTGAAGTTGTGAAGACATTAGAGCCTTGAAGTTGTAAAGTTGCAAGACATTGAAGTCGTGAAGTATTTGTGAAGGCGTGAAGATACTTGTGGTGTGAAGAAGTATAGAAGAAGTGAAAAAGGCGTGAAGAAGGTGTGGTGTGATATTTGGTGTGAGATTGGTTCTAGCTACGATTAGAACTCGACATTTTGCTTTGTGTCGTAAATTGGTGTAAGCCTTTGGTGTGTACGGTTTTCTCCGCCATAAGGGAGGTTATTATCTTAGTGAAGAAAACTCTCGAGTTCGGTGCTCGGGGAGTGGAGTAGGGCAAGGAAGGTGTCCTTGTAGCCGAACCACTATAAATCCTTTGTCTCTCGGTTTGATCTTTCCATCTCTCACTCTTTGCTCGTTTACTTATTAGCTTTTCGTATATTGTTATAATTGTGTGTTGTGCATATATTGATTTCACATAAAGATCAAACTAGGTTCCATTTACAACATTAATTGTACATTAGTAAAATATAAGTATATACACTTATTAAAACACATATACATATATAAATACAAACTTATATTTAAGTGAGATATATGAAATTATTATTTCTATTCAACACTTTAAATAAGTAAGTGTCTATGTGATATATGTGAATTAATTTGTATCTATACTTTGGTTTCAAAGGTTTATACTATTAGCATCAATTCTTTAAAAGCAAACTTTTATTAAACGAAAAAGACGTAAAACTATTCAACCCCCCCTTCTAGTTTTCCACAAAAAGGTGGAAAGATTATTGGTAGAGGAACTTTGAGAACTGGAAATTTGGACTTTGAGAAGGTGTTTCTTGTGAAAGGGCTTAAGTTTAACCTCTTTAGTGTCCCACAAATGTGTGACAAAAGGAACTTTGTTCTTTTTACAGACACTGAATGTATGATCCTTTCTCTATATTTTCAGTTGCCAGATGATAAATTTGTGCTATTGAAGGTCCCTAGAAATGAAAATATATACACTGACCATATTAAGAACATTGTTCCCAAAAGAGCTTTAACTTGTCTAATTGCAAAGGCCACTATTGATGAGTCCAAATTATGGCATAGAAGACTTGGGCACCTGAACTACAAGACAATGAACAAGTTGGTGAAAGGAAATCTTGTGAGAGGAATGCCCACAAAGCTGTTTGAAAATTGTGAGACTTGTGTTGCTTGTCAAAAGGGTAAACAGCACAGAGTTTCATTCAAGTCCAAGACAGTGAACACAATTACTGAGCCCTTACATTTACTTCACATGGACTTATTTGGGCCTATTTTTGTGAATAGCTTGAACAAGAAGTCATATTGCCTAGTTGTCACAGATGACTTTAGCAGGTTTACTTGGGTATTCTTTCTAGCCACTAAAGAAGAAACTCCAGAGATACTTAAGGCATTCATTACAAGAGTTGAAAACTTGCACAACCACAAAGTGAAAATAATCAGATGTGACAATGGTACTGAGTTCAAGAATAGTGTGATGAATCAATTCTGTGTGGGAAAGGGAATTCTAAGACAGTATAGTGTTGCAAGAACTCCACAACAGAATGGTGTTGCAGAAAGAAGAAACAGGACACTGATTGAGGCTGCAAGAACAATGTTATCTAACTCTAAACTACCTATACCTTTTTGGGCTGAAGCTGTAAACCCTGCATGTTTTGTGCAAAACAGAAGTAAGGTAGTTAAGCCTCACAAAGAAACTCCATATGAGTTATTTAATGGAAATAAACCAATGATTGATTTTCTCAAACCATTTGGATGTCCTGTCACTATTTTGAACACTAAGGATCAGTTAGGCAAATTTGAAGAAAAAGCTGATGAAGGATACTTGGTTGGTTACTCTGTGAATAGTAAAGCTTTCAGGGTATATAATAAGAGAACCAAACATGTAGAGGAGAATTTGCATATCAAGTTTAGTGAGAACACATCTAATGTTGAAGGGAAAGGACCAGAATGGTTGTTTAATGTTGATATTCTTGCCAAAACAATGAATTATGTAACAGTCATTGCCAGTGTTGACACTAACAAACCACAAGAAGACTTTGTTTTGGTTGAGAAGCTGAAGATTGGTCCAACTTTACTATCCTTTCAGAAAGATCTAGATACACAAGAAGATGTTGTTACTCAAGAGAAACCTAAGGAAACTGAAGAAGGTATTGAAATACCTGTTGATGCTGAAAACGTAACAAATGAAGCTCCCAAAGTGGTTGTTGATGTCTCTCCTACAAGGCCAGAAGACTTTACTGCTGACTCAGAAGACTCTACTGCTAGGCCAAAACAAGCAACTGCTGCTTCAACCAATTCTGCTGCCAAGCCTAATAACTCTGCTTCTTCACCAAAGTTTCCTTCTTTGGATACTCAGGGTAGATCTTTTGCTGACCCAAACTATCCTGATGATCCAAATATGCCTCCTCTAGAAAATATCTATGATGATACAAATGATGAAGCTCTTGATGGTAAGCTATTTGGAGCTGCTGCTGATATTACTAATTTGGAACTAACTATTCCTGTTAGTCCCACAACTACCACAAGAATTCACAAGGATCATCCTAAAGAACAAATTCTCAGTGATCCAACATCCTCTGTTCAAACAAGAAGAATGACTAAAGAGCTGAAAGATCTACAACATCAAAGTTTCTTTGCAATCTCTGCATCAAAGAAACAGTCATAAAGATCTTCAAAATTGCTTATTTGCCTGTTTTCTATCTCAAATTGATCCCAAGAATACTTACAAAGCCTTACAAGAACCAAGTTGGGCGGAAGCAATGCAAGATGAGCTTCTGTAATTCAAACTACAAGAAGTATGGACTTTGATTGATTTGCCAAATGGGAAAAGGGTGATTGGCACTAAATGGGTTTTCAGATGCAAAAGAGATGAAAGAGGTATAGTCATTAGAAATAAAGCAAGGTTAGTAGTACAAGGATACACTCAACAAGAAGGCCTTGACTATGATGAAGTATTTGCACCAGTGGCAAGAATAGAAGCCATTAGACTGTTCTTGGCTTATGCTTCATACAAAGATTCTGTATGGGGCCATTAATGAAGAAGTATATGTGTCTCAACCACCTGGTTTTGAAGACCCTGATTATCCTGACAAAGTTTACAAGGTGAATAGAGCAATGTATGGGTTACATCAAGCTCCTAGAGCTTGGTATGATACCTTGTCAACATATTTGTTAGACTCTAGGTTCAGTAGAGGAAAAATTGACAAAACTTTGTTTCTCAAAAGACAAAAAGATGATATTTTGTTGGGCCAAATCTATGTTGATGACATCATCTTTGGTTCTACAAACAGAGCTATGTGTGTTGATTTTGAGAATCTTATGAAGGATAAGTTTGCTATGAGTTCAATGGGAGAACTCACCTTCTTCTTGGGTCTACAAGTTGTGCAGAAGGCATATGGCATATTCATTAGTCAGGATAAGTATGTCTATGAGATTTTGAAGAAGTTTGGATTTGAAGATGCTAAGCCTGCTAAGACAACCATGGAATCCAACAAACATTTGTTGAAAGATGAGAATGGAAAAGAAGTAGATGTTCACTTGTACAAATCAATGATTGGTTCATTGATGTACCTTACAGCATCAAGGCCTGATATTATGTTTGTTGTATGTGCTTGTGCAAGATTCCAAGTATGTCCCAAAGAATCACATCTCAATAGAGGATTTTTAGGTATCTAAGGCATCAACCCAAATTGGGCCTATGGTATCCTAAGGATTTACCTTTTGATTTGGTGGCATATTCAGACAGTGACTATGCTAGAGCTTGCTTGGATAGAAAGTCTACAGCTGGAGGTTGTCAATTTCTTGGAAACAGATTGGTGTCATGGCAATGCAAGAAACAGACAGTGGTTGCAAATTCTATAACCGAAGCTGAGTATGTGGCTGCTTCAAGTTATTATGGACAAGTGCTTTGGATGCAAAATCAACTACTGGATTATGGGTACAATTTCATGAACACCAAAATTCATATTGATAACAACAGCACACTTTGGATAATTAAAAATGCTGTTTTTCATTCTAAAACAAAATATATTGAGATAAGACATCATTTTATAAGAGATTCTTATGAAAAGAAGTTAATTCAAATTGTTAAGATTCATACTGATAACAATGTTGCTGATCTTCTCACTAAACACTTTGATGTGGGGAGGTTTCAATTTTTAATTGCAAACATTGGTATGATCAATCTTTGAAAAACTTATCTCTTTCTGTTTTTGTAAAGTGTGTAAAGATACTGTGCTATTTGTTAATCTGTTTCTGCTGCTTCTCAAGAAGCATGTTGTTAAGTTGGAATGTACTCTGCTGCTATATGATTCTACTGCTACATATGCTTAGTACATTTGCTATATATGTGTTGGTATGTTTTGTGGTGTTTGGACTAACATTTGGCAGGAAAAATTATCAATGATGATTGTTGCTGTCACTCTACAAGAATGCAAATATTCAAACCAGAATTTGATCATTCATCATTCATTCAAAACAAAAGATTACACATCTGAATGTTCCAAACACAAAGCATTTCCCAAATCAACACAAGACTGCTACATAAACAGATGAAATCAAAAGACTACAAACTACAACTACATCAATGGCTAGGGCATGGAAGCCCAAGCACCACTTCTCTATCCTTGGGAAGAGGAGAGTTTGACTTTCTTGTTCTGGATGATGGCCTTGGCCTTGGCCTTGAAGATTGTGGTCTTTCAGGAGTAGCAGGAGGATTGTTCTAAGGCTCATCCTCGTCTGAAGAAGTACAAATAAAGGGGGAAACAAGTTCCATTGGAGATGGAGGTCTAATGGGAATCCAGGCTGGGTCTTCTGATGATTCTGAAGAAATTGGAGATTTAGGGGACATAATTTCTTTACCCCTGGATGTGCTTGGGGTCTGATTCAAGTTAAAAAGATCCTTAAACACCGGAAGATCATGTTTTCTTTTCCGTGCTTGCTCTTTTGTCCTACATCCATTATGGGGAGGACGGAATGGTGGTACATCTGTGGGGAGCGGTGCTTCATCATCGGAGGATAAATCAGAGGATATGTTGATTATTTCGGGAGTGGATTTCATTGTTATTGTGATTTGATTTGGTTGATTGGCATTTTTGAATGCGATTAGGATTTGCGTGTGCTAAATTAGGGGAAGATTAGTTCCGTTTTTATTGGGATCAAGGCGTATCAAGTGCATTTATTGTTGAAGATTGTTTGACTTTTTGACCAACTTTGATTAGTCAACTCTGCTGCTGGCCAAAAAATCAATCTGCTGCTAGTTGTTTCATTCTGCTGCTAGTTATATTGATACTCTGGTTGTGTTGCTATGGTTGTAAGTGTGAGGGTGGAATGTGTAACTTCTCCAAATCAGTTTAAAACCTAATTTACATCCACAATTGGTTTCTACGCGCTCCAAATTGAAGTTCTCTCAAACCCTAACACCCCATTACTCTCAAAGTCAATAATCCCCAATTTTTTAAAACCCTAATTAATGGATTGCACACGTACCTGGGCAGAGCATCACAATAATGTTGCTATTTTGGATGAAGAGTTGGTTCCTGAAGGTTTCACAGATATTGCAAAATTCTTGAATACTACTTCTCTTAGGTATGCATTAACTGTGAATCCTACTATATATGTTTCCTACATCAAACAGTTTTGGCTTACTGCTAAAGTCAAAACTAGGAATGGGGAAAAATATGTTAAAGCCATGGTAGATGGTCAACAAGTTCGTGTAACTGAATCTTCTATAAGAGAAACTCTTCTCTTAGATGATGAAACAGAGACCACGTGTCTTGTTAATTCTGCTATTTTTCAAGGATTAAATGATTTGGGATATGAGGGATGCCATACTAACTTAAAATTTCAAAAAGTGCTCCTCTGTTCTCAATACAAATTTTTGGTACACAATCTCCTTCATTGTTTGAGTTCTAAAACTTCTGGGTGGAATGAGTTTAGTGCTACTATTACTTCTGCTATGGTATGCCTAAGCAAAGGACATCCATTTAATTTTTCAAATATGATTTTGGAGGGGATTGCAAAAAGCATCAAAGAGTCTGGTTCTTATTTACTTTATCCAAGATTTATACAGCTCTTTGTTGAAAACCAAATTTCCAAAGTAGGAACACATAAAGCCACTTATGATGCTCCTAAGTTGGTTTCAAAAATGTTTACTTTCTTGGTTAAAAATGGAAAAGGTTTTTCAGGCACACATACAGCTCTTACACCTTATATGGTGCAACTTGTGCAAAATATTTAGGGTGAAGAATCAGGAACTCCCACTGATTCCCATCACACACCCAATTTTACTGTCTCTGTCACACAACCCAAAATACTCTACACTCGTAGGAAAGCCACAAAGAACACTCAGCTACCTCAGGCTGGTGTTAGTATGTTTGTACCAGATGAGGTTGTCATAGGTGATGCAGGGGACATATTGGAGAGGGCTGTCACTACTGCTTCTAGCTTAGCAGCAGAGCAGGATAGTGATAACATAACTAAGACCCAAACCAAGGCAACATCTAGAGAAGAGGGTTCTGATGAATCTAATTCCAATGATGGTAACCCTAGCCAAATGGAAAACAAAGGGGGCTCAGATGATCAAACTAGGTTTGATACTGGGTTTATGTCCAAAGATTCACCTCTCTGACCAGGTAACACAGGTCGAAGTGATGAGGACAGAACAGTGACAAATGAATTGATGGATAATATTGTACATGATGACAATGTCAGTGATTCACTTCTCGGACCAGGTCACACAGGTCGAAGTGATGAGACTAGTATGGAACTTATTAAGAAATTGACGGTTACTTGTACAAATTTGGAGCTGAAGTGTGATACATTGGAGGAAAAAGTTCTTGGTCTTTCTACTATTGTTGATGGACAAGCCAGAAAGATTACAAAATTGCAAAAGAAGATCAAGCACTTAAGAAAATCAAGATCTTCAACCTCCTTAAGAAGTTTGAAGAAAGTGGGCACTTCTCAAGTTGTGAGTTCACCTGAACACTCTGTTCCTTTGGAAGAGGATGCTTCCAAATAGGGGAGGAATGAGGACCAGGAAGATGGAATGTGTTCAGGGGAGGCAAATTTGATGAAAGTTGACAGTGCTCAAGATGTGGATGCTGGAATAGTTTAAGGGAGGTTCCAGAAGTCGATGATATGGAGGTGGAAAGTCCTCAAGATTTGGATAGTTTTGTGATTGTTGATAAATTGGGTAATGAGGTTGTAATGGAAGAAGTGGCTGCTACTCAAGAAAAAGTGGTGGAGAAACTTAAGACTTTGGGGCCTGAGCAATTAGTGAAGGCAACAGGGTTAATGGGTGAAGCACTGATGACATTGGGTGACTCTGTGGCAAAAGAAGTGAATGATGCTGATGAGGCGAAAAATGATCCGTTTTTATGGGGTCATTTAAGTCGGAATTTGAATTTATTTGATCAAATATTGCCCTAAATCGTTCCTTTTGTGATTTTAGGTACTTTGGGAGTGAATTCTGGAAAAGGAAGCATTTTGGACGTTTTTAGAGCATAAAAGTGAAGAAAACGGCAAAGTCTTAATTTTCCTTGCTGGGAACAGTACCTGACGGCATCAAGAGCAATTTTATGATGGCGTCAAGAGCAAAAATGGTGACGGCCTGATGAGGCGAAAAATGATCCGTTTTTAGGGGGTCATTTAAGCCCGAATTCGAATTTATTTGATCAAATATTGCCCTAAATCGTTCCTTTTGTGATTTTAGGTACTTTGGGAGTGAAATCTGGAAAAGGAAGCAATTCGGACGTTTTTGGAGCATAAAAGTGAAGAAAACGCCAAAGTCTTAATTTTCCAAGCTGGGAACAGTAGGTGACGGCGTCAAGAGCAAAACCTTGACGGCGTCAAGAGCAAATCTCATGAATTTCCATGACAGTCCAGAACAGATTTAACGGCGTCACGTAGGAAGAGCGTCAAGAGTAAAAGAGTCATGACGGCCTGGAAATGTATAAGTCTTGACGGCGTCAGAAGTAGATCTAGACAGTCCGAGAAGAGTTTTGGCGGCGAGGTGACGGCGTCACATTGTTTGTCTTGACGCCGTCAGACCTATTTTTCTATATATAGTTTTCTAATTTTCACACATTAAAGGAGAAGTTTTGGAGAAACCCTAAGTACGATTTTGGTGCAACTTTTACAGGGTTTTCAAGGGTTCCAAACCCTTGATACCTTGCATTGTAATTGAGATAAGTGTTCTTCTAATTCAATCAATATGTCTATGTGTTGGTTGTCTATATCTTGTTCTTGTCTCAATTCCATTATGCTAGGCTAGATCTCTTTTGTGTTTGCTTAGATCTAATGAAACCTAGATATTGATTATGTGTTGATTACTTGTTTATTCTTGTCTTGGATGAATGATTTATATGTTAGGCTTAAGAAAACTGGCAGATCTCCAAATGGTAACATGCTTGAACGTCTTAAGAAACATGAACCGAGGCATACTAGGTCTTTATTGGTTGTATTTAATGCATGAGCCACTGTTTACAATCCCTATAGTTGTGCTGGGCATGGTGTAGGAGGAGATAAGAGCTCATAGAATTGGGGAGTTATGTATGCCACCCCATGAATGGTATTAAGGAATACGATCCGTCATCCATGCAATTATAACAAGTAATTAACGTGTAAAAGGTATCTAGGGAGTAGTGAAATCTAAGTAAACACATTTTCTCCAATTACTGCTCACAACTTTAGTATAATTAGTCTATTTTCATTTTTTGCATTTTATTTTGATTGCATATTAGTATTGGGTTAGTTGACTAGCAACTAATTCCGCCCACTCTTCCATAACCCGAGATTTTAACTTGCTTTCTAAAAAATATAAAAATACAAAAATAATCATCCCTCACCCTTAGAACTAGTATTTAGGCTTTCTAATCCTAGCGACACTATTCCTAAGCTGAACGATCAATCCCCCGGTACTTGTCACTATACTATACTACAACGATCAGGTACACTGCCTGGTGGGGGTTGTAAGCTTCTCGAGATCCCTCGAGAGGTAAAACCTGTTGCGATTCCCACGCATCAAGTTTTTGGCGGCGCCATCAAGTTTTTGGCACCGTAGCCCGGGGAATAGTTATTGTCTAGGTTAGAATTTCTTTTTATTAGGTCTACTTGCTAGATTCCTTTCTAGTAAGATTTTATTTTTATTTTTAGGTTTTCTTTAGTCTATCTTATTTCTTCGTGCCTTTGTTCGTAACTCTTTACCATCCGACATCATGGAAGGTGGTAACATCTTTGAACCCGTCATCCCACCATAACAAAACCCACCATTAGAACCCCTTAGGCCCCGAACCTTAGGAGAGTATTCCCGACCTAGCCACCAAGGCTACCGAAACACCATTGAGCTCACCGGAGCCAATGTGACCCCCTTGCGATCCGACACCATCCGGTTGGTGCAAAGCGGATGTGCATTCCATGGACTTCGTTCCGAAGATCCAAACCAACATCTTAAGGACTTTCTCAAAATCGTAGATTCCATAGACCTAGGTGTTGAAACTAGAGAGACTACCCGTTTACGCCTATTCCAATTCTCTCTACGGGATCAAGCTAGTCAATGGCTTGAGCGTTTACCCGCGGGATCCATCACCACATGGGATGATCTCACCACTCGTTTCCTTGCTCAATTTTTCCCACCGGGGAGAACTACTAAGCTTAGAAATGACATCTTGATGTTCTAACAACGTCAAAATGAATCTCTTTATGAAGCATGGACTCGTTTCAAGGACTTACTCCAAAAAGTCCCTCATCATGGCATAGATCTTTGGCTCCAAGTCCAAATTTTTTATGACCATATCGACATCTCCACGAGGCGAACCATTGACCAATCGGCCGGTGGTAAGCTACGTGATCTTAGTGCGGAACAATCATGGGAACTCATAGAAGATCTTGCTCTCTATGACAACGAAAGTTGGAATGATCCCCGTGATTTGAACAAAATGGTCAAGGCAATATCTTTGCCTTCGAACAATTCTAGCACTCCCGACCGTAGGATCATGGAACTTGAGGACCAAGTCAAGTTTCTCATGAAATCTTACGAAGCTCCGAAGCCTTCAAGCCAAGTGAACAAAATCACTTCTTCATGCGAATTATGTAGTGGTCCCCATGACACTCGTGATTGTGTGGAACTCCCCGGAACAGCTTTTGCGGACTACGCATCCACGCGTACCGACGAAGCGGGAGATAAGTGGTACACTTTCAAGCCCGAGCCAAACACATACGGTGATTCATACAACCCCTCTTGGAAAAATCACCCAAACCTTAGGTGGAAACAAAATCAACCCAATTCCTCCAATCCGCCTAATCGTTACCAACCAAACGGTCCACCATCCAACCGTACTTTCAACAACAATCCTTCTAACAACTATGGTAGTACCAACAATCTTGAAGGATTGATGTCAAAGTTCATGGCATCTCAAGAAGCTCGCATATCTAAGTTTGAAGCCGATTTCAAACAAAATCAAAGCGAGATGACCACTAGAATTGATGCATTGTTGAAAGCCCTCAACAACCAAGCGTTAATCACACCTAGGAAGGACACTAGGGACACCAATAGTGGAACCCAAATTAAGGACCCCTCATCATCCAAACATGTCCACTTTGTCAATGTTGTCACCATTAAGCCGATAAATAAGGAGATAGAGAAGAGTGACAAGGATGAAGTTAGAGTAGAAGCTGAGATTAAGGATGAGAGTAGGGAAGTTGAGGATAACAAGGAAGAGGAGTTAGAGGAGGTAGAGCCTATAGTAAAATACTATGATAAGTTACCCACCGAAGAAGAACGGAAGTACCATAAGGATCTATTCGATAGTCCCGAGAGACTATATATCTTCGGCACACCCCTTATCAAAATGGGAGACCCCTCTAACATTAACATCCCATGCAATATCGGGCACATGCATATATGGAAAGCTTACATCGACCTTAGATCCCCCGTGAACATCATGACTAGGACTTATTACAATTGGGTGATGAAGAAGCAACTCAATTTTAGGATGATGCCCGGTAAGAATCTGATAAGTAATTTTGCAGGAAGAGTGAAGGGATTACATGTGATTATAGGGAATCTCACCTATGAAATCAATTTTATGATAGTGGAAGACATTCGTCCGGTGATAGATGCTTGCCTAAGTCAAATAGTATTCGGAAAACCATTTGTTGAAGCCACTAGGATGAGTTATGATCTGACTTTAGGGATAGTTAGATTCAAGAAAGAGAATGATGAGGTTGCTTATCAAATGCCCTACAAGATCGAACAATACCGCCTTCTCTCTAATTTCGAAAAGGAACACAAGCAAGCGGCTTATTATAGGAATGAGGAGGATAGACGTAGAGGAGTAGAGTATGTTAGAAATAGGATGCTTGGTTTCTACAAAGAGTGCTTGCAACTAGGTCCGGAATACAAAACTGGTTTAGAAGACGACCTAGAGAGTGGAACCAATGATGAGATCACGTAGTAACCCATGACCTTGAGTCTAGCTACAAGACTCGTAAATAAAGAAAAGCGCTTCTTGGGAGGGAACCCATGTTTTGTGTGATTTTATTTGTTTGATTGTTATTTGCTTCCGTATGCATGCTTAGTTTTTATTGTTGGTTGATCATGTTTCTCAATTAAAAGTGGAATTACTTTACTTTGTTGTTTAGCCTAGTCTTAACTCCACCTAGAAGTATTTTTGCAAAAGATAAGTGTAAGGGGAAACCCCAAATATGTTTTTAAGAAACAAACCGATCATGATTCTCCACAATATTAAGTGAGCATGTATATTCGTATTTGTTAGAGTCAAATGCTTGTATTGAGTCATAATGAAGTTTTGCAGGATTTTCCAGGAAGTAGGACCAAGTTTTTCCAGAAATTTTCCGGAAACTTAACATAAGAATTTCTGCAGGTCCATTCTGACGGCGTCAGAGGATTACTCTTGACGGCGTCAGGAGTTAAAATCTGTAAATTTTACCGGTTTTGTTTTTCTAATGGAGTCTTATGGTTTTTGTGAATTATTAAGTTTTATAATCTCCAGGAGATCTGCAAACTTCATTCCACAAGCATTATATCTTATCTTGTTTTCTAGGATTTAGAAACTTATATAGGATGCCGCCGATTTTACGCGAGGTTGTCTTGTCTATTTTGTCAGGTTTTACAGGTTATGTATGACAAGAAGATGATTTATATTCTGGAAGGGAAGCTTTGATTGTTCATTTTCTTGGAGGAAGATTTAACTTGGCCACCTATAATCCATACCGAGCGAATCAGGGGAGTATTTGATTTCATTCTCTTTACTTTTTCACTTTTACATTCTTTACTTGAACATTGGGGACAATGTTCATCTTAAGTGTAAGGGGAGGGTAAAAAGATGATACCTTACATATGCACTTTCGCTTGAGTTTGTTTTGTTTGATGGTAGATGTGTAATAAAACTATGAGAAATACTTGTTAGTGTAATTTTAGCGCCAAATTTAAATTTTTTTACAACATTTAGGAGTGAAACTTTAGCCATAGCAAGTGTCTCATGGATAGGAGATTGTATGACTAGCACATAACCGTATATTCAGAAAAATTTTCCACCCAAATATGTGAGGTTCGCCTTTAGATTTGATAGGAAAAGCATTTACTATTAATGCTTATGAGTGTACCGGTAGCATTTAGATTCTAGAACTTGCGTTAGTGATGCATCCCGAGACCGCTAGTGAGACTACATTCGTGTGGTAGGATTTACTACATGATAAGAGGCATTAGGATTACCCTTGTGTTAAACCCGTATCATAATTACTTGACTATTTAAGTCATATTACTTGGCTAGTTAAGTCAACTAATTTTTCCCACACCCTTAGCGTTGTACTCATTTTTAGTACACGAAACCCCTAGTACACCCCTCCGAGCCTATCTTTTCGTTTCTAACTTTAAGCATTTTACTTAAAGGAAGAATTTGTTACACCCCACTTAAATGTACAACCAAATCGCCTTAGCCTTCCGTGTATGCGCTCATTTTTAGTGCATTATTGTTATTTGTTAAACCCTAAGTTAACTATCTAATTGATTACATGGTTGCTAAGTCGAGTCATATCCTTGTACATATTGTTTTGGGACGATTGGGACTCATGGGTAAGTACTTATTTTAAGGAGTAATGGGGAAGAACATCATTTATTACCCCCATATGTACGTTAATCTTAAAAGTGCTCCAAGTGTTTTGATTTTCTTAATTCAAGTCATTAGTTTAGTTGATTGTAAAGTATGTAAAGATTCAAGTGTAAGGGGAATTCTCACTCCCTATGATGTATTATTTTGGATGGTAGGGTAAGAGTGTATGCACAAAAAAAAAAAAAAAAAAAAAAAAAAAAAAAAAAAAAAAAGAGAAAAACATACGGACTACCATCCCTTTTTTATTCTATGTTTATTTTATGTTTTTGTTCTTTTTGATTTATTAGCTTAAATAGAGTCTAGTCTTGGCTTAGCAACGCCATATTGTACATGTAATTGACCAAGATTGTTAACTCGCCACCAGTAAAACTTCCTTTATCCAACAAAACCGTGTATTTCATATCCCTACACCTAACGTTACAACCCTTTAAAAGACCTCTTTGATAGTTTATCCTAGGTGCTTACGCCATGTGGTGGAGGTTTGATCCTTTCCCAAGCCAATGGTAATCTATTTTGCTATGACAGGTAGTGAGAGATATCTTCCGTTTCCATATTGTAATTTACACTTTATTACACCCGAGAGATGTGAGTATCTAAACACTATTTGTGAGGTGCTTATGTATGACCTCCGTGCTTGTCTATTGGTCTTTAGTGGAACGATTATTTGTTGTAATTACTTTTATATTAGTGTTAAATGACCCCTAACTTGTCTTTTGAGTAGAATAAAAGCGCATTTGCTTGAGGACAAGCAAATCTCAAGTGTAAGGGTATATGATGAGGCGAAAAATGATCCGTTTTTAGGGGGTCATTTAAGCCCGAATTCGAATTTATTTGATCAAATATTGCCCTAAATCGTTCCTTTTGTGATTTTAGGTACTTTGGGAGTGAAATCTAGAAAAGGAAGCAATTCGGACGTTTTTGGAGCATAAAAGTGAAGAAAACGCCAAAGTCTTAATTTTCCAAGCTAGGAACAGTAGGTGACGGCGTCAAGAGCAAAACCTTGACGGCGTCAAGAGCAAATCTCATGAATTTCCATGACGGTCCAGAACAGATTTGACGGCGTCACGTAGGAAGAGCGTCAAGAGTAAAAGAGTCATGATGGCCTGGAAATGTATAAGTCTTGACGGCGTCAGAAGTAGATCTAGACAGTCCGAGAAGAGTTTTGGCGGCGAGGTGACGGCGTCACATTGTTTGTCTTGACGCCGTCAGACCTATTTTTCTATATATAGTTTTCTAATTTTCACACATTAAAGGAGAAGTTTTGGAGAAACCATAAGTACGATTTTGGTGCAACTTTTACAGGTTTTTCAAGGGTTCCAAACCCTTGATACCTTGGATTGTAATTGAGATAAGTGTTCTTGTAATTCAATCAATATGTCTATGTGTTGGTTGTCTATATCTTGTTCTTGTCTCAATTCCATTATGCTAGGCTAGATCTCTTTTGTGTTTGCTTAGATCTAATGAAACCTAGATATTGATTATGTGTTGATTACTTGTTTATTCTTGTCTTGGATGAATGATTTATATGTTAGGCTTAAGAAAACTAGCAGATCTCCAAATGGTAACATGCTTGAACGTCTTAAGAAACATGAACCGAGGCGTACTAGGTCTTTATTGGTTGTATTTAATGCATGAGCCACTGTTTACAATCCCTATAGTTGTGCTGGGCATGGTGTAGGAGGAGATAAGAGCTCATAGAATTGGGGAGTTATGTATGCCACCCCATGAATGGTATTAAGGAATACGATCCGTCATCCATGCAATTATAACAAGTAATTAACGTGTAAAAGATATCTAGGGAGTAGTGAAATCTAAGTAAACACATTTTCTCCAATTACTGCTCACAACTTTAGTATAATTAGTCTATTTTCATTTTTTGCATTTTATTTTGATTGCATATTAGTATTGGGTTAGTTGACTAGCAACTAATTCCGCCCACTCTTCCATAACCCGAGATTTTAACTTGCTTTCTAAAAAATATAAAAATACAAAAATAATCATCCCTCACCCTTAGAACTAGTATTTAGGCTTTCTAATCCTAGCGACACTATTCCTAAGCTGAACGATCAATCCCCCGGTACTTGTCACTATACTATACTACAACGATCAGGTACACTGCCTGGTGGGGGTTGTAAGCTTCTCGAGATCCCTCGAGAGGTAAAACCTGTTGCGATTCCCACGCATCACGGCCCAGTGGAAACATGACAGCGTCAAATCAAGGCCGTCAAGAGTAAAAGTGGTGACGGCCCAGAGCAGCAATACACATGACGGCGTCAGATCTGGATCTAGGCAGTCCGAGAATATTATGGGCGGTGGGTTGACGGCGTCAGAAGTTTCTTCTTGACGCCGTCACCTTAGGAAATCTATTTATAGTCTTTGTAATTTTCATTCTAAAGAGAGGAGAATTTTAGGGTCGACTTGAATAAACCCTAGCTCGTTTGTAACAGTATTTTCAAGGGTTTTCACCCCTTGAAACCCTTCATGTTCAATTAAGATAAGTATCCTTTCAATTCATTCAATATGTCTATGTATTGTTTGAATATATCTTACGCTTGTCTTGATTTTAACATGCTAGGCTAGATCTCTTATGTGTTTGCTTAGATGCAATGAAACCTAGATGTTGATTATAGGTTGATTGCTTGTTTATAGTTGTAATGGATGAATGATTTCGATGTTAGGTGATGCGTAGGGATTGCACCAGGCTTTACCTCTCAAGGGATCTTGAGAAGCTTACAACCCCCACCAGGCAGTGTACCTGATCGATGTAGTATAGTATAATGACAAGTACCGGGGGATTGATCGTTCAGCTAGGAATAGTGTCGCTAGGATTAGAAAACCTAAAGACTAGGTCTAGTGATGAGGGATGATTCTTTTTGTATTTTTATATTTTTATGAAAGCAAGTAAAAATCTCGGTTTTGAAGGAGTTGGGCGGAATTAGTTGCTAGTCAACTAACCCAAAACTAAGATGCAATCAAAATAAAATACTAAAAATGAAAATAAACTAAATTATACTAAAGTTGTGAGCAATATGTGGGAGAATTGTGTTTACTTAGATTTCACTACTCTCTAGATATCTTTTACACGTTAATTACTTGTTATAGTTGCGTGGATAACGGATTGTATTCCTTAATACCATTCATGAGGTGGCGTACTTACTTCTCCAATCCTATGAGCGCCTACTTCACTCCTATGTCGAGCCGGCTAAGAAGCTCCTAACATGGGATCACTAGAATTTACTAATGCATTAAATACAACCAATAAAACCTAGTACACATCGGTTCATGTTTCCTAAGACGTTCAAGCATGTTACACAAAGGAGATCTGCCAGTTTTCTTAAGCCAAACATTGAAATCATTCATCCATTACAACCATAAACAAGTAATCAAAACATAATTAACATCTAGGTTTCATTAGATCTAAGCAAACACAAGATAGATCTAGCCTAGCATGTTGAAATCAACACAAGCAAAAGATATATTCAAACAACACATAGACATATTGAATGAATTAAGAGAAGACTTATCTTAATTGAACATGAAAGGATTCAAGGGGTGAAAACCCTTGAAAACACTGTAAAATATGACCTAGGGTTTACGAAGTTCGGCCCTAGTTTTCTCCACACAAGTTCCTCCCTAATGAATGAAAAATAGAAAACTATATATAGATTTTGATAGGTGACGGCGTCAAGAACAAATGTCTGACGCCGTCATCTCGCCGCCAAATAGTTTCTCGGACTGCCTAGATCTGGGTCTGACGCCGTCATGTATTCTCCTTATGCAGGCCGTCACCAAATTAACTCTTGACGCCCTTGTTGTGATGCCTTCAGGTTTGCACTGGGTCGTCATGGATTTTACTCTTGACGCCGTCATGATCTTCCTCTTGACGCCGTCAGGTACTGTTCTCAGCATGGAAAATTAAGCCTTTGCCGTTTTCTTCACTTCTGTGCTCCAAAAACGTCCGAATTGCTTCCTTTTTCCAGAATTCACTCCCAAAGTACCTAAAATCACAAAAGGAACGATTTAGGGCAATATTTGATCAAATAAATTCAATTCCAGGCTTAAATGACCCCCTAAAAGTGGTTCATTTTTCACCTCATCATATACCCTTACATTTGAGATTTGCTTGTCCTCAAGCAAATGCGCTTTTATTCTAGTCAAAATACAAGTTAGGGGTCATTTAACACTAATATAAAAGTAATTACAACAAATAATCGTTCTACTAAAGACCAAAGACAAGCACGGAGGTCATATACTAGCACCTCACAAATAGTGTTTAGATACTCACATCTCTCGGGTGTAATAAAGTATATATCACAATATGGAAATGGAAAACATCTCTCACTACCTGTCATAGCAAAATAGATTACCATAGGCTTGGGAAAGGATCAAACCTCCACCACATGGCGTAAGCACCTAGGATAAACTATCAAAGAGGTCTTTTAAAGGGTTTTAACGTTAGGTGTAGGGATATGGAATACACGGTTTTGTTGGATATAGGCAGTCTTTACTGGTGGCGAGTTAATAATCTTGGTTAATTACATGTACAATATGGCGTTGCTAGGCCAAGACTAGACTCGACTTAAGCTAATAAATCAAAAATAACAAAAACATAAAATGAACATAGAATGAAAAGGGATAGTAGTCCGTATGTTTATCTCTTTTCTTTTTTCTATTTTTTTTTTCTTGTTTTTTCGATTTTTTTTTTTTTTTTTTTTTTTTTTTTTTTTTGCATACACTCTTACCCTACCATCCAAAATAATACATCATAGGGAATAGATATTCCCCTTACACTTGAATTTTTACATACTTTACAATAAACTAATCTAATGACTCGAATTAAGATAATCAAAACACTTGGAGTACTTTTAAGATTAACATACATACGTGGGTAATAATATGATGTTCGTCCCCATTACTCCATAAAATAAGTACTTTACCCATGAGTCCCAATCGTCCCAAAATAATATGTACAAGGATTTGACTCGACTTAGCAACCATGTAATCAATTAGATAATTAACTAAGGGTTTAACAAATAACAATAATGCATTAAAAATGAGTGCATACACGGAAGGCTAAGGCGATTTGGTTGTACATTTAAGTGGGGTGTAACAAATTCTTCCTTTAAGTAAGATGCTTAAAGTTAGAAACGAAAAGATAGGCTCGGAGGGGTGTACTAGGGGTTTCGTGTACTAAAAATGAGTACAACGCTAATGTGTGGGAAAAATTAGTTGACTTAACTAGCCAAGTAATATGACTTAAATGGTCAAGTAATATAATACGGGTTTAACACAAGGATGATCCTAATGCCTCTTATCATGTAGTAAATCCTACTACACGAATGTAGTCTCACTAGCGGTCTCGGGATGCATCACTAACGCAAGTTCTAGAATCTAAATGCTACCGGTACACTCATAAGCACTAATAATAAATGCTTTTCCTATCAAATCTAAAGGCGAACCTCACATATTTGGGTGGAAAATTTTTCTGAATAGTACGGTTTTGTGCTAGTCATACAATCTCCTATCCATGAGACGCTTGCTATGGCTAAAGTTTCACTCCTATTTGTTGTAAAAAATTTTAAATTTGGCGCTAAAATTGCACTAACAAGTATTTCTCATAGTTTTATTACACATCTACTATCAAACAAACAATCTCAAACGAAAGTGTATCTGTAAGGTATCATCATTTTACCCTCCCTTTACACTTAGGATGAACATTGTCCCCAATGTTCAAGTAAAGAATGTAAAAGTGAAATAAGTAAAACGAATGAAATCAAATACTCTCCTGATTCGCTCAGTATGGATAATAAGGTGGCTAGGTTAGATCTTCCTCCAAGAAAATGAACAATCAAAGCTTCCCTTCTAGAATAATAATCATCTTCTTGTCATACATAACCTGTTAAACCTGAGAAAACAGACAAGGCAACCTCGCATAAAATCGGCGGCAATCTACATATGCTAATAAATCCTAGAAAACAAAATAAGATATAATGCTTGTGGAATGATGTTTGCAGATTTCCTGGAGATTATAAAACTAATAATTCAACAAAAACTTCAAGACTCCGTTAGAAAAACAAAACTGGTAAAATTTCCAGAATTTTACACGTGACGCCGTCAAGAGTAAACTCGTGACGCCGTCAGAAGTGACCTGCAGAAATTCTTATGTTAAGTTTCCGGAAATTTTCTATAAAAACTTCGTCCTACTTCCTGAAAAATCCTGCAAAACATCACTATGACTCGATACAAGCATTTGACTCTAACAAATACGAATATACATGTTCACTTAATATCGTGGAGAATCATGATCGGTTTTGTTTCTTAAAAACATATTTGGGGTTTCCCCTTACACTTATCTTTTGCAAAAATACCTTTGGGTGAAGTTAAGACTAGGCCAAACAACAAAGTAAAGTATTTTCACCATTTTAGTTTTGAAACATGATCTACCAACAATAAAAATAAAGCATGCATACGGAAGCAAATAACAAATAAACAAAATAAAAATCACACAAAATATGGGTTGCCTCCCAAGAAGCGCTTTTCTTTATTTACGAGTCTTGTAGCTAGACTCAAGGTCATTGGTTACTACGTGATACGGGTGAGTTCCTCATTGAGGACATCTTTGGGATCAAACTTAGGTTTTAACTTCCTATCGGTTTTCTTAGTACGGTATGACCTTTCAAACTTCTCTCCATCCGGATCATACAAAGTCATCTTTATATGCCATGATCCGTCACCTTTCTTAGGTGGCTTGTCCCACCTCCATTTACACTTATCTCCCTCTCTTTTCCTCTTATTCATCTCTATATTAATAGGCATTACGCTTAAGAACTCAATCATCTTCCTAAAGACTAAGGGGTCCTCAAAAGGATCTAGCTCTTCATCTCTAGCTATGAGTTGTTCCACCGAATGTGTCTTTTCGATGAAATCTTTTTCTAGATAGAATGGGCGTTGAGGTCCTATAAAGTTCCTTTCTATCCAAGGTCCATATCTAGATGGTCTCCTATTCATCTCTACCCAATGTGGTGTCGGTTCATCCTCACAATCATAGCTATGTTTCTTAACATCGTACACCGACCAAGTGTCGCCCTCTCCTACTGCTATATTAGACTCCTTACAATCTATCATGGCGCTAGCGGTTGCTAAAAATCCTCTTCCTACCAACAATGGGCATGTAGTGTCACTAACCATGTCTAGGACGTAAAAATCTGCTAAGATAGTTAACTTCCCTACGTGAACAACTACATCCTTAATCATTCCAACCGGGTGGGCAATACTCCCATCCGCTAGTCCTATCAATACCTCCGTCTCCTCTAACTTTACTAGCTTAAGAGTGGTGAAAAGGGATAAGGGAATCAAGTTGAGGCTTGACCCTAAATCGGCTAGTGTGTCGAAAGCTTCAGATCTTCCTATCTTACAAGGCAAAACAAATATACCCGGATCATCAAGCTTTTTAGGTAACTTGTTTTGAACTAAGGCGGTCCCATTTTTACCTAGTTTAAACTTCTCATACTTTTCTAGGAGGGCACTATAGTAGGGAGCACGGGCTAAGACATCAATAACGGGGCGTTCAAGGTGAAGCTCCTTGAATTCATCGTCAAGGTCTTGCGTAGGAGGTGTTCCAACTATGCTTTTGACCGGTTTTATATCGGTTGTTTTATTCGATTGATCCTTTTGAAGAATTTGGTTTTGCTTGAAACACGTGCTCATTGATTTAACCGAGTAGTATTGCGGCCAAGAAGTTGGTGACGAAACCGATGATATTAACGTTTAGTTTCGGGTTCTTGACCGTGTCGCTTAGGAGTGCTCCCATTTCTCGGTCATTGAGAACTTTTAACAATAATTTTGGTGGTCATCTCGCTTTGCTTTTGTTTGAAATCGGCTTTAAACTTAGCTATGCGAGCCTCTTGAGATGCCATAAACTCAGACATCAATCCTTCAAGATTGTTGGTACTACCATAGTTGTTAGAAGGATTGTTGTCGAAAGTACGGTTGGAGGGTGGACCGTTTGGTTGGTAACGATTAGGCGGATTGGAAGAATTGGCTTGATTTTGTTTCCACCTAAGGTTTGGGTGATTTTTCCAAG
Source organism: Artemisia argyi (assembly GCA_030686995.1). Taxonomy (NCBI): domain Eukaryota; kingdom Viridiplantae; phylum Streptophyta; class Magnoliopsida; order Asterales; family Asteraceae; genus Artemisia; species Artemisia argyi. The sequence goes on along the minus strand of CM060691.1, from coordinate 61,063,515 downwards.
AGGGGTTGTAGGAATCACCGTAAGGGTTTGGCTCGGGTTTGAAAGTGTACCACTTATCTCCCGCTTCGTCGGTACACGAGGATGCGTAGTCCGTAAAAGCTGTTCCAGGGAGTTCCACACAATCACGAGTGTCATGGGGACCACTACATAATTCGCATGAAGAAGTGATTTTGTTCACTTGGCTTGAAGGCTTAGGAGCTTCGTAAGATTTCATGAGAAACTTGACTTGGTCCTCAAGTTCCATGATCCTACGGTCGGGAGTGCTAGAGTTGTTCGAAGGCAAAGATATTGCCTTGACCGTTTTGTTCAAATCACGGGGATCATTCCAACTTTCGTTGTCATAGAGAGCAAGATCTTCTATGAGTTCCCATGATTGTTCCGCACTTAGATCACGTAGCTTACCACCGGCCGATTGGTCAATGGTTCGCCTTGTGGAGAGATCGATATGGTCATAGAAGATTTGGACTTGGAGCCAAAGATCTATGCCATGATGAGGGACTTTTTGGAGTAAGTCCTTGAATCGAGTCCATGCTTCATATAGAGTTTCACCTTGACGTTGTTGGAACATCAAGATATCATTTCTAAGCTTGGTAGTTCTCCCCGGTGGGAAAAATTGAGCAAGGAAACGAGTGGCGAGATCATCCCATGAGGTGATGGATCCCGCGGGTAAACGTTCAAGCCATTGACTAGCTTGATCACGTAGATAGAATTGGAATAGGCGTAATCCGGTTGACTCTCTAGTTGTAACATCAAGGTCTACAGAATCTATGATTTTAAGGAAGTCCTTGAGATGTTGATTTGGATCTTCGGAACGAAGTCCATGGAATGCACATCCGCTTTGCACCAACTGGATGGTGTCGGATCACAAGGGGGTCACATTGGCTCCTTGGGTGAGCTCAATGGTGTTTCGGTAGCCTTGGTGGCTAGGTCGGGAATACTCTCCTAGGGTTCGGGGCCTAAGAGGTTGGTTATCTAGTGGTGGGATGACGGGTTCAAAGATGTTACCATCGTCCATGATGTCGGATGGCGAAGAGTTACGAACAAAAAAAACGAAGAAATAAGATAGACAAAAGAGAACCTAAAAATAAAAATAAAATCTTACTAGAAAGGAATCTAGCAAGTAGACCTAATAAAAAGAGATTCTAACCTAGACAATAACTATTCCCCGGGCTGCGGCGCCAAAACTTGATGCGTAGGGATTGCACCAGGCTTTACCTCTCAAGGGATCTTGAGAAGCTTACAACCCCCACCAGGCAGTGTACCTGATCGATGTAGTATAGTATAATGACAAGTACCGGGGGATTGATCGTTCAGCTAGGAATAGTGTCGCTAGGATTAGAAAACCTAAAGATTAGGTCTAGTGATGAGGGATGATTCTTTTTGTATTTTTATATTTTTATGAAAGCAAGTAAAAATCTCGGTTTTGAAGGAGTTGGGCGGAATTAGTTGCTAGTCAACTAACCCAAAACTAAGATGCAATCAAAATAAAATACTAAAAATGAAAATAAACTAACTTATACAAAAGTTGTGAGCAATATGTGGGAGAATTGTGTTTACTTAGATTTCACTACTCCCTAGATATCTTTTATACGTTAATTACTTGTTATAGTTGCGTGGATGACGGATTGTATTCCTTAATACCATTCATGGGGTGGCGTACTTACTTCCCCAATCCTATGAGCGCCTACTTCACTCCTATGTAGAGCCGGGTAAGAAGCTCCTAACATGGGATCACTAGAATTTACTCATGCATTAAATACAACCAATAAAACCTAGTACACATCGGTTCATGTTTCCTAAGACGTTCAAGCATGTTACACAAAGGAGATCTGCCAGTTTTCTTAAGCCTAACATTGAAATCATTCATCCATTACAACCATAAACAAGTAATCAACACATAATTAACATATAGGTTTCATTAGATCTAAGCAAACACAAGATAGATCTAGCCTAGCATGTTGAAATCAAGACAAGCAAAAGATATATTCAAACAACACATAGACATATTGAATGAATTAAGAGAAGACTTATCTTAATTGAACATGAAAGGATTCAAGGGGTGAAAACCCTTGAAAACACTGTAAAATATGACCTAGGGTTTACAAAGTTCGGCCCTAGTTTTCTCCACACAAGTTCCTCCCTAATGAATGAAAAATAGAAAACTATATATAGATTTTGATAGGTGACGGCGTCAAGAACAAATGTCTGACGCCGTCATCTCGCCGTCAAATAGTTTCTCGGACTGCCTAGATCTGGGTCTGACGCCGTCATGTATTCTCCTTATGCAGGCCGTCACCAAATTAACTCTTGACGCCCTTGTTGTGACGCCTTCAGGTTTGCACTGGGTCGTCATGGATTTTGCTCTTGACGCCGTCATGATCTTCCTCTTGACGCCGTCAGGTACTGTTCTCAGCATGGAAAATTAAGTCTTTGCCGTTTTCTTCACTTTTATGCTCCAAAAACGTCCGAATTGCTTCCTTTTCCAGAATTCACTCCCAAAGTACCTAAAATCACAAAAGGAACGATTTAGGGCAATATTTGATCAAATAAATTCAATTCCGGGCTTAAATGACCCCCTAAAAGTGGTTCATTTTTCGCCTCATCATTAGGCTTAAGAAAACTGGCAGACTTCCATTGTGTAACATGCTTGAACGTCTTAAGAAACATGAACCAATGCGTACTAAGGTTTTTATGGTTGTATTTAATGCATGAGTGAATTCTAGTGATCCCATGTTAGGAGCTTCTTGCAGGCTCGACATAGGAGTGAAGTAGGAGCTTATAGAGTTGGGGAAGTAAGTACGCCACCCCAAGATTGGTATTAAGGAATATAACCCATCATCCACGCAACTGTAACAAACAATTAACCTGTAAAAGATATCTAGGGAGTAATGAAATCTAAGTAAACACAATTCTCCCATTTATTGTTCACTCCATATTAGTTTAATTAGCTTTATTTACATTTTTGTTATTTTATTTTGATTGCATTCTTAGTTATTGGGTTAGTTGAATAGCAACTAATTCCGCCCACTCTTCCAAAACCCGAGATTTTACTTGCTTTTATAAAATATAAAAATACAAAAAGAATCATCCCTCACCTCTAGACCTAGTTTTTAGGCTTTCTAATCCTAGCGACACTATTCCTGAATTGAACGATCAATCCCCCGGTACTTGTCACTATACTATACTACAACGATCAGGTACACTCCCTGGTGGGGGTTGTAAGCTGCTCGAGATCCCTCGAGAGGTAAAGCCTGGTGCAATTCCCACGCATCAATTTTTTGGCGCCGTTGCCGGGGAATTGTTATTGTCTAGGTTAGGATTTCTTTTTATTAGGTCTACTTGCTAGATTCCTTTCTAGTAAGATTTTATTTTTAGTTTTCTTTAGTCTATCTTATTTCTTCGTGTTTTTGTTCGTAACTTTTTACCATCCGACATCACGGAAGGTGGTAACATCTTTGAACCCATCAACCCACCACAACAAGACCACCCACAAAACCCAACACTAGCACACCAACCTATTAGGCCCCGAACGCTAGGAGAGTATTCCCGACCTAGCCACCAAGGCTATCGAAACACCATTGAGCTCACCCAAGGAGCCAATGTGTCTCCCTTGCGATCCGACACCATCCGGTTGGTGCAAAGCGGATGTGCATTCCATGGACTTCGTTCCGAAGATCCTAATCAACATCTCAAGGACTTCCTTAAAATCGTAGATTCTATAGACCTTGATGTTACAACTAGAGAGTCAACCCGATTACGCCTATTCCAATTCTCTCTATGTGATCAAGCTAGTCAATGGCTTGAACGTTTTCCCGTGGGATCCGCCACCTCATGGGATGATCTCACCACTCGTTTCCTTGCTCAATTCTTCCCACCAGGGAAGACTGCGATGCTCAGAAATGACATCTTGATGTTCGAACAACATCAGGGTGAAACTTTCTATGAAGCGTGGGCTCGTTTCAAGGATCTACTCCACAAAGTCCCTCATCATGGAATAAATCTTTGGTTATTAGTTCAAATCTTCTATGACCATGTCGACTATCACACTAAACGTACCATCGATCGAACTGCAGGAGGTAGATTGTATGATAAGAACGCCGAGGAGTCTTGGGCAATTATTGACGAACTTGCCACCGATAATCAAGAGTTATGGGAGTTTAATCACACTATAAAAGCGGCCATCAATGCAATCTCGACACCTGGAGGGACTAATCAAATCTCTGATGAACTCCTTTGCAAACTTGAGGTAAAAGTTGACTATTTTGAGGAAAGACAAAAGAGACCCTTAAGTCCTAGACAGGCTGCTGTCAATTCTGTCTCGAAAATGACTTCAATGCCATTATCAGAGTCACCCTCTAGAGAGAATGTTGAGACCTTTCAAAACTATGCCTCACCTTATTCTCCTCCTGAGAAACTTAGCCCGGAATTTGAAGCTCGAATGAGAGAATATATGGCAACCCATTCTGAGTGGCTTGCTAGGTTCGAGGAAGCAGTCTATAAACAAAAGGAGGAGATGCAAGAGAAAATGAATGAGATGATGAGCCTAGTGGAAGAGTATGCCAACCTGAAAACCCCTGAAAGGATGTTACTGAGGAAAGAAAGCGTCACCCCCAATACCCGGTTTGTTAATTCCATCACAATTGTTCATACGGATAATGAGAAAGTAGAAACCCCCAGTGAACAAACCACAAAAGAACCGCCAAAATCCCAATCCTTGAGTTACTACCTGAAACATGATATAAACGAAAACACTATAACAAATTGGATAAAAGGTGACGGGCATAACCAATCCTCCAAACAGGGTTCAGAGAAGGAGGAAGAGGGAAAAGATGAGTATGATACATTACCTGGGGGACCGATATTTGAGAAACTACTGGTACAAAAGTAGCTACTAAGCAGATGGCGTGTGGAAACTTCGAGATACCAGTCAGCATCGGGAATTTGAAATGTCTAAACGCTTTCGCCGACCAAGGATCGGAAGTAAATCTTATGCCCCTAACTATCTACACCCAACTAACGTCAAAAATGCCAGCCATCACTCGTGTTAGGCTATCCTTCGTTGGACACTCTTACGTGTACCCCCTGGGAATCGCAGAAGATGTGCTGGTCAATGTCGCAGGATTCATGTATCATGTTGATTTCATGATCATCGATGATAAAGGGGGTGGATGCATGCCAATAATCCTTGGGGCACCATTTCTTACCACCGCAAGAGCTGTCATTAAGTATGAAAATAGGAAAATTGAGCTTAAATCAGGAAAAAGAAAGATTAGCTTTCCCATGACCCCGCGATATGCGCAAGAAAGTTTGATGGGGAGAAAGCTCAAAAACAACATTGACACATCGCCTATTCATGTTCAAGAAAAGATACTTGCATGGGAGGCAAGAATCAAAAGCTACCAAGAAACTAAATATGAAGGAAGCAAAAGCAAAAGCAAAAGCAAAAGCAAAAGCAAAAGCAAGGAAGTTCATGTCGAGTTTGAACATAGTCAACCAACGAGGAACCATGCATTCGAAAAAGGGGACTTAGTACTCTTAAGACACTTGGAGATAACGATACCTCCCGATAAACCAAGTCCCTGGTGGTATGGGCCTTTCACAATTGAGGGCATAAGCCAAGATGGGATGGCTAACTTGAGAAGTAAAGGAGGAAGACAGGTGACTGCGGGTATCGACAGATTGAAACACCACCACCACGATAGTAATGATCATAACTATATGGGGTACATCATCTCGAGAGATGAGGTCACGTAGTAACCCATGACCTTGAGTCTAGCTACAAGACTCGTAAATAAAGAAAAGCGCTTCTTGGGAGGCAACCCATGCTTTGTGTGATTTTTATTTTGTTTGATTGTTATTTGTTTCCGTATGCATGCTTTATTTTTATTGTTGGTAGATCATGTTTCAAAACTAAATTGGTGAAAATACTTTATTTTATCGTTTGGCTTAGTCTTAACTTCATCCAAAGGTATTTCGCAAAAGATAAGTGTAAGGGGAAACCCCAAATATGTTTTTAAGAAACAAAATTGATCATGGTTCTCCACAATATTAAATGAACATGTATATTCGTATTTGTTAGAGTCAAATGCTTGTATCGAGTCATAATGATGTTTTGCAGGATTTTCCAGGAAGTAGGACATAAGTTTTTCCAGAAATTTTCTGGAAACTTAACGTAAGAATTTCTGCAGGTCACTTCTGACGGCGTCACGTGTAAAAATCTGGAAATTTTGCTAGTTTTGTTTTTCTAACGGAGTCTTAAAGTTTTTGTTAAATCTTTAGTTTTATAAACTTCAGGAAATCTGCAAACATCATTCCACAAGCATTATTTCTTACTTTGTTTTCTAGGATTTGTTATCATATATAGATTGCCGCCGATTTTACGCGAGGTTGCCTTGTTTGTTTTCTCAGGTTTAACAGGTTATGTATGACAAGAAGATGATTTATATTCTGGAAGGGAAGCTTTGATTGTTCATTTTCTTGGAGGAAGATCTAACCTTGTTACCATACTATCCATACCGAGCGAATCAGGGGAGTATTTGATTTCATTCTTTCACCTTTTTCACTTTTACAATATTTAATTAAACATTGGGGACAATGTTCATCCTAAGTGTAAGGGGAGGGTAAAATGATGATACCTTATAGTATACACTTTCGCTTGAATTTGTTTGTTTCATGGTAGATGTGTAATAAAACTATGAGAAATACTTGTTAGTTTAATTTTAGCGCCAAATTTAATTTTTTTTTACAACATTTAGGAGTGAAACTTTAGCCATAGCAAGCGTCTCATGGATAGGAGATTGTATGACTAGCACAAAACCGTACCATTCAGAAAAATTTTCCACCCAAATATGTGAGGTTCGCCTTTAGATTTGATAGGAAAAGCATTTACTATTAGGGCTTAAGAGTGTACTGGTAGCATTTAGATTCTAGAACTTGCGTTAGTGATGCATCCCGAGACCGCTAGTGAGACTACATTCGTGTAGTAGGATTTACTACATGATAAGAGTCATTAGGATCACTCTTATGTTAAACCCGTATCATAATTACTTGACCATTTAAGTCATATTACTTGGCTAGTAAAGTCAATTAATTTTTCCCACACCTTAGCGTTGTACTCATTTTTAGTACACGAAACCCCTAGTACACCCCTCCGAGCCTATCTTTTCGTTTCTAACTTTAAGCATTTTACTTAAAGGAAGAATTTGTTACACCCCACTTAAATGTACAACCAAATCGCCTTAGCCTTCCGTGTATGCGCTCATTTTTAGTGCATTATTGTTATTTGTTAAACCCTAAGTTAACTATCTAATTGATTACATGGTTTCTAAGTCGAGTCATATCCTTGTACATATTGTTTTGGGACGATTGGGAATCATGGGTAAAGTACTAATCTTATGGAGTAATGAGGAAGAACATCTATTATTACCCCCATATGTGCGTTAATCTTAAAAGTACTCCAAGTGTTTTGATTATCTTAATTCGAGTCATTAGATTAGTCTATTGTAAAGTATGTAAAGATTCAAGTGTAAGGGGAATGTTCATTCACTATGATGTATTATTTTGGATGGTAGGGTAAGAGTGTATGCAAAAAAAAAAAAAAAAAAAAAAAAATCGAAAAAATCGAAAAAATCAAGAAAAACAAAAAAACAAAGAAAAAAAAAAGAAAAGAAAAAGAAAAGAGGAAAAAACATACGGACTACCATCCCGTTTCATTCTATGTTTATTTTATGTTTTTGTTATTTTTCATTTATTAGCTTAAGTCGAGTCTAGTCTTGGCTTAGCAACGCCATACTGTACATGTAATTAACCAAGATGATTAACTCGCCACCAGTAAAGATTGCCTATATCCAACAAAACCGTGTATTCCATATCCCTACACCTAACGTTATAACCCTTTTAAAAGACCTCTTTGATAGTTTATCCTAGGTGCTTACGCCATGTGGTGGAGGTTTGATCCTTTCCCAAGCCTATGAATCTATTTTGCTATGACAGGTAGTGAGAGATGTTTTCCATTTCCATATTGTGATATATTCTTTATTACACCCGAGAGATGTGAGTATCTAAACACTATTTGTGAGGTGCTAGTGTATGACCTCTGTGCTTGTCTTTGGTCTTTAGTGGAACGATTATTTGTTGTAATTACTTTAATATTAGTGTTAAATGACCCCTAACTTGTATTTTGATTAGAATAAAAGCGCATTTGCCTGAGGACAAACAAATCTCAAGTGTAAGGGTATATGATGAGGCGAAAAATGATCCATTTTTAGGGGGTCATTTAAGCCGGAATTTGAATTTATTTGATCAAATATTGCCCTAAATCGTTCCTTTTGTGATTTTAGGTACTTTTGGAGTGAATTCTGGAAAAGGAAGCATTTTGGACGTTTTTGGAGCATAAAAGTGAAGAAAACGGCAAAGTCTTAATTTTCCTTGCTGGGAACAGTACCTGACGGCGTCAAGAGCAATTTTATGACGGCGTCAAGAGTAAATGGTGACGGCCAAGTGGAAACGTGACGGCGTCAAATCAAGGCCGTCAAGAGTAAAAATGGTGACGGCCCAGAGTAGCAATACACATGACGGCGTCAGATCTGGATCTAGGCAGTCCGAGAATATTATGGGCGGCGGGTTGACGGCGTCAGAAGTTTCTTCTTGACGCCGTCACCTTAGGAAATCTATATATAGTCTTTGTAATTTTCATTGTAAAGAGAGGAGAATTTCAGGGTCGACTTGAATAAACCCTAGCTCGTTTGTAACAGTATTTTCAAGGGTTTTCACCCCTTGAAACCCTTCATGTTCAATTAAGATAAGTATCCTTTCAATTCATTCAATATGTCTATGTGTTGTTTGAATATATCTTACGCTTGTCTTGATTTTAACATGCTAGGCTAGATCTCTTGTGTGTTTGCTTAGATGTAATGAAACCTAGATGTTGATTATAGGTTGATTGCTTGTTTATAGTTGTAATGGATGAATGATTTCGATGTTAGGCTTAAGAAAACTTGTAGACTTCCATTGTGTAACATGCTTGAACGTCTTAAGAAACATGAACCAATGCGTACTAAGGTTTTTATGGTTGTATTTAATGCATGAGTGAATTCTAGTGATCCCATGTTAGGAGCTTCTTGCAGGCTCGACATAGGAGTGAAGTAGGAGCTTATAGAGTTGGGGAAGTAAGTACGCCACCCCACGATTGGTATTAAGGAATATAACCCGTCATCCACGCAACTGTAACAAACAATTAACCTGTAAAAGATATCTAGGGAGTAGTGAAATCTAAGTAAACACAATTCTCCCATTTATTGTTCACACCATATTAGTTTAATTAGCTTTATTTACATTTTTGTTATTTTATTTTGATTGCATTCTTAGTTATTGGGTTAGTTGAATAGCAACTAATTCCGCCCAATCTTCCAAAACCCGAGATTTTACTTTCTTTTATAAAATATAAAAATATAAAAAGAATCATCCCTCACCTCTAGACCTAGTTTTTAGGCTTTTTAATCCTAGCGACACTATTCCTGAGTTGAACGATCAATCCCCCGGTACTTGTCACTATACTATACTACAACGATCAGGTACACTGCCTGGTGGGGGTTGTAAGCTTCTCAAGATCCCTCGAGAGGTAAAGCCTGGTGCAATTCCCACGCATCAGATGCTGCTGTTACTAACAAGACTGATGACTCTGCTGCTGCTCAAGACTCTACTGCTAAGGATTTTACTGATCCTGCTGCTAGTGAGAAGGTCAATTCTGCTGATGTACAAGACTCTACTGCTGGGTCTAGTGACAAAGCTGCTGCTGAGGCTATGGTTTTGTTAAGTAAGAAGGCAACAGAGGTGCCATCTAAATCATCTTCACAACATACATCACAACCAACTCAACCACTACCACAACAACCAACATCTACAATCACATCATCTGCACCAAGAATACCTCAGAAGGGAGTAGTAATCAGAGAACCTGTTGCTCAACAAAAGAAGATTGCTGCATCATCTTCTGCTGATAAAGGAAAGGGCAAGCTGGTTGAAGATCCAAAGATAATGCATAAAGGGATTGATTACTCTCAGATACCTTTTCATTTTTGGCCCAAAGAATTACAAATTGAACATGACTCAATTGTTGCAATGAAAGAACAAGAGCTAATTGATAAGGAAGAGCAACAGTTGATTCAGGATGTAGGGATCTACTCCTTGATAGATCACGAGCCAATAGATCGTTAGCCTACTAATGTAATCACCAGTAAGACTAAGTGAGATAATCTCTGTGAGCTTGTAATTATTGCGGAATATACAAACAAACTTATGCTAAACTTGATCCTCTATGGATCAATAAACTTTCACTAATAATGTTATGAAAACTCGTACGTATTACAATGACCTAGGGTTCCTTATATACTATTGGAAACCCTAACCTTTCTTACAAGAAACGAATAATAATAAACTAATAAAAGATATTCTACATATCTTGTCCTAAAATACAGAAGTTCTATCCACGGTTTAACTCTATCCGTAGGATCTCTATACGTCCGCAGGAACCAGTCATCAGCAGAAAGTCACTAAGCCTTCCGCAGGAACCTGTTTTTTTTTTTTTTTTTTTTTTTTTTTTTTTTTTTTTTAATACTAAAAGAAAAGAAAAATATACAACACAATACCATACCAAGACCAGCTTATTGCAGATATGATTCCATTTGAATTCCATACTTGGTTTTCAATTCCTGCTTAGTCAAGATACTTCTTCTGATGAACCTTATCAATTGTTCAGCAAGATGAAGATCATTCTTAGTCATGTCCAAAGGAACTGAAAGCTTTGCCTCTAGCATGAGTTTCATCACATCGATAGTGATTGGGTAAAGAACATCAGCCCAGCAGTATAAGATCTTACCAGTGGTTGTGACAATCATATGAACATTGGGAAGTGGAAAGAACTTCCAATAGTCAACCACCCATGTCTTTTGACCCTTCCATACTTGAAACTTCACACCAGAATCACCCTTATAAGAATCACACAGAATCTGCAAATCTCCCATCAAATACATTCCAATTTCATCAGGGGAATGAGTTTGATAATACTGAGTAACCCAGTCATAAAGTGAGAGAAGGTCTTGCTTGTCCACCATATGTAAAATTTGACTAAGAAACAAGAATATCTTAGTAGTTCCATCTTGTCTAGTTATGACATTCACTTGTCCTTGACCAAACTCAGAATCAACAAGTTCCCACTTCACAATTTTCTCCCAAACAACAGGGTCTTGACCATCATCAGAAGCATAATCAAGGAAAGTAGTACTATCCTCTAAAGGAATATCTTTTGGAGCCTTCCTCTTTATAGCTTTAGTCTTCTTCCTAATGCCAGTAGTAACAGGAATAGAAGGACCATCAGCAGGTTCTTCTTTAGGCACTTGTTTGGAAGTATCAGCAGGAACAACTGCAGAATCATCATCATCAGGTACTTCTATTAGAGTATCTGCTGAAGCATCATTGAAAACATCATGTGGAGCTTCAGTAGTATCAGGATGAGATTCAGCAGTATCATGATGAGAAGCAGCAGGAATATCATCCATCTGTGCATCAGGAGTATCACCCATCTTAGCATCAGGAGTATCATCCATCTGAGGCAAGACTGAAGAAGATGGTACTTTCTCCTGACCACCATGAAAGGACCCAATGGACTCAGCAGGTTGAGCAGCAGTATCATGAAGCTTAGCTTTCTTAGCTTCAGGCCCATCCAAAAGTCTTCCTCTAAACTCCAGAACATCTTGAACATGTATACCAGAAGAATGAAGATTGGAAATGATTTTGTCATAGTAGAAAGTGAGCTGTTTATCTGAGAAACCCCAAACCTTCTTTTGAGTCCAGCCTGACCCAAACATAGAACATCCCTGATTCTTTACAAAATTCCTCATGTATTTCTTTATTTCTTGTTTAGTCCAAGGCCTTTCCCTTTGATACTTAGCTTTGCTCTCTGCCTCATGTTGTTTCTGCAACTTTCCTCTCTTAACCATCATCTAAACAAAAGCAGGATTGTCAACTCCAAGCACAGATTCACCCAAATTAGGCTTAGAGGCAGCCTGTTCAGCCAAATTCTCCCATTGTTCTGCAGTAAGATTCTTAGCTATGTCATCAAGTTCCTTTTGTCTTTCAGCAGGCAAGGTGCTAGTAAATTGAGTTCCCATCTTATCCAAATCATCTTGAATTTTCCAAGCAAGTGCTACTGAGGCTTTCAAATCCAATTGAACTTTAGTAGTTGCAGCATCCTCTTCAGCTTGCAAACGTGCAGCAGCAATCTCACTAAGTTTTTCATTAGCAAGTTCCACCTTGGATTTTACTCTGGAAGGAATCTCTTGATCAACCAATATGGACTTGCCTTTGTCTTTCTTCTCAGGAGGAACAAAAGTCTTATTAGGAGAATCATGAGGAGTGTCCACTTCTGGCATAGTAGTAGGAAAAGATTCCTTTCTGAGAGCATCAGCAGAAGTCTTCTTTCTAGGAGCATCAGCTGGAGTCTTATCAGCAGAATGCTTTCTCCTGACATAAATGACTCTGGAGTCCTTTGGAACACTCACATCAGCAGTATGAGCAACATCATCAGTAGAATGAATAGATGGTGCAGGCCTAGCAGCATCATTCTTCTGAACACTCTCTAATGTGGTAGCAGCAAGAAGTTCAAGGCCTTCCAAGTCAATGTTGTCAGAGGCTTTAGTAGATTCCTCATCTGATTGATACACCACACCTTGTCTCTTCCTTTGCTTAAGCTTAGCCTCCAACTTCTTAACTCTTCCAATGAGAGTCAGAACAGCATTGCTAAGATTCTTTTTGGTGAAGTTCAGATCATTCTCCAACTTATCCACCTTAGTTACATACCTGTTCAACAAAGCAGATACAGAAGTGAGAGTAACAGGACCTTCAGCTTCACCAGCAGGGATATCTGTGGCATTGGAAGCATCATTGGTCCTGTGAGTAGAATAATCTAAATTTACATCTACATCTACATTTACATGATCCTCAAATTGAGGTCTCAATGGACTAGGTGTTGGAAGTCTTGTAAATTGTGGTGAGTGTACAGGTTGGTCAGGGCCTAAATTCTCATTGAGCTCATGCTCAGGAGAATGAATATCCATGGGTGAAGGTACAGGTGTGGGTGACCTAGGAGAGGGTGGTGGCTGAACATCAGAAGCAACTGATGCACTTGCATCAGGAGTAACTTCAGTTCTGTCAAGAGAATCCTCTAATGCTTGAGCATCAGAAGGATCCTGACCACCATCAGCTGCATCAGCAGCCACTCCATCAGGGGGATTGCCCACCGGGGCATCAGCAGCTACTCCATCAGGAGCATTGCCAGCAGGCAACATAGCTGGAAGTAAGGGTCTGTGTTCTCCTGTATATTTAATTTTCATTTGAGAGAACAACTTTTTAGATAAACCCTTAATAGGCAAATGAGTAGGGTCAGTGGTCTGAATGCCTAAAATGATTTGAAGAAACCTATGATACATTAAATATTTAAGTTTGGTATCCTTAACATTTTCAAGCATAGCATTAAAGATATACTTAGAAAAATTAAATGTTCTTCCCTGAGAGAGACACATAATGGCAAGAGCAATGTCTGTAGAGAATTGGTCCCATCCACCAGACTTAGAACCCATGCACTGAAGCAAAGTGTGTGTCAAAAACCTCCATTTAGGGCAAAATAAATTCTTGTACCACACTTTCCCATCTCCACTATAACCAGTAGCCTGAAGACCTCTAAGTATCTCTTCCTTAGGCAAATCAGTCACCCCTCCTTCATCATCCAATTGCAATTGAGTTCTGACCAATGACTCAGAAACCACATATTCTTCCCATCTATAACAGCAACAATCTCTGTTGGTCCCTCTTCAACAGTCCTTGTTTGTGATGTTCCCCAAAATTATACAACAAGAGACTCATGAATAACACTTGGATATTGGAGCAGAGCATAACGAATCTTGGATCTTTGGAGAAATTCGATCATGCCCACATAATCTTCATCACCCTTACCACGACCAAGGAAGGCATGTTTGTTATGATCTCCTTTGAAAAGTAGTGCAGCCATTGGTTGAGAATAAGAAATTAGGATTGGGGTGCTGAAGAATGTTGAAATGGTTTTTGAAATTTTATAGCGAGAGGGAATCAGTTAATTTGTGAGTGGGATATGCGCGTCTTGGTTAAATATGGAAGTTACCAAATGTGGAATGAAACTGACATGAATTATTGGAAAGAAATCTTTGACCAATAATCAACTTAAAGAAAATCCCAGTTAAACTGATTCATCCGAAGAAACAAAGTCAAACGGCCGAAAGCAATTAGTCAATCCGCAGAAAAATAGTCAATCGTTGACTACGGTCAACAATTCATTCAAGAGAACCTTCCGCAGAATCAATCAGCAGAATCATCCCTTCAGCGGAAACCAAATATCTTTACCAAAAAAATCTCTTTATTCAAATTTCAAATAACCCTTAATTATCTCCAAACCACCTCGCATTTATGGTAATTCCAAGAGGAAAGAAAGTAAATCCCCCATTGCCAAAGACAAGAAAGATTGTGATGGGGTTGCCCTGTCCTCAGTGGCAAGGTATCTTCAACATCAACAACAAAGGCAAGGAGAAGACTGTGGATGGCAAGGGCAAGGGCAAAGTAGAATAGGAACTTGTTGTTAATCTTTCAATTTCATTGTCTTGTATTGTACTTCAGAAGAATCAATAAAAATTTTGCTTTATTTGTGTTCACTTGTTTTTAGTTCTTCTGAAATATTTGCATTCCCCTAAATAAATTAATCTTTAATAAGCCATCAGCAGGAACACACTTAACAACAAAATAGGTATTATCAGCAGCATGTCGTCAAACCCATTGACTTTCATCCGAAGAATCCACTTAAGTGGACAACTTGCACAATTAGTAATTGCTACTGACTCAACTACCTCCCATTTACTTGCATTAACTCAAATTAAACCCAAATCAAGTCTTTATAAAGAATTCTTCAAGTCATAAGCAACTCACCATCCCACAATAACATATCCCAAAGTCTTTATCACATTCAAATCATGAAGCCATCCCCCAAAGTCATTGAAATTTCTTTTGATTCATCAGACTCTACCTTTGACATACCTCAAATCCAAAGATCCTACTACTACCTAGGTGAGGGCCCTTCAGAATTATGTCCATCTCCTACCTCTTCAGAAGAAACCACTAATGCTGAGGAAGCTCCAACTCCTCTAGCTATGGTTGTCCCTGATTTCACTCCTATCACAACATTCTTGACCAGTGAAATGGAAAGAGTATGTGCAGATATGATGAGGATTTCAGTCCCTGAAGAGCCACAGTCTTCAAGAAAGAGCAAGGGTCCATTGAAAGTGGTCCTAGGTCTTGCTGCTCCCAAGCTCTGGAACAAAGATATGCAATCTAGAGGGGTTCACAAGAGGATGCCTGATCCAAAGGACTTGGGCAAAGGAAAGAAGAAAATGGAGTAGGGGGTTGTTGTTTAGGGATGTGGAGGTTTGATGGTGGTTGTTTGTTTTTGATTGATGCCTTTTATGTTTCTTCTGATGTCTGATCTTTGTTTGTTAATGTTCCATGTTATCTCCTGATTAATAAAAGATTTTACTTTTATGTCTTTACATCTGATTCCACTGATTGAAGTAATGTTGATTCATGTACATCAGCAGGAACATGACCTGAGACCAAACATTCAAACAAAACACAAAAGAACAACCAAAATAATATACAAAATTAGAAAGAAACCTGCAAGACAAAGTTAGTAAACATAATTATAGTAAAACATAATAATCTACATAATATACAACAATAACAATCCTCCCCTGAGGCATATGCCTCCCCTGAGGCTTATGCCTCCCCTCAAACATAGCATTCAAGGGTTAACCATCCCAATGTTGACAACTAGGTGATTAAACCTAGGTCCATCAAAAGCTTTTGTTAATAAATCAGCCACATTATCATCAGTATGAATTTTAAGCACTTGAATTAGATGCTTCTCATTTGCATCTCTTATGAAATGGTGCCTAATTTCTATATGTTTAGTTCTCTGATGAAAAACAGGATTTTTAACAATAGAAATAGTACTTTGATTATCAATGTAGATTTTAGTGTTCATAAAGTTAAACCCATAATCCAACATCTGATTTTGAATCCAAAGTACCTGACCACAGCAATTGGCAGCAGCAACATATTCTGCTTCAGTAGTAGAAGTAGCCACTATGGTTTGTTTCTTGCACTGCCAAGAGATGAGTCTTCTTCTAAGAAATTGACAACCTCCTATTGTGGATTTCCTATCCAAATTAGCTCCAGCATAGTCACTATCACTATAGGCCTCCAACACAAATGGTGATTCTCTTGGGTACCAAAGGCCTAGTTTGGGTTGGCCCTTGATGTACTTGAAAATTTTCTTCACAGCATTAAGATGGGAAGTTAGTGGAGTGACTTGATGTCTTGAGCAAGCACTGACTGCAAAGGTAATGTCAGGCCTAGAAGCTGTGAGATACATGAGTGATCCAATCATGGACCTATAAAGATGAACATTCACAGCCTCATCTTGTTCATTTGGATTCTTAAGCTTGGGTGGTTCATATGGAGTGGTAGCAGTCCTCAAAAGTTCAAAGTCAAACTTTTTCAAAATGTCTTTAACATACTTCTCCTGATGGATAAAAATTCCTTCAGGTTGTTGTTTGACTTGCAGCCCTAAGAAAAAGGTTAACTCCCCCATTGCACTCATCTGAAATTCACCTTTCATCAATTCTTCAAATTCCCTACACCATGCTTCCTTTGTGGATCCAAAGATAATGTCATCCACATATACCTGTACTAGAATGATGTCCCTGGAGTTTTTCTTAATAAAGAGGGTCTTGTCAATAACTCCTCTTCTGTATCCATGCTCCAATAGAAATGTAGACAATCTAGCATACCATGCTCTTGGTGCTTGGTGAAGTCCATAAAGTGTCTTGACAACTTTGTACACCTTCTTAGGATGATGGGGGTCTTCAAATCCCTGTGGTTGAGTAACATATACCTCCTCTTCAATTTTGCCATAGAGGAAGGCACTCTTGACATCCATCTGATAGACCTTATACCCTATATATGAGGCAAAGGCTAAAAACAGTCTAATTGCCTCAACCCTAGCAACTGGTGCAAAGACCTCTGTGTAATCAATCCCTTCTTCTTGTCTGAAACCTTGAGCCACCAATCTTGCTTTATTTCTGACCACAATACCTCTGGCATCCCTCTTGCATTTTAAGATCCACTTGGTCCCAATTGCAATTTTCCCTGCAGGCAGATCAACAAGTACCCAAACATCTTGATTCTTGAATTGTTGCATCTCTTCCTGCATAGCTTCAACCCAACTAGGCTCACTCAAAGCCTGTTTAATGCTTGTTGGTTCAACTTGGGACAAGAAACAAGCAAACAAACAATGCTTCTGATCTGTGTGATTGTCTCTCTTCTGAGTGGATACATAAGTCAAGAATGCACATTGCCCAAACTTGGTATTCTTAATGGCACTCCTGGTGAGTACCATAGCATTTGGATCACCAAGTATATTATCTTGTGGATGAATGGTGTTGATCCTTTTAGTTGCAACAGGATTAACATCAGTGGAGGTATCAAGATTGGTTAAAGTAGGAGCAAAGTCTTCATCATAAGAAGCTGATTGAAAAATGCTATCACTTTGCTCAACATTAGCAAGATCTGAGGGAATTGGAAACCTGCCATAAGGTTCATCCAAACTTGTGGAAGTTTCAGTAGAAGCAGGAACTGCAGCAGAAATGCGTTCAGCAGAATCTCCATCAGCAGTATCAGCAGATGTATCAGCAGAATAAGTTTTTCTGCTTTCTTCAACAGCAGCTTATTTTAAGAGTACTTCAGTGTCTTGAGCAAATTCAAGACCAAGTCTTTTAGCTTCCTCAGCAGCTGCATGCTCTTGCTTTTTGAGTCTAGCAAGATCTTCTGCATAGGTTGAATTTTCCACATCATCAGCAGATTTGGCATCAAAGGCTTCTTTGTTAGGAGGATCTGCTATGTGAATTGGTAGAGTAGTTACAACAATAGTGGGTTCATCACATTCTGAATCACTGCCTGAATCATCCTGTAGGGTACCTGCATTGTTAGAAGATAACACTTGTATACCTGCAGAGGGGTTAGTTTTATGTCTAGCATACCCCAAATAATCTGTAAGATAATCAAGGTCAAAATACCATTCATGACCTTTTCCTTGAACATTGACATTCTCCTCCAGAAATTTCAGGTTAAGAGTCTCTTCTATCTTCTTTGCAGCCAATTTATATACCCTATAGGCCTTGCTATGAGCTGAGTAACCAACAATATACCCTTCAACAGCTTCTGCTTCAAATTTGCCTAAGTGATCACTTGTGTTAAGAATGGTCACCTGACAACCAAAAGGTTTCAAGTGTTCAATGGTAGGTTTCTTCCCTGTCAATAGCTCATAGGGTGTCTTATTATGAGGTCTAGTAACCAACACCCTATTCAATACATAACAGGCAGTGCCAACTGCCTCAGTCCAAAATATGGTAGGAAGTTTAGAGTCAGCAAGCATAGATCTTGCAGCCTCTATAAGGGTTCTATTCTTCCTTTCTGCAACTCCATTCTGTTGTGGAGTCCTAGGAGTGCTATAGTCTCTTTTAATACCCTTTAAACCACAAAGTTCAATGAGATTAGCATTTTTGAACTCTGTCCCATTGTCACACCTTATACCCTTAATCTTCTTGTTAAGTTGATTTTCAACAAGAGCCATAAATTCTTTAAGTGCCTGAAAGGTTTGATCTTTAGTCACCAAGAAAAATGTCCAGCTGAATCTGCTGAAAGCATCAGTGATCACCAAATAGAAGTACTTATGATCAATACTCCTGATGGATGTTGGACCAAAAAGATCCATGTGAAGTAGCTGCAATGGTTCTGAGATTGTGCTCACAGTAGTAATGGCCTTATAAGAAGCTTTGTGTTGCTTTCCCTTGTTACAAGCCACACAATTATGCTCATTGGTGAAGATCTTGGAAGGAAGTCCATGAACCAGACCATCTTTAGCAAGTTTGTTGATGACGTTGAAATTAACATGTGCCATCCTTCTATGCCATTTTGTAGATTCATCTAAGGATGCTTTAGCCACCAAGCATGTTAGATCACCTTCTGGCTTGACATCATTCAAGTCAAATGTATAAAGATTATGATTTCTTGGAGCCTTTAGCAATACATGATTGTCATCAGGTATTTTGAACTCAGGTGAAAGAATGAAACACCCCTCTTCAGTGAAAAGTACAGGAAGCTTCTTGTCACAAATTTGTGTAACAGAGAATAGATTGAATCCTTGAAGCTCCTTCACATAATAGACATTCTCAAAATCCACCTTTGGAGTTCTAATGGTTCCTTTGCCAGTGATCCTTCCTACTCCACTTCCAAACCTCACTATGCCTCCATTAATAGGCACAAAGTCATGTAGCTTCTCTTGATTCCCAGACATGTTTCTTGAACAGCCACTATCAACAATACCTAAGTCTTTATTAAGAAGAGGATGTTCCTACAACAAAGAAAGTTAATATACAACAACATAAATATGTTAAGAGACTTAAGTCATGAAAGACTTGAGCTTGCCCTGTGGATCATTGTGATGTACCCAAGAAGATGAGTTAGATCCACAATTGTTCCTGGATTCCCTGTAGTTATATGGTCTTTTATATGTCCAAGAACAATCTGCTGAGGACTTTTCAGCAGAATCCCAATTAGCCCTTCCCATAAACATTTGGTCATTATATCCATACCAATGATTAAATCCATAAAATGGTCTTGACCCATATCTATTTCTATTGGTATTCATACATCTACTAGCATAAACAGACCTATCAGAAGGAACAGACCAATCAGCAAGAATGGAATACATTCTGCTGACATTATACTTTGCCTGTGGAACTACTGAGGGTTTGGAACAGGTATTAGTCCACTTTTGTCTAGGTCTATTATTAACAACAGAAACACCCATCCTCTTCTCATGAAAATCACAATCCTTAATTAAATGCCATTTGCTACCACAAACAAAACACTTCTTCTTCTTAGAAGATTTATTAAATCCAAAAGATGTCTTATTAAACATAGGATTATTCAAATAAACACCAAAAATAGAATTGTTTTGTAAACACTGAAAGGAATTGTTTTCAAAAGAAGTAAATAACAAGTCTTCAGAAGAGGCTGTCTTAGAAAGAACTTCATCAGCAGCAACTTCAGAGTCCATAGACTTGTAAGATGACTTGTCAGAAATCTTTATTGAGGACTTGGGTGAGTCTGACTTGGTCTTGGAATCACAGCTGGCATAACTAGAGGTCTCTGAGGTCTTGTCCCTGGAAGAACAGGAGACATAAGTGTTAGAATCATTACTAGATATACTTCTAGTGTCAAGGGAGTCATTGATCTTAATTCCAGTGGTTTCCTTTGATTCTGGTAAGTCAAACTTATGGGATGTGGGCTTAGGGATTCCTATGGTTGGAGAGTCTTCAGACTTATTTGGCAAGTCTTTAGACTTTTTGCCAAAGAGATGGTGTGAACCATCAAAGTCAGAAGTTTTGGTAGTAGGCATAAATACACCTCTGATAGGTCCTGGTACAGCATGCATCTCACCTTCCTTTAGATAGTTTATTGGATCAGAATAGCTATGATTTTTCATATCTAAATAGTGATTAGCTTCTGGACCTACATATTTCTTAAACCCTAGACCTATCTCAGAAGTAACAGACTTACTACTGTAGAGTAACCTAGATAATTTATCACCTGAAACTAGCCACTCTTTATGCCTAGCTACTTCTTTATCCAGTTTCTCTTGCAAAACACTTTTCTCAGACTCAATTCTAGCTTTTTCTTTTTCAGAAAACTTTAATTCATTGCTAGCACATTCTAAATCTCTACTTAAAACTCTAATCTTTTCCTCATAAGCCAATTGATTCTGTTGAAACCACACCTTTTGTTGTTCTAAAGTTTTAAAAGCTTCTTTATAAGTTGCAGCTTCAATAAAACAAGCATTATATTTTGGTTTCATATCATCATAAGCTTTTTTTAGAGTTGTATATTTAGAATCACAATCACAAACACAAGTAGATACCTGAGGAGAGATTCCCATGAGACCAAAGTTATCATCACAACTAGCCATGCAAGAGATTTGAGGAGAGTTGCTTGTAGCATCTTCATGCTCATTCCAGTCAACACTAGTATCTATAGCAGTGATCAAGGCCTTTGATTCTCCAGCCTCCACTTCTTTCTTCTTGTATGCTGAATATCTGGTACTGGCTTCACCCTTCTTGGCTGCGCACTCTCTTGCAAAATGGCCAATTTCTCCACAAGCATAGCACTTTACTTTCCTTCTGTTAAACCTGGCTGCATCTCTACCTTCAACATTGAGCTTTTTACCAACCTTTTGCTCAAATCTTCTAACCTTGAGGGAGAGCATGGCCATTTGCCACTTTAAGTCCAACTCTTCTAAAGCAAGTTCATCGATCTGCTCAAAATCTTCATAAGCTATTTGTTGCTGTTTATCAACTTCAGCAACAAATGAATAAAGTACATCTTCCATCACATTACTAATCTTTGGATGAGTTATTGGATTAGCATTTGAAAAAGACAATGTGGTAATTGGAAGACTTTGGCTTGGAGTGGATGGACTTGTGTAAACCTGTGGTACTGGGGATGGACTTGTATAGGTATGTGGCATGTAGTTTGAGTTAGAGTTGACAAATGCAGATTGTGAAGAAGTAACTGCATATGGAGAGAATCCCTTAATGTCACCTTCCAAAGCTCTAAGTTTGTTGTGCAAGTCATCAAAACTGAGGTAGTCCAAGCCACCTTTGGTTTTCAATGATATACTCACCTGAGACCATGAGGGAGGCAAGGCTCTTAGAAACCTGGAATTCACCTCCTCATTGTCAGGTCTGGCTAGAAGCTGATTCAAGTGACTCAGGATTTTCTGAAACCTGTCATATCCTTTGTGGAGACCTTCCTCTTCAGTTATCTTGAATTCTTGGAATTCTTGCTTCAACATACTCTTTCTCATCCTCTTTGATTCTTCATTCCCACCAAATCTAGCTTTGATGGCCCACCAGATTTCTCTTGGATCAGTCATGGAATGAAAATCTCCCATGTGGTCATCAGGGATTGCCTGCAGTAATATGGTTCTTGCTTTGTTCTCCCTTTGTATAACAAGAATTTCTTCAGCAGAAACAGGTTCCAAAATCTTAACTTTGCCATCAACATCTACACTTTGCTTTTTAGGACGACAGCCATTGAGTATAACATTCCAGAGGTTATAGTCAACACTTGCAATCCAGTTTTGCATCTTCATGGCCCAGATCTCATACTCATCCTTCCTAAGAAAAGGAAGTTTGGCATTGCTGTTGGAGAAAGCCACCTGTTGTAGTTGTTGAGTAAGAGAGCCTGCTTCTGAAAGAGCAACATCACTGCCTGGTTTGTCTCCCATTGGTTCTGAGTGAAAAGTTATGTGATTGTGTTAAGGTTACAGAGAGTATCTCGTGGCTCTGATACCACTTGTAGGGATCTACTCCTTGATAGATCACGAGTCAATAGTTCATTAGCCTACTAATGTAATCACCAGTAAGACTAAGTGAGATAATCTCTGTGAGCTTGTAATTATTGCAGAATATAAAAACAAACTTATGCTAAACTTGATCATCTATGGATCAATAAACTTTCACTAATAATGTTATGAAAACTCGTACGTATTACAATGACCTAGGGTTTCTTATATACTATTGGAAACCCTAACCTTTCTTACAAGAAACGAATAATAATAAACTAATAAAAGATATTCTACATATCTTGTCCTAAAATATAGAAGTTCTATCCACTGTTTAACTCTATCTGTAGGATCTCTATACATCCGCAGGAACCAGTCATCAGCAGAAAGTCACTAAGCCTTACGCAGGAACCTGTCAGCAGTATCTTCAATAATTCCTTACACAGGAAGAAAAGGAAAATGTTGAAAAAGAAACTGAAGATTTAAAGAGGTATGGGGAGTGGATGGAAGAAAAGATAAGAATAGATGCTGACATAGAACTCTCCAAGTTGGTTAAAATTGAAGAACAAGAAGTTCCACCTTTTGATGTTCAAGCTTGGATGAGAGAGTTCTCAGCAAAGAAAAGAAAAGAAGATGCTGATGCTAGGAGAAAGAAGAAGATTCTCAGGGGTCCAACACCATTGCAACAAATAAGAGAGCAAGAAAGATACCTAAAGAATATGAAGGGCTGGAAATTGGTACAGTTGAAGCCTAAGTCTGATCAAGAGGTTTTTAATTTGTATCAACAAGCTAGAAAAGAAATGAATACCTTCTATCCTATGGGTTGTGCAGAAGATTTATAACACTTTGCTCAAATGAAGAAGAAGTTGGTACCTGATAAAATAGTTGAGGCAGAGCATGTACAAGAGAAAGAAGCTGAAATTTCTCCTAATCAAAAGACAAAAAGAAAAAGTATTGGTCACAAGACTTTTACTAGGAAGAAGCAAAAGATCTCTGAAGAAAGCAGTAGTGAGATGGATAAAGCAGAAGAGGATGAAAAAGAACAAGAGACAACTTTGGCTGTGTTAGAAGAATCAGAAAAACCTTTAGCTGAAAAACATCCTATCATCTCATATACTTTCAAGATAAGAGGTGGAAGTGAAGGATATTGGGAATTCATGAGATCAAATCATGAAGTTCAAGGCTTTAAGGAAACTTCACAGATCTTTGATAAGATGGATAGAGATGATATTATTGCCATATGGGGATTATACAGAGAGAAATATGAAGGAAAGAAGATGGATACTGTTCTTGATATTAATCTAGCATTTGAAAAAATAATGTATCACTTCTTGAAGAATATGTTTGATCCTCAGCCTGGTTAAGAAGAATGGAATGAAATTGGATGCAGCAAGGTACATAAATGGTTTTTGTATCAATCTTGTGGAGTTCATGAATTAAGGACTGGTGCAGTTACTTTGTTTTTGTTGGTAGAGAAAGACTATCCTAGTTTAAATAAGTATCCAGAGATACTTAGACAGATGTTGAGACCTGGATTTCTCAAGTGTAAAAAACAGCCTGTGTCAGACAATCAAGCTTATACATTGATACAAAAGTATGAAAAGATTTTGAATCCAACTGTTTGAAGAAGCTTTCAAAGAAATTAGAAGATATAAGTGTTTGGAAGCATCCTCCTGGTGTTTAATTTAGCTTTGAAGAAACTTAATTATTTAAGAATAAATATTAAGTTTAGGGGAGGATTGTTGGGTTTTGGATTCTGCTGCTTGGTGAAACTGCTGCTAAGGTGAAACTGCTTCTGAGATGAAAATGCTGCTAAGGTTAAAGATTCTGCTGCTGTCATTCAAAGTGCTGCTATGGGAAAATATTGCTAGTGTAATCTACTGCTGAAGAGATATGCATGTATACGGAATAGATAATTATAGAATAGATTGTGTGTATATCTTATATATCTAGAATATTCTTATCTTGTGTAGAAAGGTATTGTAAACCTAGTAGGACTCCTTGGCCTATAAAAGGAGGATCCTAAGGTTAGATTGAGTACGTTTTTGTTTAGCTTCGTATTGCTAGTGTAATCTACTGCTGAAGAGATATGCATGTATACGGAATAGATAATTATAGAATAGATTGTGTATATATCTTATATATCTAGAATATTCTTATCTTGTGTAGAAAGGTATTGTAAACCTAGTAGGACTCCTTGGCCTATAAAAGGAGGATCCTAGGGTTAGATTGAGTACGTTTTTGTTTAGCTTCGTTTACACTTCAAGGTTGTAAAACCCTAGCATTTTCGAGTGCTCGTATTATTAATATATTGAAGTATTGATAGTGAATAATTGTTCTTCTTAAGTTAAGCTTTAATATTCCGCATTCTAGCTTAAGTGTTAACTCAAGTCAACTTCTATATAAGATCGTTTGCTCAACTGGGATCAACATAATTCGTCTACTGAAGATTCCTTTCATATTTTTTTTCATTGTGACATGGCAAAAAGCATTCTCCGGAAGATCAGTATTTGGTGGGATATTCCTTGGAGAGATTGTTCTTCTTTTACAGATTGGTACACGTGGTTCGACACTATAAGAATGACGTCCAAGCTTAAACTTATGTTAGAGGGCGTTTTCTTCGTTGCTTGGTGGCATATATGGGTGTTTCAGAACCGGCTCATTTTTGATACTATGGTTCGGAGGAGGTCAGAGATTCATGACGAGATTATTTCTAGATCTTTTTTTGGTGCAATAGAAGATGTGATAGGAAATTTTCTTGGGAGTGCTGGTTAAAAACCCCAAATTTAATTTCTTTGTAATGTTCTTTTTCTAGCTCCTTGCTAGCTTAATAAAAGTTGCCGTTCAAAAAAAAAGTCTTGTATATATATATACACAACTTACTTTCATAACACATTAAATCATTCTTTCTCACTCTAAACAAAATCTCTCTCTAAACAAAATATGGTGTTTGTTTTTCTTTTTGATTGGCTTTGTGCCAACTTGAAATATTGAAGATGATTAAACTTTCAAGTTGATTGCTACTTAATTTCTAGTTGGACAAAGTCAATCAAATAGAACATTAACACTTGAATTCTAATTCAATAAAACAACAACTACACAATATACATTTTCATTCAACATCTCATTAGTATTGTTGTTCCTTTTGGTGAAGTTTTGCAAAAGTGTATAAAGTTTAAACTATACTATGCAAGGTATGTATTTGAAGTCCCTAGGACGCATTGGTAGAGTTTGTGTGTGGTGAGCTGGGTAGCCAGGGTTCGAATCCCAGCATGAACATTTTTCAAATTTTTGATAATTTGATTTTTATGTTTTTGCAAAAGCGTATAAAGATTAAACTATGCAAGGTATGTATGAGAAGTCCCTATGGCGCATTGGTAGAGTGTGTGTATGGTGAGCTGGGTGGCCAGGGTTCGAATCCCAGCATGAACATTTTTGACATTTTTGATAATTTTGATTATTTTTTTGCAAAATTGTCAAATAGGTATAAACTAGAAGCTTTTGTGAAGATATTTTCCAGTAGTGAAAAACTTTTGTTGCATAAGTTTCAATTTTGACTACAAGTTTCATTTGCATGAGATGATATGGAACAAGATTAAAGACTTGAAATCGAATTAGACAAAAAATTAACAGAAAATAAACTTTTCATTCCATTACGAAGACAAAAGCAACATTACTTTGAACATTAAAATGATCATGCAAAAGAAACAAGATAAAAACTAGAAACAAACTACAAACGAAACTTGGGGGATTTCTCCGGATCAAATGACAAGTGTAGGTTGTCATAATCGTAAAACTCATCATCGGATGAGGCTTCCTTTTGCTCCAAAGCAAGTTTTCGTTTTTTGTTTGCCCAAATATGCTTCCATTTAGATATAGTTTTTCGCTTAGCAGCTTTGTCCTTAAGAGCTTTTTCCTTTGCTTCTTTTGCTTTTGCTTCTCTCTCTTCAAACTCTCTAAACCTTTTCTTATGTATGTTTGAACTTTGCTCACAATACCTTCGGAGTTGTTCTTCAAAGGTTTCTTCTTGCGCATTCACTCTAGGGTTTGCTGCCACTGTTGGTTGTTGCTAATGTAAAGATGAAGTAGTGTGGGAATGATTTTTGTGTCTACAAGTGTTATACAATTTATAGCCAAGAAGCGTTAGGCAATTGAACGGTTTTTTTTCCTTGGAAAAGACACACGGTTGAGTGATATAATGACTAAAGTAGTATAGGGACTAATGATGTAATGTACTAGAAACGTAGGTCGAACAGATATTCATGCCACTTTTTTTATTTTCCCAAACTATATTTATCACTAACCACTTATTAACCTAACAAGTATCTACTCAACAAACAACACACACCCTCATCCAATTAACTCATTCAATGGCATCTTCTTCTTAAAAAAAAGTGATTTTAGTAAGATGGTGGTAAACGATGCTATGGTTCTATGTCATGAGCAAATATGGCAATAAATGGTATCATAACGAGGAAATGTTTGAGGTGATTCTAGAAGACTTGTGGAAAAGGGAAAACAATGAACATGATATTGGTAATGGTTAGTGTATTTGTGTTTTTTTTATTATTATTAATTTTTTTTTGTTAGTTATGTGTTTATTTTGACCTCGTTGAAGATAATGGATTATAAACTCTAGAAGCCATGGCTAAACTTAGAAAGAGGGTATCAAACCTTGAAGTCATGTTTGGTAGTCTAAAGGAGGTAAAAGAGAAAAAAAATGGCCATGAAGGCAGAGGCCATTGCTAAACTTGATGAAGTTTTTGGAAGGGGCAAGAAGGCAAAGGAACCACACAAACAAAATGGGGTAATACTTATTGATTCTGATTCTAGCCTTGAGTTTTATGAGGATATCCTAAAAAAACCTTCTTATTATTTGGTAAACAAAAGACCTCGTAAAACATGGGGAAAAAAATTCCAATCAGTTGTTTAAAAAAAATAAGGGTTCCACTTCTAAACCTATGATGGTCTCATGGTATTTGCCAACTAAGTATTCATCAACTTCTAACTCAAGTGGTGATTCAAGTTCTTCTGATGAGAGTTATGATGCAAAATGCCATGGTTAGGTGAAGAAACGATCCTTGTCAAAGGTTTCAAGACCAAGACCCCCAAGAATTAGGAATTGCATTCTAGGGCTTCCAGCTGTTGGTCAGAAAAGTTTAGGAAAACAAAAAGCTAAAGTTGATCCTCAACCGTTGAAGTTGGGGGGGGGGGGCGGGAAATGTTATCTATTTTTAATTCTAGATTTTGAAGTTGGGAACAATATTTTGTGTATTTTTATTTCTAATTCGTTAATGTTTATTTCTAATGTTTTTGAACACATATGTTGTGTCTTTTGTTTCTGTTAGTTCCTAGCCATAAAATACAGTTGACTTGTTATTTTAATGGGATACAATTAAGGTAAACAACATGATCAAATTTATGTTGAAAAGAAAACCACTTAGTTTAACAACATTACAAGTGCTTAAAAGAGTTCAAACATAAAGGTACATAAAAGGAGATAAACAAAAGATAACAAACGTAATCATCACAAGGTTACTACATCAATCCTCCATGTCTTGAAGCTTCTTGATAAAAGTGGTCAAATCATGAAGACGCGCAAGCTTCTGTGCAACACATAACATCAACCTTGAACCCTCCAAAAGGTCTTCATGTTGCATCCTACGAAGATCACTAATGGATTCATGAGGTGAACCAGAACCACAGAGCAGCTGCAACTCCTTAATAAGTTTGGCTCTTAAATTCATCCGCTGACTAACCTCTGTGACTTTCCCATTAAGCACATGTTGATCATTAAATGTGGCTTTAAACTCTCTTTGATAGTTAACCAACATCATTTCTTTCACTACTCTTGAATTGGCCTTTTCTGCTAATTCATCACAAATAGGTAGACTCGTAGTCATGATAATAGTGTGTGGTTTATAAACTCTAGGTTTTTTTTTCAAGGTAGTATATGTTTATTATCAAGGCAAGCAGTACTTAAAAAGGAGTTAAGTAATCTCTGGAAAATGAGTAATTATTCATCGAGACACTCAAACTGAAAATTAGTAATCATGGGATTAGCTTCCCCAAGCAACCCATCATATCAATATGGCACAAGTTGATATATTTACAACATTGGTCCCTAAAGTGTATACAACTATAATTTGGGAAAACCCATTAACTCCTACTCAAAAACAAAAGATAAACTTTATGGCACAAAAAAAGAGTTATTATTAACTGTTGTACATTACATATACCAACTTATGATTATATGAGATATAAAACAAGAACTAAACATTGTTCAAAACAAAACCCAATTGCTTTGGTTTATCATCTTTGTTCAAACCACTATCACTTGTTTTCAAAGGTTGTACATCTTCATAACCGTAAACTTCTCTTCTTAACTATTGGAGTGTTTCATTTGGCTATTGCATATTTGGTGGAGCATTTGGCCCATATCTCTCATATATCTCTGGAAAAATTACATCTCTGAGAACCTTCATTGACCATTCCCATTCTTAACGGCTACGCTTTAACTTACGGTTTTTACCAATTGACATTATGCAAAATAAGTGTTTCAGATATGTTGAAACAAGTTCTGAAAATGGGGAAGAAAATGAGATGAATATGACACAAAGACAGAGAAGGAAGTTAAAAAAAAGAGGTGTAAAATGAGATTAAGTGAGGGATATTGTTGCAAATATATAGACACGTGAGTTCCAAATTTGTGGTGGGGGTTACTCATGTTTAATACTACCTTCTACCTTTTTTTAGACCATATCTATCTAGAAGACTGTACAGTTATCATTTGTTGCATGGTTACTTGTTTCATGGATAATGGCAACTTTATACTTCGTATCAAATACCAAAAAAACAAAAAAAAACCTAAATGCTAAAATAGCTAAAACTAAACATATACATAATATTTCATTACCAAGTCAAAATACATCAAAGTTAGCTAATAAGTTCATAATATATCAACAAAAAACTGCTACTAATAAGCCGAAAACATAAGAAATAACTAAAAGCAACACAAAATAACTGTTGACCCACAACCTAAATGCTACATATTCTTTGGAGCATCGACTTGAATGTTTCCATTCTGTTGATAGACATCCTGGTTGTGTCGACCTGTTCCATGATAACCCGGCAGCGTTGCAGCTCATCTCTGATCATCAACCTCTCAAATGCAATGCTCAGGTCATCAATCTCTGACTGTGGCATCAGTTCCATTTCAGCAATGTAGTCTTGACGTTTTCCAGAGTCTGCTAAAATGTTGGAACACTGGGTTAGCAGATCTGCTCAACGCATCCATGCATTGTGGATGTCTCTCTCAAGTTTCACTAAGATTTGGTCTTTCAATCTGAAAGAACCAAATGCTGTTGTCAACTCATCAAGTAGATTGCAAGCTGTTACCCTTTTTGGTGCCATTTTCTTTATTGTTGATGATTGGATGTAGGGTTTGGTTGTTTAGGTTTAAATAAGAGTAAGAGTATTAGATACTTTTTGTGTCAAATTTGTGTGATTGTGTCAACTGTGGGGAAACGAATAGGTTAACACTTTTATAAAGGTATGAACTTGATATTTATGGCTATACTAATTTGAGATGACCATTGTACATCATTACACTCTGTGTACTATTTCCTCCTTAGTCCCCAAAGTTATAAACAAACTAAAATTTTACAAGTATAGTATCAAACTGACACGTGTAAGTTATAACAGTGTTGCGAGTGAAATAGTTTGGGCTAGAGGTGCAATTTACAAAAAATATCAAGTATCCACCTTTGCAATCTAACCTATCTAGTTTCTAGAAGTGTACACGTGGCAAACTTTTGTGCTCTTTCTTTAATGACTAATGTTGAATATATTGCCACTTGGGGAAGCTTCTCAATGAAGCGTTGCAGAATTTGCAAGTCACAGAGCCACGTGCGCGTCTTGTCAAACAGTGTACTTCTCAAAAATATATTAGAGTGTGTACTAATCATATACTTTATACTTTGTTAATGTATTTGTATTTTTTAGAATACGCACAGGTTTTTTGTTGACCAATTCTTGTCACAACTTGCAACATGTAATTTACAACTTAATGTATCTTCTTTATTGAATTTTCAGGTAACATTGTGCATGTTATTTAAGACACTAGCAGACAACATAATTGAAAATTATGATCAATGATTGTTATTGAAAATGCAAAAGACATATTAATATGTATAATAATCTGAATCTAAATCACTCTCACATACCAATCTCAAGCAACATCAAGTGATGATCTCTCACTTTTTTCAATGCTATTTCCTTTAGTTTTTTAGCCCTTGCCTCCTGTGTTAGTACTTCTCTTAATGCCTCTTCATCTAATTTTAGTTGCCATTCTTGTTCCTCAGTAGAAAATCCTTCACCATTGTCATTTCCATAAAGTTTAGTGTCATATTCATAATAAATCTGTTGATAAATCTCTTCCTCTTGTGTTTCATCAATTTTTTCCTCCACCACCACCTCTTTTAAAGATTCAGTATCCTCTACCACCACCACCTCTTTTAAAGATTGTGTTTCCTCTACCACCACCACCACATCTTTTGATAAATCTGATGAAGCGAAAAGTGTACTGCTTTTGGGGGGTCATTTAAGCCCAAAGTCGAGATTATTTGATCAAATATTGCTGATGAGTGCTCAAACACTCATCATTTTTGGTCAAATCTGAACTGCAAAACATACAAAAACACTCAGAAATGCATCAAAATACTAAAAATATTTCAAAATTGTGTTTTATATGTTTTAGATGCGAAATGAGCAAAAACAAATGAAAAACGCACAAAGTTTGCAAAATTGGCAGTTTCAGTCCCCCAACTTTCCTAAAATTACAAATCTAGTCCCTGGAAATTCAAAATATGGAAAATTATCACCAAAGGTCCTTTTACAATCATAAGTTGTCATATTTTGTCCTTCGGTGAAAAATTAGAAAAGTTTTGGAAAATTATAAAATAAGTCCCTGGAGTTTCAAACTTTGGCAGATTTGGTCCCTGGTGGGATAATTTTGAAAGAAAAATCATTTTTGGGTCCTTGGGAAGTTACAAAAATCACTTTTGATCCCTGGATGAAAAGTTTGAGGAATTTACATGTTTGGTCCTTAGACTTTTGAAAATTGACACATTTGGTCCCCGAGAATTTTAAAATTGGAAAATATCATTTATGGTTTTTGAATTGTGGAACTTGGTATATTTCACCCTTTTGAGTAACTTTGGGAAAGATGGCAATTTCAGCCCTCCATTTGCATAAATTACAAAAATTGGTCCTTGTGTTGTTTTGCCAAATAAACCAACCGGACCCTTGAAGTTATTAACACCCCAACAAACCAAACCAACCCAAATCTTGGCCTGGTCCATGAACACCCTTATAACCCCTTGGCCCATCTCACTCCCAAGCCCACTTTCCAAATCCAACATCCACCTCCCACCCCGTATTAATACTCCCTCAGTCAACCCCCTTCGTTGACCACCTCATCCCTTCCACTTGCAACTGCTACAACTCACCCAACACTCAACCCCCCTCCTCCACCTCACTTACCCCATATCCTGTCCCCTCCACATCACCTATACCTCCAAATCCATTTAATGCCCTTGTAATCCTCCAAGCAATCCCCACAACTGCTTTTGACCTTTTGGCACCAAAACAATATTTGAACGGCCATGATGATTTCAAGCCATCCAACGGCTGTAAATTGATGGGAAAGAGAGAGAAGTGTCTGAGGATGTATAAAAGTAAAGAAAATAGAAGAGGAAGACAGTAGGTGGCAGTAGTGTAGAGTAGTAATCGTTTTAATCTATTTTAGTTTTCTAGTTATAATTTTAGCTCAAAAATTGTACTCTCCGCTTTTCAAAGTGTAATCTCAAGTTTTATTTAATTAAATTCCAAGTTTAGTTGTTTCAATTCAAATTTGCTCAATGTACTAAAATTCTCAGTTTAGTTCAATAGTTATTCAAGTTGTTTTCTTGTTGTCTCATAAGTTAAATCTGATCAGTGTAAACTTACTCCAATTGTTACAATTCAACTTTACCAGCCTTAATTAAAAACTCTCAAAAATGCAAAGAAAGGAAAAAGATAAAATAATAATAATAATAATAATAATAATAATAATAATAATAATAATAATAATAATAATAATACTAATAATACTAATAATAATAATAATAATAATAATAATAATAATAATAATAATAATAATAATAATAATAATAATAATAATAATAATAATAATAATAATAATAATAATAATAAAGAAAAAAGGCGGAGAAGAAACAAGAAGCTGTGGAAGGCAATTGGTTTAGAGTTTCAGGGAAACAGTAGGACAATATTGGGTGTTTCATTCTTGGTTTGAGCACAAGGCTCACTGTAAGTTCCATTTCAGTTATTATAATGTCCATATTTTGTGATTATTAGTTATATTAGTTCTTGGTTGTTGATTGCTGTTTATTTATATCCATCTTTGGTTAGAATAGGCTTAATGATAGATTCCATGGTTTAGATCCTCACTTTGCTTCATTTAGGTGCCTCAACAGTCATTATAAGGGGTGTTTGGCTTATGCTTATTTAGGTTTCACCATAGTAGTTTTAGTGTTGATTGTGGTTGTATCAAGTCACCTTATGTCTAAATAGGATTTGTAAGTCACAAAATTGGCACCTTATTAGTGTAGAAGTCAAATTCCCACTCATAAGCCCTCAACTGTCCACTGTTGGGACAGTTGGTTTCCAAATCACCCAAAACCCTTTCCCTAGTTGTTGTTTCAACTTATTATAGTCTTAATGTAGCTTATTACATGTTTTTCAATCATCAAATTAAGTTAAAAGTTCAAATAAGTCAAATCTCTAGTTTAATCAAAAAGTCAAAACTTAGTTTGTGCAGAAAAAACCAAAATTTCAAGGAATTCTTGTGATTTTTGTGAGTTGATTTAGACCTTGAAACTTTCAGGTCTTGTTGTCCCCCACCTCAACTCCAAGTTCCCATGTTTCTTCCATTTTTAGGATTTTTCTAGTGGGCCCCACCTTAGGCCAAAGTTGGCTGCAGGGCAACCCCCTATTGTGCTGCACAGAACAGTCACCCACCACCACCACTTGGTGGTGGTTTTCTGGCCACTACAGTGGTCCTCATGCCTCAAATTTTGTTCCATTCAATCCCCCTCCTACCATACTTTAACCATTGACCAAAGTTTTGACCTTAGGACCTCTGGGACCCACTTGGAATTGCCCATAAACTCTGTCCCAATTCTGAGTGGTATTTTGAATTTGGAAGTGCTTAATTGTGCTTATTAAGCTTATTCTGTGGACCCCACTTGTTGATTCTAGCATAAACAAGTTCCATAAACTTATTTAGACCTGAATTTACCATAGTGGGCCCCACACAAGCTGGTTCAAGCTAGTTTCCTTGTTTGGTCAACATTGGTCAACTGCCATAGCTTATTGCTTATAGTTGGCTTATTTTTAAGCTTTGTAAATTTTGTTTTCACAAAAGTTTTATGTTTTAAGTATTTTTAGAGTTTTGTAAAAGAAAAATCAATTTAAAATTAAGTGATAGTTTCTATTTAATGTAATTTAATTTTAATTTTCATTTTTAAATTTTTATTAAGTACTTGTCATTTTTATATTTTTATTAATTACCTTTTATAGTAAAGTAATTTTAGTAAATTTTTCAGATTTTTATTTTGTTATTTCGTATTTATTAGATTTAATCTTAGTTTTATTAATAATTAATTAATAATTAAGTTTTAAATAGCATAATTAGTTTTTATAAAGTAACACCTAGTTTTTATATTTTTCCTAGCTTTTATATGTTATAAAATAATTTTAGGAATTTTTCCATAATTTTCTAAGTCATTTAGGTATTATTAGTATTTAAATTAGTTTAAATAGTTTAATTAAGATAATTAGTTTTTAATTAATAGAAAATCCATAAAAAGACAAAAATACTTATTTTTAATTTTAAAACTTATTTTTAGTTATTTTATAATTTTAGAAATTTTATTTTCATTTTTCTAGTATTTAATTAATATTGTATTATATTTAAGTGTTTTAAATATTAATAATAAGTATTAATTAGTATTTAATTAATATTAAATAATTAATTAGTGATAAAATTTATTTTCTTTTTCTAAAAATTTTATTTTATCCTTAAGTTTGTAAAAAAGTCATTTTCACCCCCTGGGGGTTTCAGATTTCAGTTTTCACTTTTAATTTTGTACGTTTACGTTTTATTTAAACGTGAACGTACGCGTTTTCAGTTTTAAACGTTTCTGGTTTTTCCTAGCTTCCAGTCTTATTCATATAGCTTATTTAAGCTATTTCCTTGTAGATTCCGTAGTTTAACCAAACTCA
Organism: Artemisia argyi; assembly: GCA_030686995.1. NCBI lineage: Eukaryota > Viridiplantae > Streptophyta > Magnoliopsida > Asterales > Asteraceae > Artemisia > Artemisia argyi. The sequence continues at coordinate 61,028,630 of CM060691.1, read as the reverse complement.
AATCTTTTTCCTATCCAAATTCGCCCGATCACAAACCCGTTTGATAACCATCACACCTCGTCGGGACATAACGACCCGGGGAAACCACTAAACTCCACGGAGTATTGGCCTAAGCTGTTTGACTTGTTGACCATTACTTGGTTGATATTTTCTGACTGTCTGAGGCCAATCAAATTTTGGCGCCGCTGCCGGGGAGGTTGTGTGCGTTTTCTAAACGGTTTTTCTGATTAGTGCTTTTGGAATTCGTTCCATTGTATATTTATCCATCCTTTGTTCATATTTTCTTATTATCAAAACAAAACCGTTCACGAAAACATTTTAAACTCAGTTTTCAACGAACACAAAAACATAAAAACATTTTCTTTATCATTTGTACAAAATGTTTATCAAAAATTCCAAAAATATCCATCTTTACCCTCCAACATCTTTGATTCTTCATCCCTACCCCTCTATACACCTTTGATTCTTTCTATGTCTCATCCACACTTTCTGGTTTGCCAATGGTGCGGTGGTCCTCATAATGGCGGGAATTGTCCCGGCTGTAGCATGGTAGAGTCAGGAGATGGGTCTGTATATAACCAAGCTCCCTATCCTTACCATGACACATCTGATACATCCTACCAGCCACCACATCATGAGATACTGAAATATCGGTGTGAGTTTTGTGGAGGTCCTCACCAAGGATTTGAGTGTCAAGCCGGAAACACGTTTGTCTATGAACAGTTTTCCAGTGATGGTCAGAACTTTGGTTATGACCAATACCCATATGATTCACCAGTCCAGACTCAACAGTTTTACTGTTGTGATTACTGTGGAGGTCCACACTTCAGCCCAGATTGTCAAACGGGTAATCCATATCCTTGTGACAATTTTGACACACCTTATTACGACCAACCTCCACAGTACGATATGAATCAAGCACTTCTTCCAGAAATGCAAAATATGATGAAAATCGTTGATGAGCTTAAGGGTTTAGTTAAAGACTTTGCCCAAAGGTATACTCATCAAAAATCGATGGAAGAATAGCTAGCTGAAGAGCAGGCTGCTAGAATAAATTCCCAAGATGCCTATGAAAAATCTATTAGGGAATCAATTGCAAGAGAAAAAGCAGCCAAATCTAGCTCTTTGTTCCGTTTAATTCCTGATGACAGTGATGATGAAGATACACTTGATATCCTTCAATTTTACAAAGCTTCATCATGTTCATCAGTGGATATCCCAGCAGTTGAGATTCCATCTCAAACAACTGCTATCACACCCGAGGTTCCCACTCACTCTTTGAGCATGGGGGATGAGCATCTTGACACTGTTCCTAATAAGGAATCGGACGAATTAATAAAGTCTAGTGTTGAGATCCTTGTCCTAATCCCAGGAGAGTCACAGGGAACTCTTGAGCATATGTGTGATATTCCTTCCCCTCTTGAGTGTTCAAACGATCATTTTGAGACTTTCTCAGATTTTAATGATGATTGTACATCTCATGGAGACATTGAGTATATTGAGGCATCACTCCCTCAGTCTGATGTTGATCCTCTTCTTGAGGAGTTCGCTGATGAACTTACTCACATCAACCCACTTTCATCGGAAAGTGATGATGGTCTCCTCGACTTTGAAGCCGATCTTGGAGAAATTGAAAGTCTCCTATATCATGATCCACCACTCAATTCTTATCCCAGCAGTCCAATAGAGAATGTTAATCTCTTTGTTCCCGAAACATTCAATACTACTCTCACCAATCCTCTATTTGAATTCGACTCTGAATTCACTTTGATTTCTGATAATCCAGTCTTTAATATTCAGAATGAGGATTGTGATGAGTCTATTCCGGAACATGAGTTCATAAATTCACATCTTGTGAATAATTCTCTTCATGAGGAGTTCTCCGGTGAACTCACTCATCATATTATGACTCCTCCGGAGTATGATAGCCCGGGGGAGATGCACTCAATCATGAGGATTTGCAAATTCCCACCCACCCTCCCGGGATGTTTTTGAGCTTAACCTTTGAAATCCTAACTCAGGCTACGGAGCCTGATCTCGAGGAAGAAAATCTTATAAAGATTTTCATCATGATTTTCTTCCTTTTCTTCACCTATAAGGTGACTTCTTCTCTTCTTCACTCCTTCGGGAATGAAGATACTATATTTGATCCCAGCATTTTCATGTATCATTATCTTGAGCCGGATACTTATCTCATCGGTGTGGAACTTTCGCGTGCTTCAAATGTTTGTCCAAACATCTTGAATGAAAGTCCGATTGAGATTGTTTCTTCCACATCATGCTCCCTCAAGGACAAATGAATTCGGGGTCGAGTCAAGCTAGCGACTCGGTAAACAAAAACAGTAGCATTTATATAGGGTTTTCACCCTAAGTGTGGGAGAGTCCCCCATGCCATGGTTACTTATGAAGTGAAAATACAAAATGGTGTTTTCTACGCTTAGCTTGTAATGTTGCCCTTTTACGTTCAAAATGTCGGCATAATAGCCGGGATTTTGAATATTGAGGACAATATTCATCCTAAGTGTGGGTGGGGGGGGGGGGGGGGGTATTCGCTATTCTAGCGAATTTTATCACATTTTACTATCTTATACCCCCGTTTTGGCCAAAATTTCAAAGATTTTTAAAATTTTTTCACTGGTGCTTCAAAATTTTTGTGGTAATCAGTCCGCCTTGTCTAACCGACAAAAGGGATTGGCTAGTCCAGGAGCAAACGGCTCTTGGTAAAGACATATCAAATCCGTTGATGGCTTGCAATTTGCCCAAAATTGTATGGTACCTCAACTCGCCATATCCCATAAAGCGAATGAGTTGGCTAGCCCACAAGATTATGGCTTGTGGTAAAGGCAGTGGAAAATCCATAATTGGTAATCAGCTCACCAAGATGTTGACTATTCCATCAAGAGCTGGCTAGTCCAGAAGCAAACGGCTTTTGGTAAAGACTAATCAAATCCGTTGACAGCTGGTGGTTTGCTCAAAATCACACGGTTATCAGGTGTACCACAGTTCTCACACCTGGCTACTCCAGAAGTGATGGCTTTTGGTAAAGAGTTTAAAAGCCATCAAGTTTTCAAAACAATTATTGCTAGGGACTAGCAATAGTTTAGTGTGGGGGATTGATGAGTGCTCCAACACTCATCATTTTTGGTCAAATCTGAACTGCAAAACATACAAAAACACTCAGAAATGCATCAAAATACTAAAAATATTTCAAAATTGTGTTTTATAAGTTTTAAATGCGAAATGAGCAAAAACAAATGAAAAACGCACAAAGTTTGCAAAATTGGCAGTTTCAGTCCCCCAACTTTCATAAAATTACAAATCTAGTCCCTGGAAATTCAAAATATGGAAAATTATCACCAAAGGTCCTTTTACAATCATAAGTTGTCATATTTTGTCCTTTGGTGAAAAATTGGAAAAGTTTTGGAAAATTACAAAATAAGTCCCTGGAGTTTCAAACTTTGGCAGATTTGGTCCTTGGTGGGATAATTTTGAAAGAAAAATCATTTTTGGGTCCTTGGGAAGTTACAAAAATCACTTTTGATCCCTGGATGAAAAGTTTGAGGAATTTACGTGTTTGGTCCCTGGACTTTTGAAAATTGACACATTTGGTCCCCGGGAATTTTAAAATTGGAAAATATCATTTATGGTTTTTGAATTGTGGAACTTGGTATATTTCACCCTTTTGAGTAACTTTGGTAAATATGGCAATTTCAGCCCTCCATTTGCATAAATTACCAAAATTGGTCCTTGTGTTGTTTTGCCAAATAAACCAACCGGACCCTTGAAGTTATTAACACCCCAACAAACCAAACCAACCCAAATCTTGGCCTGGTCCATGAACACCCTTATAACCCCTTGGCCCATCTCACTCCCAAGCCCACTTTCCAAATCCAACATCCACCTCCCACCCCGTATTAATACTCCCTCAGTCAACCCCCTTCGTTGACCACCTCATCCCTTCCACTTGCAACTGCTACAACTCACCCAACACTCAACCTCCCTCCTCCACCTCACTCACCCCATATCCTGTCCCCTCCACATCACCTATACCTCCAAATCCATTTAATGCCCTTGTAATCCTCCAAGCAATCCCCACAACTGCTTTTGACCTTTTGGCGCCAAAACAATATTTGAACGGCCATGATGATTTCAAGCCATCCAACGGCTGTAAATTGATGGGAAAGAGAGAGAAGTGTCTGAGGATGTATAAAAGTAAATAAAATAGAAGAGGAAGACAGTAGTTAGCAGTAGTGTAGAGTAGTAATCGTTTTAATCTATTTTAGTTTTCTAGTTATAATTTTAGCTCAAAAATTGTTGGTCAACGTTGGTCAACTGCCATAGCTTATTGCTTATAGTTGGCTTATTTTTAAGCTTTGTAAATTTTGTTTTCACAAAAGTTTTATGTTTTAAGTATTTTTAGAGTTTTGTAAAAGAAAAATCAAGAAAAATCAATTTAAAATTAAGTGATAGTTTCTATTTAATGTAATTTAATTTTAATTTTCATTTTTAAATTTTTATTAAGTACTTGTAATTTTTATATTTTTATTAATTACCTTTTATAGTAAATTAATTTTAGTAAATTTTTCAGATTTTTATTTTGTTATTTGGTATTTATTAGATTTAATCTTAGTTTTATTAATAATTAATTAATAATTAAGTTTTAAATAGCATAATTAGTTTTTATAAAGTAACACCTAGTTTTTATATTTTTCCTAGCTTTTATATGTTATAAAATAATTTTAGGAATTTTTCCATAATTTTCTAAGTCATTTAGGTATTATTAGTATTTAAATTAGTTTAAATAGTTTAATTAAGATAATTAGTTTTTAATTAATAGAAAATCCATAAAAAGACAAAAATACTTATTTTTAATTTTAAAACTTATTTTTAGTTATTTTATAATTTTAGAAATTTTATTTTCATTTTTCTAGTATTTAATTAATATTGTATTATATTTAAGTGTTTTAAATATTAATAATAAGTATTAATTAGTATTTAATTAATATTAAATAATTAATTAGTGATAAAATTTATTTTCTTTTTCTAAAAATTTTATTTTATCCTTAAGTTTGTAAAAAAGTCATTTTCACCCCCTGGGGGTTTTCAGATTTCAGTTTTCACTTTTAATTTTGTACGTTTACGTTTTATTTAAACGTGAACGTACGCGTTTTAAGTTTTAAACGTTTCTGGTTTTTCCTAGCTTCCAGTCTTATTCATATAGCTTGTTTATGCTATTTCCTTGTAGATTCCGTAGTTTAACCAAACTCAAATCTTTTTCCTATCCAAATTCGCCCGATCACAAACCCGTTTGATAACCATCACATCTCGTCGGGACATAACGATCCGGGGAAACCACTAAACTCCACGGAGTATTGGCCTAAGCTGTTTGACTTGTTGACCATTACTTGGTTGATATTTTCTGATTGTCTGAGGCCAATCAATTGCCCTAAATCGTTCATTTTGTCATTTTAGGTACTTTTGAGAGGAAATTTGCAAAAGGAAGCATTTTGGACGTTTTTGGAGCGAAAAAGTGAAGAAAGCGACAAAGTCTCAAAATCATGCTGAAAATTGTTCCTAACGGCGTCAAAGGTTACTAGTGACGGCGTCAAGACTTGACAAAGAGGTGGATAAATCAAGTTACACGTGACGCACCAGAGAGGTTTTTGAAGATTTGTACATGACGGCGTCACCAAGGCCATTAAGAGTAAATTGCACATGACGGCCAAGACCAAGTTTATACATGACGACGTCAGAAGTGGATCTAGGCAATACGAGTATTATTTTGGCGGCGAGTTGACGGCGTCAGACCCTACTCTTGACGCCGTCAGAGTGTAAAATCTATATATACTTTTCTAGTTTTCATTCATTGTGTGCAACTTTGAAAGGAGAAAACCCTAGACGAATTTTACTGCAATTTTGAGGTTTTCAAACCCTTGTTTCATCCATGCTTAATTGAAGATAAGTTTTCTAACACTCATTCAATATGTCTATGTGTTGTTTGATTATATCTTATGCTTTTCTTTTCTTTAACATGCTAGGATAGGTTTTCTTTGTGTTTGCTTAGATGTAATGAAACTTAGATATTGATTATTGGTTGGTTGGTTGTTTGTTTATAATTGTTGTGGATGAATGATTTTGATGTTAGGCTTAAGAAAACTGGCAGACTTTCAATTGGTAACTTGCTTGAACGTCTTAAGAAACATGATCGGAGGTGTACTACGATAAATTGGTTATATTTAATGCATAGGTAACTACTAATGAGGCCATGTTAGGAGCTAGTAGTCGGCTCAACATAGGAAGAGGTAGAAGCTTATAGAGTTAGGGAAGATCGTACACGGCCCTACGAATGGTATTAAAGAATATAACCCGTCATCCATACAATTGTAACAAACTAATCAACCGGTAAAAGATAGCTAGGGAGTAGTGAAATCTAAGTAAACACATTTTCTCTTATTATTGTTTTCACCACATTTACTTTAAGTTCATTTTATTTTATTTTGATTGCATCTATAGTTATTTGGGTTAGTTGATTAGCAACTAATTCCGCCCACTCTTTCAAAACCCGAGATTTTTACTTGCTTTCCTTAAAATATAAAAATACAAAAAGAATCATCCCTCACCTCTAGACCTAGTTTAATTGAGTTTTAACCCTAGCGAACACTATTCTTTGAGTTGAACGATCAATCCCCCTGTACTTGCCACTATACTATACTACAACGGTCAGGTACACTGCCTGGTGGGGATTGCAAGCTTCTCAAGATCCCTTGAGAGGTAAAACCTTTTGCGAGGGCGCAATTCCACGCATCAAAATCTGCTTGCATAAAGGGTTTAAACAAAGTATTAGATTTGTAAGTAACATAGATTAACTTAAAATCAATTATAGAAACACAAGAAAATTGTTTATCTTTAGACATTTTTAGAATGAATAATGTTGGTTTCAAAAACTACGTATATATGTGTTTAATTTTCAAAAAAAAAAAAGTTGTACAAGGTGCCATATATTGACTCTTAATACAAAGTCAGTGAAAAAAAGTACAAACAAAATAGACTAAAGATGAAATAAAGGAAAAGGTACAAAAATGTCAACTTGCTACAGTACCATGACAGAGGGAGGTACAGAGGAAGGGGACAAAACTAAGTATTCGGACGAAATTGCCCTCGCGTGCCATGCACGTGAGACAGACTTAACTGAGAAATTTAACGACCGTCAGGATTTTGGACTAGCGGGTAATAAAATCTTGATTTTGGATAAAAAAAAATCAACGCTTTTGGATGACGTATGAAATCTGGAGAAAGTATAGGGATGAACAGTGTAATTTACTCTATGAAATATATAGGCAACCTTCACTTTGCCACATTAATCTGCTACAAAACATTACTTGAGAAAAACTAAAAAATGAAGCAAAATGCAACTCTCATTAATGGATCCAATTGATTAGGGCTGTAAACGAACCGGACGAACACGAACGGAGACCTGTTCATATTCGTTCATTTAATTTTAACCGGATAAATAAACGGACACGGACGTTTAAACGGACGAATTTTCTTGTTCATGTTCGTTTATGTTCGTTCATTAAGACACTAAACAAATGCTAAACGAACATAAACGATCGAACATAAATGAAAATAGACAAACAAACATGAACTTTATTGAATTCTTCACAATATATTGTTTTATAAGTGTTGCTTTGTTTAAGTAAACTAATTTTTAAAATTATAAAATTAAAAGATATTATATATGAACATTAAATAGATAAATAAACATAAACGAACTTTAACGAACGCCTAATCGGACGTTCACGAACACAAATGAACGAACGAGACTTTTGTTCATGTTCGTTTATTTAACCAAACGAACGTAAAATATTGTTCATGTTCGTTCATTTAATAAACGAACGAACATAAACGAACTTTTTACCGAACGGTTAATGAAATATTCACTGAACGTTCAGTTCGTTTACAGCCCTACAATTGATACAACCAACCAACAATTGGCTCGAACAATAGAATTATGCCAATTGGTAAAAAAAAAAAAAAAAAAAAAAAAAAAAAAAAAAAAAAAAAATCAAATACAATAAAGAACACCCAACTACTCCTAATATACAATTTCATTCTGCTAGCCTTCTCTCTGGTTACTCCAATACACTTGTACTCAGGCATATGCATATCCGCATATCCAACAGCTAAGTTTATACATGACATTTCGACATATCAAAATGCCGTTGTTCGATCTTCATCTTCTTGAAAATGTCATTCATTTTTTCCTTCTTCACCGTTAACAAACTCTTCACCTTTAGTAACCTCAGAACCCACTTTGATCGAATCAATTTTTTACCAAGACATACAAAAAAATTCATTGGGACATTTCATCAAACACCTTATAGTCATTATCATAAATACTTATTTGTTTACACTTTTTGGAAGAATAACTTGTTTATCACATAATTTGTTCATCAAAAAAGAATATTAAAATTTCTTACAAAACATTGCTAAAAAATTTATGCTTTTGGTATGTAAAGCTTGCTCTTAAATGAAGGAATTTTGCGATTTTATTCATGATATAACAGCTTGTTCATCCAAAATTTGCTCGTAAATGAAAGAACTTTTGCAAAATAATCACAAAGATTTGTGCATCGAAAAAGATATGATAAAAGTTATTCATCAAACCAGAGTTTATTAAAAAAGTAAACCTTTATCATAATTTAAGAGCTTTTGAGATAAATCATACCTTTTATATTGAATGATTGGATGTTTCACTTCCACAATTAAGTAGGTGACGATGTGAATTTGTTCTAGGTGTTCAGATTGAGCTGGAAAATGACGAAGATGTCCTTAATCATAAAACATCATCTTTTTTTTTTTTTTTTTTTTTTTTTTTTTTTTTTTATCTAAACCCTACTTTTTAATTAAATTTGTCAAACATGGCATCATTATCCATCATAAAAATTCCTTGATTGGTTCAAACATGTCACACTCATCTATCATTGGTTCGTGCACTTCACTCTCACAAAACTCGAGTACACACACCATATAAAACAACAACATTAAAGATAAGGGAAATGCTAACGACAGCCCTAAAAGTTATCATTAACAACAAACTACACTTTTTTTGTTTCAAAATAATACTAACATTAAGACATGAACAAAAATATGTGTCACTTTTTTCGATTATACAACTAATGAATGAATGAATTACAAATGTGTTTGATAAATAACAGGAGCCAATAACTAATTCATGATGATTTCGTTTGGACAATGCATTATTTTTGTGAAAAGTTCGTTGTTAGTGACAACCCTAAGGGCTGTTGTTAGCAAAACTCTTCTTTAAGGGAAATGCTAACGACAGCCCTAAGGGTTGTCATTAACAACAAACTCCATTTTTTTTTGTTTCAAAATAATACTAACATTAAGACATGAACACAAATATGTGCTATCTTTTTCGATTATACAACCAATGAATGAATGAATTACAAATGTGTTTGATAAATAATAGGAGCCAATAACTAATTCATGATGATTTCGTTTGGACAATGCATTATTTTTGTGAAAAGTTTGTTGTTAGCGACAACCCTAAGGACTGTTGTTAGCAAAACTCTTTCTTTAGGGGTTTTGCTAATGGCAGCCCTAAGGGTTGTTGTTAAGAGCTTGATTTTATTACATTTGAACTAATGAGTGATTCTTATTGGATGACATTTTCAAAAAAAGTGGATAAAATCAATAAAAATCTGGATACCCAACAAAGACTTCATTCTTATTGGGTTAATTAGTTTTTTACAAATAATTGTAGTAAAATGATCATATTAACCACAGCCCTAAGGGTTGTCGTTAGCAAAACCCTAAAGATAAAGCAATAATAAAAACAACATGAGTCGTCTTCTTCCTCCCGAAACCTGCAAAAGACCCTAAAAAAAACACATCACAAACACAAATCAACAAACACATCACAAACACAACACACAAACAAACAATATATATATATATATATATATATATATATATATATATATATATATATATATATATATATATATATATATATATATATATATATATATATATATATATATATATATATATATATATATATATATATGGTGCCACAACCCATAATGGGCTGGTGGCTATGGCGCCACAACCCACCAGCCGACCTCCGGTGTGGTATCTCGCGCCATACACTCGCGCTGAAACCCTTGGCTCGAGCCAATAACCACCGTACCAAGGGCTCTTAGAGCTTAGGGTGTGGTAGCGCCATGTCAGCGCCACATTGCTTTAACTTTTTAACCTTAACTAAAAATATGCACCTTAAACTCAACCATAACTCAGCTATTTATAAATTCAAACCCTAAACTAAAACTAATACTGCATTTAATAAATAATATATCATTTAATCTTAAATATTTTACAATACGAATTCACTGAAATACGGAAATAAACGTTACATAATAAACATTAAATAAACGTTACATAAAATAAACTACGATACACTATCATACGAAATACATAAACATAATTTAATATGAGTATTCCCCGCATGCAGAATCATACGAAGGAGACCTATACCCAGGAAATTCCTCAATGAACGCGTTAGGTTCTGCTTCTTCCTTCCTAAGTTTCTCCTCCCACTCTTGTTGAAGCTTTGCTTGCTCTGCTTCAAATTCTTTGAACGTCTGTTCGCCAACGCTAATTTCATACAGCTGTGCTGCAGTTAAGCCAAAAGGATTATATGCCTCGTCGGCATAACCCGTAACTGGGGGAGACTGTTGTTGCTTAACAAATGTAGGTGCATTCGATGAAGTTGATGCACCTAGCCCCAGTTGAGTCAATTGTTTTGATACATAACCAACCTCTTTGTTTTCCTTATAGCTCCACCGGATTTTGTTGCTGATGTTGGTTTGTATCTGTGTAACACAACCTCACAACGTGTTACTAATGGCCTCGTCTTTCTTGGCTTTTTCGTTCAAAAATTGGTCAATCACAACTTTTCTTTCCGTAGAAATGTCTGTGCATTTCACGTATCGTTGTCTCATACGCTCTTTTTTTGCTTTTCCAAGCTGAAACTGATTGATAATGTAAATAATAGCCTTTTAACGATCAACATCTTCTTATCGCATTGTTTTTAAATAAACACTTGCATTTCTTTGACGGAATGTGGCAGACGACAAGCCATGGCATTTGTGTATTTTTTTTATTAATAGTGTATGGAAAGTGTGTGAAACTGACATGTAAACGTCGGTGTTTATAGAGCTTTTGAATTCTAATTCAAACTAGCCGTTAAGGGGGTGTTTTGAAAGTTTTTTTTAACCTAAACTAGTCGTTTAAGAACTAAGGTTTTTTATTTCATTTTATTTTTATTTTTTTATTTTTTTTTTAATTCAAATTTTACTAGATGTTAAGGGGCAAAGGTTTATTTATTTATTATTTTTTTATTTTTTACACTTAACGCATCGTTAGCTCCTTAACGTTATACCTTAACTCGAAACGATGGTATGGTAATGCAGCCTTAACGCAGCCTGCGTTAAGGCTTCACTCACCTCCTACGTGATTATACCGAGTGCTCTTACAGTACGGGCTCGGCCATTGCACAGGGCACCAAATTTTTGAGAGGCACCATTTGTTTAAAAGCCCGTAATTTATAATTTATCATAGAAAGCCTTTTGATAGCCCGACAATAGATCCCATGTTCATTGTGCAAACAAGGGTATAACACACAAATATACTGATAGGAATCCCCTTCGAGTCTGATCATACCCTACATAATCGAAGGCTCTGGCTAGCCTCCTAAAACTTTCTTTGGCGTAAAACTAATCATCAGTGATCTAGTTACCAAGTGGGAAATCGCCAATCGAAGGATTAAGCCCTTCGGGGTATCTCTCGATAAGTTTTAAGGACAGAACAATGCCAAGTCCAAACATTGGTAAGACCAAGTCTTACCCACGTCTCCTCTTTCTCTTTAGCTCCCCCGCTAAACCAGGAGGAGTGGGACACTAAACCCTAGCAGTTCCCACAAATCATGGGACGCCCCCATGATCTCTCTCAAACGTGTGACCATTCTCCAGGACCGTTTTCTTCACCTATAAATAGTCCTGGACGATGACAAATCTGGTATGCAATCTCTCTCACCTTACTTTACTACATTTACACTTAAACTCTCATACCGATCACTTATTCACACGCCGGAGGTGGTTCACAGGGCCCAACCCCTGCGCAATCACTTAACGTAGTGTTTTAGTATTTCTTATTTCAGGTTATATCCAAGCTTGGCGTAATCACAACACCCCTCATTTCCTTTGATCACCATCGAAGGCCTGGTAGTGCGAATTATTGTACAATCAGTGGCGCCATCCGTGGGACCCGCTACAATTAGTCCTGTTATTTCTAAGTAGAATAACCAAGTCAAATACACTCGCTATTATTTCGGCATAAATCCAGAAAGAGAGATTACACCCCCACTGGGTTTCTCGTCTTTAACCCCTTTACCCGTAACCGACACCAACAACCTTCCGCCAATCACGGCCTCCACCTTTACCGCACGATCTCACCTGAAATAACGCCCAACCACTGATGAGGCGAAAAATGAACCGTTTTTAGGGGGTCATTTTAGCCCGGATTCGAATTTATTTGATCAAATAATGCCCTAAATCGTTCCTTTTGTCATTTTAGGTACTTTTGGAGTGAATTCTGGAAAAGGAAGCATTTTGGACGTTTTTGGAGCATAAAAGTGAAGAAAACGGCAAAGTCTTAATTTTCCTTGCTGGGAACAGTACTTGACGGCGTCTAGAGTAATACAAGAGGTGGAAGTGGATAAAGTCTGTGACGATCTAGAAGAGTTTTGCACTAGGGACATGATGGCGTCACCATAGGCCATCATGGTCCAAATGTGATTGACGGCCCAGAGTAGAGTTGCAAATGACGGCGTCAAAACAGGATCTAGGCAATCCGATTTCATTATGGGCGGCGAGTTGACGGCATCAGAATTTCCTTCTTGACGCCGTCACCCTGTAAAATCTATATATAGTTTTGCAATTTTCATTCATTAAAGAGGAACAATTAGGGTGTAACCTTGGAGAAAAACCCTAGTCCGAATATTACAGCTTTTTCAAGGGTTTTTACCCTTTGAAACCTTTCATGTCAATTTGAGATAAGTACTCTTTCAATTCAATCAATATGTCTATATGTTGTTTGAATATATCTTACACTTGTCTTAAATTTAACATGCTTGGCTAGATCTTTTGTGTTTGCTTAGATGTAGTGAAACCTAGATGTTAATTATGGGTTGGTTGTTTGTTTATAGTTGTTACGGATGATTGTATTGGATGTTAGGCTTAAGAAAACTGGCAGACTTCCATTGGTGACATGCTTGAACGTCTTAAGAAACATGATCAGAGGTGTACTATGATTTTTGGTTGTATTTAATGAGTAGGAGAATTCTAATGATCCCATGTTAGGAGCTTCTAACGGCTTGACATAGGAGTGAAGTAGGATCCTATAGAGTTAGGGAATATTGTACACGGCCCTACGACTAGTATTAAGGAATACGACCCCTCATCCATGCAATTGTAACAAACTATCAACCTGTAAAAGATATCTAGGGAGTAATGAAAACCTAAGTAAACACAACTCTCCCTATTATTGTTCACACCACTAGTTTAATTATATTTTATTTCATTTTTGTTATTTTATTTTGATTGCATCTTTAGTTATTGGGTTAGTTGATTAGCAACTAATTCCGCCCACTCTTCCAAAACTGAGATTTTTACTTGTTTTATAAAAATATAAAAATACAAAAAGAATCATCCCGCACCTTTAGACTTAATTTTTAGGTTTACTAATCCTAGCGACACTACTCCTGAGTTGAACGATCAATCCCCCGGTACTTGTCACTATACTATACTACAACGATCAGGTACACTGCCTGGTGGGGGTTGTAAGCTTCTCGAGATCCCTCGAGAGGTAAAGCCTGGTGCGATTCCCGCGTAGCAAGTTTTTGGCGCCGTTGCCGGGGAATAGTTATTGTCTAGGTTAGGATTTCTTTTTATTTGGTCTACTTGCTAGATTCCTTTCTAGTAAGATTTTATTTTTATTTTTAGGTTTTCTTTAGTCTATCTTTTTCTTCGTGCCTTTGTTAGTAAATTAAATTCATTGACTATTCCGTTGATCATTATGGAAAACGCGAATCCACCCTTTCCCCCTAGAGAAGTGGCTTTATTGCGTGAACAGATTGAGAATGAGATTAGGGAACTTAGGGAGCTTAATAGGTTAATTAATGTTGAGCTCGATCATGCGTTTAGTGACCTAGCGACCGCCTTGTATTCAAATAAGGACCTAGGACCTAATGATTTTGAGGATGTGGTTGAGGAACTTGAGGAAGGGGAGATAGATCCAAAGCTAGATGACTATTTCAATCTATACCCCACTAAGGAGGAGATTGCGTACTATAAATATCTTATTGATAATCCTCGACCTCCTTTCACTAGAATTGAACCTAAGATAAAGAGAGGCGATCCTAAGAATGCAAAGATACCATGTATGATTGGGTATAAACATATTGACAATGCTTACATTGATTTTAAATCCCCAATCAACATTATGTCCTCAAGTGTTTATAATGATATAGTGAAAACAAGACATGGACCTAGAAGAGATCCTAAATACCCCAGTGGAGTTTGTAACTTTGTCGGGAGAATTAAAGGTCTACATGTCTTTGTTGGGAACTTTACTTATGTCACTGACTTTATAGTTGTTGAAGACCTAGCTAGTGTTATTGATTGTCGCTTATCCCATGTTGTGTTTGGTAAACCATTTGTTGAAGAGTCCAAGTTAGAATATGATGAGATAGAAGGGACAATCCGATTTGCTGGTGAAACCGATAGGATCACATATAGGATGCCTAATAGAATGAAAGAATTTCGTTTTGTGCTTCGATTTGACATGGATAATATTGGTGCTTTTGAGGACATCAATGAAGAGGATAAGAAAAAGGGCATGGACTATGTATGGGAGAAGAAGAGCCTTTTCTACAAAGATTGCTTGACTCTAGGACCGAAATATAAAGTCGATAAGGAATTTGCCAATAGGATTATATGAGCAATTGAGAAAAAGGTGGTTAGTCTCTATAAAGAACATTTACAATCAGAGAATGAGACCAACGATGAGGTCACGTAATTGCCCATGACCTTGAGTCTAGCTACAAGACTCGTAAATAAAGAAAAGCGCTTCTTGGGAGGCAACCCATGTTTTGTGTGATTTTTATTTGTTTGATTGTTATTTGTTTCCGTATGCATGCTTTATTTTTATTGTTGGTAGATCATGTTTCAAAACTAAAATTGTGAAAATACTTTATTTTGTCATTTAACTTCGTCTTAACTTCATACAAAGGTATTTCGCAAAAGATAAGTGTAAGGGGAAACCCCAAATATGTTTTTAAGAAACGAAATTGATCATGATTTGTGACATTTCGTAAATTTCATGTCATTTATTTTACTACTTTTATTATTAAATAATTCTATCTTAAACAATTAACTTCATCGGAAGTTATCCGTGTACATTCAATCCATTCAACCACGACTATTCTATGTCTACTCTACACTTTCTATGAACCATTATTTCCTTATAATCCTATTTTTAAAGTCACAATTCACTTTTCCCATTTTTACGTCAACTTTTCACTTTTTACGTATCGCGCGGTTTAAACTCA
This sequence comes from Artemisia argyi, assembly GCA_030686995.1. NCBI lineage: Eukaryota > Viridiplantae > Streptophyta > Magnoliopsida > Asterales > Asteraceae > Artemisia > Artemisia argyi. Next base: position 61,012,936 of record CM060691.1, on the reverse strand, counting down.
CGTTTTCACGTTCTAACCTCAAATAAATCACCCGATGAACTCACCACTCATCTAGACTATTGAAATATGTTATGATGACAAGTTTTCATACTTTTGAAAGTTTCGTAATTTATTTCTACCCGGTATTGCGTTACGCGTTTTAAAACTCCACGTTTTATTTACCGGGAGCAAAATAAACTACACAATACATCTAATAACTAATTTATCACAAAATTATCCCACTAATTCTTCCCCTCCCCCTTGTGTGGCCGGCCCATGCAAGAGGACTAGGACATTTGTCCTAGTTTCATGTTGTAACTCACCAAACATTGCCACATGATTTCCACTAACTTGTAAATACCATCAACTCTTATACTTCACTCGTTGGTACATGCAAAAGCTCTCAAAAATCTGCTCTATCTCATCTCCTTTCCGTGGCTATGTAAGCACAAGGACCATTGTATTTTTGATTTTTCTAGAAAAAAAATTTGTTAAGTACAAGTGATGTTCTCTTGATACTAATTTATCTCTTGATCATTACTTCTTGTAGAACTTCTTTCACAAGAGCTTTGTGGTGATTTTCTCCAAGTTTTCAAGTATTAAGAAGTGGTGAATCTCAAGTTCTTTCAAGAGTTTTGATGATAAAATTTGGATGATCATGGGTTAAGGAAAAGGTTGTAAGTATTGTTACTTTCATCTTGAACTTTTTGTTCCTTCCAAATATTTCTTCCTCCTATATTTTATGGCTTACAATAGGTTATTGTGGCTGTAGATTGGAGTTCTCAAGATCCTCTACAAGTTCATCTTTCAAGTCATAAAAGATCCTTGCTTGGTGGTGACTTTGGATAGCCCTTGATTTTTGTTCTTGAAAATTATCTTGTCCTTCTCTTTTTGTAAGAAACTCTTTTATAACTTTTCATTGTATTTATATTTTTCACTTCTGTAAATTTATTATATATTGATGTAAATGAGTATGGTATAAGTTATTATACTAAATTAGGCTTGGTACATAAGTTTACTCACTAGAAAACCTTAAAGGACTAGACATGCTTCTGAATCAGGGGCAAAGATGGAATAAACTGTACTAATCAGTAAACATTGAGACTAAAATAAAAATATGGGGTTGTAGTTCTATGTCTTGTGGTCATTTTGACGGGTATTTTGTTGAATAACTCTTTACGATGATTAAACTAGAATTATTTTCGTGAAACATGTCACATTCTGAGTAACAGATTTAAAACGTATATAAGTCATTTTTTTTGTGAATAACCCACTGTTACTCAAAACATAAAAGTTTTAGATAACATCTTGACTTAAACGTGGCCGAAAGCGGGGAATTAATTGGACTTGTAAAACTCTAGATATCGCATTTTTCGCAGGACTGTTGTAATTTTGAAAGCTGATGGACTGAATAGTATGGATAACTTGATAGTTTTATTAATATTATTTAACTTTTGGCTTAGTAAAACCCACAAGACTAGTTAGTACAGGTAAATACCTTTCCGGAAATATAAAGAACTTAAACTTTTGACTTACGGTTTAAGAGTAACGAATTTTCTAAATTGCGCAAATTATAAAAAAGTTAACAGATTTTGACTTTAAAAGTATAAAGGATTCGAAAACTCATATGATTATATTTTTAAAACTTTATTTTGAAAACTTCATATAGATAGGGATGATGTACCAAGCGTAGATAAGATAATAACTTATATATGTATCTGAGTTACATCAATGTTTATTTACTAAAACCTAAGACAAGCGTATATCTATTTAGGTTCATCGTAGAGCTTCGCGACTAATTTTCATCAATTGCTTGTTTCATATCACCTCCTTTGTTCACGGTGAGTTTATAGCCTCGCCTTTACTTACTTAAATGTTTTATAAACCTCGCGAGGGGGATACATGCTAGTTTTACAAACTGAATAGAAGTAGTTTTGGTATGCTGACCCGATTACATGATTATAGACATTGAGTATTTCTTGCCAATTAAGTCCCCATCATGAACCGTTAATTCCGTGGGAAACGCTAGTATTATGAATATGCATATTTGGCCTGGCGGGCCTGACCGGGTGAGTAGCGCTCATACATCAACGGTCACATAATATTGAGAGATTACGTGGTAAATGGCAAATCTTACCTTTTCGGGGCACTATTAATCTAGGTCAAGGTTCGGTGTCATGAGCTCTATGCTATAAATCTTATTTAACGACATGTAAAGGCCTTACATGTCTATCGATGTATAATGCTTGTATTCAACTTATTACTTATTTAAACTCTATGAATTCACTCAACTTTATGTTGACTTTTAGCATGTTTATCTCAGGTCCGTAAGTGGCTTATGCTTGGATGGGCGGCGCAAGAAATGAATATCATCAAGATGGCTCATGCTTTAATAAAACTTTTCACTTAATAAGTGACTAAAACTTTTATCATCTTATGTACTTTTAAACTATGTAATCTTTTGGGACCTCTTATGTAACTTTGATAACTTATGAAGCTTGAACTTTTATTAAAAATGACTTTGTTTTGAAGTTGTTACTATATTTGTACAATGTGACTAATATATAGCATCCCATGTCCCTTTCCGATGCGATCCTAAAATGGGGGTGTTATATGATTCTCCATAATATTAAATGAACATGTGTATTAGTATTTGTTAGAGTCAAATGCTTGTATCGAGTCATAATGATGTTTTGCAGGATTTTCCAGGAAGTAGGACATAAGTTTTTCCAGAAATTTTTCGGAAACTTAACGTAAAGATTTCTGCAGGTCACTTCTTACGGCGTCAGGAATTAATTCCTGACGGCGTCATGTGTAAAATTCTAGAAATTTTGCTAGTTTTGTTTTTCTAACGGAGTCTTGAAGTTTTTGTTAATTCTTTAGTCTTATAAACTCCAGGAAATCTGCAAACATTCATTCCACAAGCATTATATCTTACATTGTTTTCTAGGACTTGTTAGTATATATAGATTGCCGCCGATTTTACGCGAGGTTGCCTTGTTTGTTTTCTCAGGTTTAACAAGTTATATATGACAAGAAGATGATTTATTTTTCTGGAAGGGAATTTTCTGGAAGGGAAGCTTTGATTGTTCATTTTCTTGGAGGAAGATCTAACCTTGTTACCACACTATCAACACCGAACGAATCAGGGGAGTATTTGATTTCATTCTTTTACTTGTTTCACTTTTACATTCTTTAATTGAACATTGGGGACAATGTTCATCCTAAGTGTAAGGGGAGGGTAAATGATGATACCTTATAGGATACACTTGCACTTGAGTTTGTTTATTTGATGGTAGGTGTGTAATAAAACTAAGAGAAATACTTGTTAGTGTAATTTTAGCGCCAAATTTAAATTTTTTTACAACATTTAGGAGTGAAACTTTAGCCTTAGCAAGCGTCTCATGGATAGGAGTTGTATGACTAGCACAAAACCGTACCATTCAGAAAAATTTTCCACCCAAATATGTGAGGTTCGCCTTTAGATTTGATAGGAAAAGCATTCATTATTAGTGCTTATGAGTGTACCGGTAGCATTTAGATTCTAGAACTTGCGTTAGTGATGCATCCCGAGACCTCTAGTGAGACTACATTCGTGTAGTAGGATTTACTACATGATAAGAGGCATTAGGATCACCCTTGTGTTAAACCCGTATCATAATTAATTGACCATTTAAGTCATATTATTTGGCTAGTAAAGTCAATTAATTTTTCCCACACCTTAGCGTTGTACTTATTTTTAGTACACGAAACCTCTAGTACACCCCTCTGAGCCTATCTTTTCGTTTCTAACTTTAAGCATCTTACTTAAAGGAAGAATTTGTTACAACCCACTTAAATGTACACCCAAATCGCCTTAGCCTTCCGTGTATGCACTCATCTTTAGTGCATTATTGTTATTTGTTTAAACCCTTAGTTAATTATCTAATTGATTATATGGTTGCTAAGTCGAGTCATATCCTTGTACATATTGTTTTGGGACGATTGGGACTCATGGGTAAAGTACTTATGTTATGGAGTAATGGGGAAGAACATCATATATTACCCCCATATGTGCATTAATCTTAAAAGTACCGCAAGTATTTTGATTATCTTAATTCGAGTCATTAGATTAGTTTATTGTAAAGTATGTAAAAATTCAAGTGTAAGGGGAATGTTCATTCCCTATGATGTATTATTTTGGATGGTAGGGTAAGAGTGTACGCGCACAAAAAAAAAAAAAAAAAAAAAAAAAAAAAAAATAGTAAAAGAAAAGAGAAAAAAAACATACGGACTACCATCCCGTTTTATTCTATGTTTGTTTTAAGTTTTTGTTATTTTTGATTTATTAGCTTAAGTCGAGTCTAGTCTTGGCTTAGCAATGCCATATTGTACATGTAATTAACCAAGATGATTAACTCGCCACCAGTAAAGATTGCCTTTATCCAACAAAACCGTGTATTCCATATCCCTACACCTAACGTTATAACCCTTTGAAAGACCTCTTTGATAGTTTATCCTAGGTGCTTACGCCATGTGGTGGAGGTTTGATCCTTTCCCAAGCCTATGGTAATCTATTTTGCTATGACAGGTAGTGAGAGATGTTTTCCATTTCCATATTGTGATATATACTTTATTACACCCGATAAATGTGAGTATCTAAACACTATTTGTGAGGTGCTAGTGTATGACCTCCGTGCTTATCTTTGGTCTTTGGTGGAACGATTATTTATTGTAATTACTTTTATATTAGTGTTAAATGACCCCTAACTTGTATTTTGATTAGAATAAAAGCGCATTTGCTTGAGGACAAGCAAATCTCAAGTGTAAGGGTATTTGATGAGGCGAAAAATGAACCGTTTTTAGGGGGTCATTTTAGCCCGGATTCGAATATATTTGATCAAATAATGTCCTAAATCGTTCCTTTTGTGATTTTAGGTACTTTTGGAGTGAATTCTGGAAAAGGAAGTATTTTGGATGTTTTTGGAGCATAAAAGTGAAGAAAACGGCAAAGTCTTAATTTTCCTTGCTGGGAACAGTACCTGACGGCGTCAAGTGTTCTCAAATGACGGCGTCTAGAGTAATACAAGAGGTGGAAGTGGATAAAGTCCGTGATGATCCAGAAGAGTTTTGCACTAGGGACATGACGGCGTCACCATAGGCCGTCATGGTCCAAATGTGAGTGACGGCCCAGAGTAGAGTTGCACATGACGGCGTCCAAACTGGATCTAGACAATCCAATTTCATTATGGGTGGCAAGTTGACGGCGTCAGAATTTCCTTCTTGACGCCGTCACCCTGTAAAATCTATATATAGTTTTGCAATTTTCATTCATTAAAGAGGAACAATTAGGGTGTAACTTTGGAGAGAAAACCTAGTCCGAATATTACAGCTTTTTCAAGGGTTTTTACCCTTTGAAACCTTTCATGTCAATTTGAGATAAGTACTCTTTCAATTCAATCAATATGTCTATGTGTAGTTTGAATATATCTTACACTTGTCTTGAATTTAACATGCTTGGCTAGATCTCTTTTGTGTTTGCTTAGATGTAGTGAAACCTAGATGTTAATTATGGGTTGATTGTTTGTTTATAGTTGTTACGGATGATTTTATTCGATGTTAGGCTTAAGAAAACTGGCAGACTTCTATTGGTGACATGCTTGAACGTCTTAAGAAACATGATCAGAGGTGTACTATGATTTTTGGTTGTATTTAATGCGTAGGAGAATTCTAATGATCCCATGTTAGGAGCTTCTAACGGCTCGACATAGGAGTGAAGTAAGATCCTATAGAGTTTGAGAATATTGTACACGACCCTACGACTAGTATTAAGGAATACGACCCGTCATCCATGCAATTGTAACAAACAATCAACCTGTAAAAGATATCTAGGGAGTAATGAAACCTAAGTAAACACAACTCTCCCTATTATTGTTCACACCACTAGTTTAATTATATTTAATTTCATTTTTGTTATTTTATTTTGATTGCATCTTTAGTTATTGGGTTAGTTGATTAGCAACTAATGCTGCCCACTCTTCCAAAACCGAGATTTTTACTTGCTTTATAAAAATATAAAAATACAAAAAGAATCATCCCTCACCTCTAGACCTAGTTTTTAGGTTTACTAATCCTAGCGACACTATTCCTGAGTTGAACGATCAATCCCCCGGTACTTGTCACTATACTATACTACAACGATCAGGTACACTGCCTGGTGGGGGTTGTAAGCTTCTCGAGATCCCTCGAGAGGTAAATCCTGGTGCGATTCCCACGTATCAACCACCACGCATCCACATCAGCTAATCCAGAGCTCATCATTAGCCCCGCCTTTGTCGATGCTAATTCTGAAGGGCTAGAGTCCTTGTTAAAGGATTGAAGGAGGCAAATAAGAAACACGGAGATGCGAAGGGAGTTAGAATATTCCAGCAATGAGTTTGATGAAGAGATCGTGAAAGAGCCGGGGCCCTCCGCCCCTAGGGCTCGTCACCCCATCCTGCGTATTGGGTCTCCTGCGAATAGAAGGGCGGGAGGAAGGAATGTAGGCTTTGAGGGAGTTCCCGAAAGAACTCCCACGAGGAGAGAAAGAACCGTTGTCGAAGGCTCTAATGGGAGGAGCCAACAAAGGGAAAACATGGAGATAAACCTACCTCCATTACTAGCGGCACATTTGGGGAGGACCGAAGGAGGAGTTCCATTGCTGTCCTCCCACGCATCGGGAGTGGACGGTAACCCAGGTCCGATCAACACAAGAGGAAGTCTTTCTCCCGTTGGCCCGTATTCCCAGTTTCCGGTTCAAGGTTATCTCCCAAACCTTCATCCCTCCGTGAATGGGCAACCTGGCAATCAGTATCCCTCACAAACTGCTGCACCCCATAACCATCCCATAATATACCCTCCGTACACCATGTATAATGGTTACCCTCCAAACACGAGTACACCTCATCCTTTCTACACTAACCAACCCTCTTTAGGGATACCCCCTCCTTATAACCCATACCATAATGTTCCCATGAACGTACCACCTTACACCCATTCATACGCAGAGCCCGCAGGTCCTTCGACACCCTTTACAAGATGGATTGAAGGTTATCCCTTGCCGAATGGCCTAAAGATGCCTTCACATATAGGCACTTATGATGGGAAGGGGGATCCAGATAATTTCCTGCATTTGTTCGAAGGAGCCATAAGAATGCAGAAATGGGTCATTCCCGTGGCCTGTCATATGTTCACATATACCCTCCGAGATTCCGCACGTATTTGGTGGAATGGGCAGAAACTGGGAAGCATTATCAACCTTGATGATTTGAAGGCTAAGTTTTGATCTCACTTTAGCCAACAGAAGAAATTTACAAGGACATACCTCACAGTGCACAACATTAAGCAGAAGGAGAACGAAAGCACAAGAAATTTCGTTACTAGATACACTAACAAAACTCTGCAGATTCTAGGATTACACGAAGAGCAATGCATTTCCGGCTTCGTCCATGGCCTACGCAACCGGACTCTTGTGGAATTCTTATCCACAGATCTTCCGGCAACATACAAAGGCCTGATGGAAAAAACATACACATGGATAGAAGCCAAAGAAGTATCCACCAATGGGGCTCCGATGGAGAACAATAAGGGAGTAAAGCCGTCTTCGTGGGAAGGAACGAAGAACAGACACAAAGGCCATAACAGGTTTACCCCATACAACAAGAGTCCTAACTCTGGTTTATGGGAAAGCCTGACGAAGTCCCCAAAGGAAATTCTGGCTACTGAGAAGGTAGTCAAGACCTTCGAACTCCCTCCTCGCATGACAAGCAACGGGAGGAACCGAGATATGACCAAGTACTGCCACTTTCATGAGGATTTTGGTCATGAAACAAACAGCTGCAGAGAATTGAAGAAGCAAATAGAGGAAGCTGTTAGATTAGGGCAGTTGACACATCTAATAAAAGGTATAAGAAAGGGAAAAGAAAAGGTCACCGACACTAAAGACTATGTCCATGAGGCTCCAATCCTTATGGTTCGTAGGGGAGGCCCGAGTCAAAAAAGAAAAGAAATTGAGGAAGGAGCACCCAATGTAGGGGAGGTAATGTTTCCGCCCTTAATGGGTCAACCTCCCTCAGATGATCCTGTAGTCATAAAGGTCCTCATTTTCATCGAGAAGTGAATAGGGCCTACATGGACTGCGGAAGTTCTTGTGAGATCATATACGAGCACTGTTTCCTGAAACTCAAACCTTCCATAAGGTCACAAAGGGTAGATTCGAAGATACCTTTAGTAGGCTTCTCGGGAGAACACTCATGGCCTTTAGGCGAAATCCCTTTAGACGTAACCATCGGTGAGGGCCGACTGGCAAGGACGGAAACCCTTACTTTCGCAATTGTAAGGTCAGATTCTCCTTATAATCTGTTGATAGGGAGAACAGCCATGCAGAAGATGGGAATCGTGGTATCCACAATACACGCGGCAATTAAGTTCCAAACAGCCAATGGGATAGGGGCCGTACTATCCAATTACAACAAGAAAGGGACACCAGAAGCGGGAAAGAAGATTAAAGAAAATCCCCAGGAGCCTCCGAACACTATCTTGAGCTGCGGGGATGCCGAAGAGCGTATTGTGATAAACGAGCTCCATCCGGAGCAAACGGTAGTAATTGGAAGGCAACTCCCTGCCACCTTCAAGGCAAGCCTGAAACAACTCTTGAAGGACAACATAGATATCTTCGCATGGACATACTCAGATATGATGGGGGTCCCGAGAAGTCTCATGATCGATGGTAAGCCTTTCAGAACGAAACATAAACTCAATGAGTACAAGCACATTGAGCCTATCAAACAAAAGCGCCGAAGCCTCGCGCCGGAGAGAAACGCTGCAGCCTGCAAAGAGGTAGACGAATTAGTACAGGCAGGTATACTCCGAGAGGTCAAATACCAAACGTGGGTGGCCAATCCAGTTATGGTAAAGAAAAGTGACGGAGGATGGCGTATGTGCGTTGATTTTACTGACATCAACAAAGCGTGTCCAAAGGATTGTTACCCCCTCCCAGAAATAGATTGGAAGGTAGAGTCCTTATCGGGGTTTCGTCGAAAATGCTTTTTAGACGCTTACAAAGGATACCATCAGATACAAATGGCAGTCGAAGACGAGGAGAAAATGGCCTTCTACACGGGAAAGGGTGTATATTGCTATAAGAAGATGCCCTTCGGTTTGAAAAATGCAGGGGCAACTTACCAGCGTTTGGTGGACAAGGCCTTCAATAAGCAGATAGGAAGGAATTTGGAGGCATATGTTGACGACATGGTCATAAAGAGTAGGACAGAGGAAGACCTACTCTCCGACATTCAAGAAACCTTCAACCAGCTAAGAGCCATAAATATGAAGCTCAATTCGAAGAAATGCTCGTTCGGTGTCGAAGAGGGGCAATTCCTGGGGCACTTGATCACAAAACAAGGAATCAAAGCAAACCCTTCAAAAGTAAAAGCTATCACTGATCTGCAAGCCCCAAAGACATTAAAGGAGGTACAAAGCCTTAATGGAAAGCTGGCAGCCTTGAGCAGGTTTTTGTCAAAGGGTGCGGATCGATCACTACCGTTCTTTAAGACCCTTAAAGGATGCATCGATAAGAAGACTTTCCAATGGAGTATCGAAGCTGAAGCTGCCTTCTAAAAGCTGAAGGAGTTCATGGAAATCCTACCAACACTCACAGCCCCAATTAATGGAGAAGTACTGTACTTGTACATCGCAGCGTCACATGAAAGTATTAGCGCAGTACTCTTGGCAGAAAGAGAGAAGAGGTAAGTTCCGATCTATTTTTTCAGTCGGGTTTTGCAGGGGGCTGAATTAAACTACCCTGAATTGGAAAGGCTAATCCTTGCTCTAGTCCACGCCGCAAGACGCCTCCGAAGGTACTTTCAAGCCCACCCCATCACGGTATTAACTGATAAGCCCATCAAACAAATACTATCGAAGCCCGAGAAATCGAGAAGGGTATCTAAATGGGCCATCGAATTGGGGGAGCATGAAATAGAATACAAAGGGCGAAACTCCATAGAAGGTCAAATACTCGCAGACTTCCTCGCTGAAACTCCTTCCGAGCCAGGAAATGATAAGGAAACTCCCAAAAAGAGGCCCTTGAAAGAAAAGGATAACTGGAAGTTATTCACAGATGGAGCCTCAAGCTTCGATGGTTCAGGGGTAGGGTTGATGTTAGTCAATCCAGAAACAAACGAATACAATTATGCACTGCGATTCGAATTTGAGGCGACCAATAACGAAGCAGAATACGAAGCTTTGTTAGCAGGCCTACGCCTAGCTAAAGACATGGAGGTACGCAACCTTTCGATTTTCGTTGACTCACAGCTGGTCGCCAGCCAAATCAAAGGTTCCTATGAGGCAAGGCAGTCCACTATCAAACTATACCTGGATAAAGCAAAAGAAATCCTACAGGGATTTGAATCCTACACCATTGATCACGTCCGAAGGAACCAAAACAAGAAGGCAGATGCGTTGAGCAAGTTAGCTTCAATGGCCTTCACTCACTTAACAAAAGAAGTCTTGGTTGAGGTGCTAGCTGAAAGATCTATCCAAAGGAAGGAAGTATCCGATATAATATCCGAGGAGGAAACTAATTGCATGACTCCGATAAGGGAGTACTTAATCAGCGGCATTCTACCAGAAGATCCAAAGCTAGCAAGAAAAGTCAGAATCAAAGCTCCTCAATACAGGATAATAGGAGAGCACCTCTACAGACGATCCTTCCTATCCCCATGGCTTCGTTGTGTCGGACCTAAATAGGATACAAACATAATCAATGAAGTTCATGAAGGATCGTGCAGTCTACACGCAGGACCCTGCTCCGTTGTCTCTAAAATTATGAAGTTGGGATACTACTGGCCAACAATGCACAGGGATGCAATGCAAATAATACATAAATGCGAAGCGTGTCAGATCCATTCGAAGGTCCCAAGACTACCTAAACAAGATATGACCTCTGTCACATCTGCGTGGCCTTTTTCCCAATAGGGAATTGATATAGTAGGACCTCTGCCAGAAGCACCAGGAGGAGTGAAGTTTTTGGTCGTAGTTATCGACTACTTCAACAAATGGGTTGAAGCCAAACCTTTGGCATCTGTGACAGGCAGGCACATGGAGAAGTTCATATGGGAACACATCGTTTCTCGCTTCGGAGTCCCTCACATCATCATCTCTGACAATGGGAAGAAATTTGCCGAAGGGGTATTTCCTACTTTTTGCAATGGTTTGAAAATCAAACAATTGTTCACATTCGTATACCATCCTCAAGGTAATGGTCAAGTAGAAGTTACCAACAGAGACATTATCAATGGAATCAAAATAAGGCTAGCACGAAGTCACCAAGGATGGGTGGACGAATTACCCCAAGTTCTCTGGGCCCATAGGACACATCCCAAGTCGAGTCACGGGGAAAGACCTTTCAGCCTCACTTATGGCACAAAAGCTGTCATCCCATTAGAGATAAGCGTGGAAACGGAGCGCATTATGGACTTCGAAACCTCGGAAAACGAGGAAAAGCTTCGAGAGAATCTGGATTTACTCGAAGAATGAAGAGAAATAGCCTCCATCAAAGAAGCTACATACAAGCAAAAGTTAGCAAAATATTACAACAGCAGGGTTCGGCTCGCGATCTTCAAACCAGGCGAATATGTCCTTCGACTTAACAGCGCAAGCAAAGCCGAATACCAATGGAAGTTGGGACCAACATAGGAAGGGCCTTATGTAGTAACTGAAGCCTACGGCAATGGAGCCTATAAGTTAGCAATAAATCTTTGGAGAAGAAGTTGACAGGACATGGAATGGCACCAACCTTCGTAAGTTTTACATATAAAACTTACAACCTTTCAGATAATTTGTTTATTTCAAATTTATGTGTTGAACTCTTCTCATTCGGGAAAGAAGCATTAATGGTAGGCGTCTTAGTATTCATTTCATAAAATGATGTAATCCTCCCTACACAATTAATGATACAACGTATTTCCTTTAAATCTCTTGTTTCGTTTTCTACAACAAAGATTTATTCAGCCAAGAGCTACAAGTCTCAATGTTCGAAGGATGATATTTATGTCTTGCACATGACATCCATTATAATTCACATTGACTTTCCTAAAACATCTATGGGCACTAGTAGCCCTAAGACTATAAGGATAAAGATGGAGTGGGTCGCATCCCTCTGTCAGCAGTTAAATTATACGACTGCTTAAAAATCTTGGTTCAAAATACACACAATAAGGATACTTGTCTACAGTAACCTTAGGTTGTATATTAACGTTAATAAGTAACGTTGAGAGAAGAGAATAATATAATCAAAGGATAAATGAAAAGAACATCCTATGGCAAGTAGATAACAGATAAGCAAACATCCTAAAAATCAAAGTAAGAACATATTCGTAGGGTACAAACCACCCTTGGGATAAACCATTGCCAACAAGGCAGTATTTATGCGTTCTTTGATGAGGAGGGATCTTCTTGACGAGAAGGAAACTTCACACCGGAGGCCCTCCTACTTGGCGAAGATGGCCGAATCCTACTAGGCTTCTTCGATAATAGTTTTTCAACGGAAGCTTTCGGATCTTTGGTAACCTTCGAAAGAAAGGGAAAGTCTGCCGAAGCAAATGCATTGCTGGCATCATCATATTCCTTTCCATGTGAAGTACGATAGTAAGGAACCTTCGATAAGATCACAGGCTTCCTAGTTTCAGCAATCTCTTCCAGGGTAGTACATTTCCCATGGAATATGGCAGCATTCACCAAGTTGGCCACCACTTGTGCCCTATCTTTCTGAAGACTTTCACATCGAAGGTTTAGGGCATCTGTCTCCTGTTGCAACTTGGTTTTTTGCTCCATAAGTCTGTTCTTTTCAGATTTAAGACTTGCATACTTCGACTCAAGTACAGATACTCTCTCTTTTAGCCCAATCGCTTTGGCCTCCTCCATTTTGAGCCTACCACACTCAACTTGGGCTTCCTTTAGTCGAGTGGCAAGCTTCATGACATTGGATCGAAGATCTTGCACAATGGGATTCTTCTCAATATCCTCCGTAACCCTGTCACACTTTGACTTCAAGTCAGTGATCAACTGCTCTCTATGTTCTTCTCGAGCCCGAACTACATTCAACTCTTCTTTAGCATTTTTAATAGTCTGTATCAACTCTCTTGTTCGACTGTTAAGATGGTTATCTAGCACAGCTTGCCTAGTGTAGCTTTTGTCATGAAGATCACACAGCTGCTCTAGTGACATATTGTCAAGGGCTCCCTTCCAGCGGCCTGGAATAACACGTTCAACCAATCGGTGGCAAGTTTGAGAGTTGGGGAGTTCCTTAGTATTCGATAAACCTGCACATTATCGAATTAAGAATGGTTTGAAGCTTTCAAATAATTTTGTAGAAGTATATAGGTCGTAGTGAGCTCTTACCATGAATGTCTTCATCATCCGAACCTTCGGAGGTTATGGCAGCAACAGCCTTATCTTAGGAGTTCTTCTTCTTTGAAGCTCTAGATAAGAGAGTGGGTATGTCAAGTTTCCTCTTGATTGGGGGATTCGAAGCCTTCATTTCAGTCCCTTTCCTTTCCCGTACCCTGTCAGCTATACCGGAGGTACCGGCATACGTCTTGGGGACATCATCGGAGGAAAGGATCTCCACGTCAGGAAAGGCTTTGATTGTCAAAGGCACCTCCTCAGCATTAAGGGGAATCACGTCTTTAATTATTGTTGTCGGCTCCAGCGCCATAGCATCCACGTCATTATTGTTGACTGATGTTGAAGGAGAACCCACCCCGTAGCTGAATTCTCTAGGTTCCCTGGGAATGATGCTAGCTTCCTTTGCACCATCAGATACGATGAAGTTCCTGAACGCCATTACTGCAATATAAACAGATACATAAATATAATCAGATATGTTATTTATTTATGATAAGTTGCATATACATACTCTGGCCATCACAATGGATTTGTGGCGACAAAGGAGATCCTTCCCAATGGTCCACAAGACCAGCCATAAAGAGGATGGGTTCTGGAAAGGTCTGCACATTAATGGGATGTCTGGCAAGACGTTGATAAAGTGGTTCATCTCGAACATTGGGGGGAAGTTAATCATTGAATTTCTTGCGGTCGAAACGGAATGCTTCATTCAAGAGTGTTGGATAGCCCGAAGGTATGATGGTATCTTGTACATAAAATAATTTCCCTTTCCAGTTTGTTATATTTGTGAAAGGTTTGGTGATTAGCACGGGCACATTTTCATCATTCCTCTTTGATAGTGTCAACCAATCTCCCCCGGGACACAGGTTAAGGAAACCTCAAAGCACATTTAGTGTGGGCTCATACCCATACGCCTTACACATTACTATGTAGGTGGTAAGTTTGGCTAGTCCAAATGGATTAACCTTGAAATATGCACCTCATAATATTGTAGCAACTCTAAAAACAATGGGTGCAGGGGTATCCTTAGATTTGACCGGGTAAAGGCATGAGTATACAGACCTACATACCCTTTTGGGGCGTCAAAAATGCTCTGATTATTTTTCGGGAGAATAACTTTGTGTTGTTTGGGTATTGGGTAATCATCTAGAAAGAGGGCTAGGGCTTCTCTGGAGAGAGTACATTTTTGTTGTCTTATAATACGTTTAGCATCCATGCTCATGGCTACCTGGTAATACCTAATGGGCCTAATTACAAGATGGGGGGAAGAGTTTACCATTTGATCGTTGCAGATAAATAGTTCACAGCTTTGTGAAAGTTGCAGTGGAAAGAGTTGTGATTTAGGATTTGAGGTGCACCGGTATTTATATTACACATAATTATATCTACTCAACACTTTAAATTTTGAAAGATGGTTGAGCTTACCGATAATTATGCCATTATATTCTTTTGTTCAACGGATAAGTCCTAAGCATGCGCATTTAATGCACCTTTGTATTTCAAAAATTCATCTTATCCAATTTTCAGGAATATGGTGAAAACATTGAACTATGGTAGAGTTGAAAGCCACATATTCTTGTACGCATATCTAACTTTCAACTGGGGGGCTTGATGATGTACCCTCCGATTAGCTCGAAGGAACCCCCTTCGAGTCTGATCATAACCTACATAATCGAAGGCTCTGGCTAGCCTCCTAAAACTTTCTTTGGCGTAAAACTAATCATCAATGATCTAGTTACCAAGTGGGAATTCGCCAATCAAAGGATTAAGCCCTTCGGGGTATCTCTCGATAAGTTTTAAGGACGGAACAATGCCAAGTCCAAACATTGGTGAGACCAAGTCTTACCCACGTCTCCTCTTTCTCTTTAGCTCCCCCGCTAAACCAGGAGGAGTGGGACACTAAACCCTAGCAGTTACCACAAATCATGGGACACCCCCATGATCTCTCTCAAACGTGTGACCACTCTCCAGGACCGTTTTCTTCACCTATAAATAGTCCTGGACGATGACAAATCTGGTATGCAATCTCTGTCACCTTACTTTACTACATTTACACTTAAACTCTCATACCGATCACTTATTCACACGCCGAAGGTGGTTCGCAGGGCCCAACCCCTGCGCAATCACTTAACGTAGTGTTTTAGTATTTCTTATTTCAGGTTATATCCAAGCTTGGCGTAATCACAACACCCCTCATTTCCTTTGATCACCATTGAAGGCCTGGTAGTGCGAATTATTGTACAATCATATACCTACCTGTAAATATCATATAGATCAGCATCGTCACTTTTTAATATAAATTTTTCGTGATTTTTTTTACTGTTAAGAGGTAATTTTCGACTATGTTATTTGTTTTTCTCACTTATGGATTAAGGTTCTCAATTTGCAGGTTTATCTTTTATTTGTTTTGTATTATAATTTGGGTTGAGACATTCATATAGTGAAGTTAGTATTTATGCATATTGAGTTCCAGTAGGTTGATCCATACTTTGCTTTTTAAAATGCTTAGAAAAATAACTCCGTTCGAATTATAGATTGCTCGTTGTATTAATATTTTGGACCTTAACCTTTATTAGTGTCGATTAACCTTTTTACATATATATAAATTTTTCACACTCAAAGGGCCTAGTTTTTATCATCGCCCAGGGCCACCAAAATCAAAGGACGACCGTGTATTTATATAAAGTGAGTATTTTATTTAAAGTGAGGGAGTGGTGATCATTAGGGGGTGAAAACTGAGAGGGATTAAAAAGAGGTAAATGGAGAAAAAAAGAGTTGATGTGGTGCTAAGGTGGAAGGTGAAATGACCTGACCGACGATGTAGTCTAAGATGATTCTAATTCTAGTTCAAATTATAGATATGCAAATGATGCTGAAAAACATAAAACTTTGGTTAACAAAGTAATTCCATTCATCAATGCCATATTGCTTATTTGTTACTTTAGTTGTTCAAAAATCCCGTCACAGCCACAGATACTTACTTTTGACACTGGTTAACAAAGTAATTCCATTTATCAATGCCATATTGCTTATTGGTTACTTTAGATTTTCAAAGATCCCGTCACAGCCACAGATAATTTTAAGTCTTGATCACGTACTTTTTTATCCATAATCTTCATTTTCATGTGAACAAAACCAATACACACATTTGTTATGGCATGTTAAATAATGATGTATATTTTGGATTTATTACATATGGTTCATAAGCAAAGCTTTTTTGTTAGCTCAAACCAATAATTATTCACTTGTTTCCTTCAATGAAGTCCAACCTTTGTCTATCTTCCATCATTCTATTTTTCTTACTCTCACTAGCATCCTCACAGAGACAATATGTACCTGACCACTTCTTCATCAACTATGGATCAAACTCTGATATCGTTTTCACTAGCAAGCTTTTTGTTGGCGATGATAAACCTTCTACATTTCTAGTCCCTAGCACTCTCACAAAGCTGTACAAAACAACAGCAGCCCGACTTTAATTTATCAAACAACAAGAATTTTCACTAAGAAAACATCCTACAATCTCAAAGCAGATGACAAGAACAAGTTTGTAATGGTACGGCTGCATTTTTCTCCGTTTTCTACTAATGAGTTGGAGTTACTATAGATGCAATAATCTGCACCTAGGATATGGGGAAGCAGTCCGGGTCTTTAAGGGTGTCCGGATCTACTGACGTGCTCCGAACCTCGAGGAACTTCGTATCTCTTGCTAAGTCTTGAGCTGTGATAAAACAAGTAGCACACGTTAGCCTCGCCCCGAATGTTTAGTCCGAGACCCAGCTCCGGTGTGAGAATGAGTATTTGTGATATGAGTAAAGTATGAAGTATAAAGTATAAGTGCTAGTTCGGTTCGGAGTAATTGCTCTCCAGCAAATCTTGCCCTCAACTGTGAATAGTTAGGGCTATTTATACTACTTACTTATTCCGATAATTAAGCATGGGCTTGATGGGCCTGTCCGTACAGCCCAATAGCTAGGACGTCCTTTTTATAATGACGTGGAGCTTGTCAGCTAGTGACAACCCTTTTGGTTCGTCCTTTTGGTTCATCACTTAGTATCGTCCTTTTGAATCATCAATGTACTTTGGTTCGTCAGTGGATCACATTCGTCAGTGGATCATACTCGTCAGTGGATCATGCTCGTCAGTGGATCACATTTTGGTTCATTATGGGAATCGGGTCTTCCGAGACCCGATACACCATCATGTCCCCCCGTTATAATATTGTCAATCATAAATTGATAATGTTATACTCAATAATCAATTTAAGTGCGCGAAAAACATAACATTTTTTTTTCAAAATAAGCTTATATAAGTTGTGTGGGCTTGTGATGAGATAACATAGCCTTTAACATGAATGGACCTAAAGCCCACTATTTTTCTCTTTATATACCCTGCTCTCATTTTCTTTGTAAAATTTCCATGTCTCTCCCTTGGGAACATGTTTCCCCAATACCAACAATATAATAACATACATTTTCCTTCCTTGGTTCGGTTGTGTTGATCGGATTTAGCACATCCAGTCCATTCCAGTTCGAAGTTTTCCTCCTAAATCACTTCAAGTTAGTTTATTTCACGTCCGACGAACTCTTTTAGTTTATTTCGCATACGGTTTTGGAGTTTCGTTTGGCTCGTTTCAGGGTACTCGTTCGGTTCAGTTTATACCTCATTCGGTATTTGGAGTAGGCTTAAGCTTCGTTCGGTATTTTGGGTTAGCTTGGGGTTCATTCGGTGCAACATCACTTGGCTTGGGTTTCGTCCGGTTTATTGTTTCGTTCGGTTCGGGATACAAGTCTTCCTAGGTATGTTTTGCTTATCCCACTTTTCGTTCGGTATAGCTTTGTAGTGGACTTTATTACCAAAGATAGCAAGCTTGCTTAAAATTTTCATCTATAGCCGAAATGACGTATTATTGTAACCGAGTGAAATGGAAGTAACAGTTGGAATGTTGTACATGCGAGTGTAGGTTCGTAACCTAGGTGGTAACTTCTATTGTTGAGTTACATATGAGATCTTATTAAAGAGACGTGAAAATAAGATTAGGAGAGAAGGTCGAACTATAAAGAATTGATTTTTGGGAAAAGTCTTGGCTGAGATGGAACTTTTATTTCCATATGTACACTATACTTGATCACTAGATTGTTGTCAATGCCATCTTTATATAATGTATGAAATTTATAACTGAACTTGTTCACATATATGGAGTAGATAATGAAATCGAATCTCATCTTTGAAAGTTACAAGAATTGCTTTTCTTATTCACATGTCCTTACATGCAATTACTGTTACCATGTGAAAGGATGGTATTAGGCTACTAGCTAGTGAATAGACAATAGGTTTTTTTTTCTATTATCTCACATGCATAATAAGAAATAGTATATGTAATATATATATTTAGATGGATGTAAAAGGATGGGGCGAAACCTGTTTACAACCAACAATTGCTGATGTGCGTTTTATTAGTACAAGTTTTAAAATTTATAAACACGAATTATCCGATTATTATTTAGCACATACAAGCAAGTATACTCGTCCGGTGTAATAAAGGTGGGTAAGTCGAGATCGTCCCAAGGGATTTGGTTGTTTTAGTAATAAGAAAAACGTTTGTTAAATAAGGGTTGTCAATCCAAATTTATGTGAATATCGATTTAAAGGAAACTCAATAAAAACTAAACATATACTTGTGTATAATTCCTAGATTGGTAATTAGGAGTATTATGACAATTTAAGTATAAAGTTTGGTGTAAAACTTGTTATGATGCGCAACAAAAAATGAGTAGTTATACAATCTATGATGTATGTCATGTTTTAACTACCACTAAGAATTCTATCACCTAAATGACTCCTTTCGGACATATCAAATTAGTATGACAATTCTATAATCACATGGTTGTTTTGAAAATCAATACTTTTCTTATGAATTCCTACGAATCCTTTTGGTCCTTTTTCGTGATGAAATCGTCTCAAATCCATTTTAACAAGTAAATAAGATGTTTGTCAAGCATCTTATTCCATACTAATTTGGTGCATTAATACTTTGGAATAAAAACAAGTTGAAATTCCTTTCGGACCTATTTTTCAAAAGATTGTTTTTACCGACAAATTAAGCAAGAAAAGATGTTATTTCAACAAACTCATAAAATAGATATGTTTTCATGCATCACCTTTTTCATAAGAGAATACTCCATTAACCAATCACATCATATACACAAGTATATCACAAATTACTCCATAACAATCATATTAAAACACAAGTAAATAAGAAAACTTTCATAAAACTTAAAGTAACAATTGTTCATTATAAGTATCAAGGTGTACCTAGTCTTGAGAATTACAATGAATAAACTTGTGGAACTTTAGCAACCACACTCCTCTAATTGCTCACTAACTTATGTAAACAACTCCACACTCGAACCAATGCTTGAGACTTTAACTCAACACGTTCTGGACATTTTTACAACACTTAGTAAACTTTCAGGCAATATAAGATAAACTAACAAGATTTGGTGTAATACTAAGTTAGATATTGGTGGTACTAGTAATTCTAGACCCTAAGTAGTCATTATATAGCATAATGACACTTATCCTTCAAGTAAAAACGTCCCTCAATAGTTAATAAGCAGAAATGATCAGCCACACATGATTATGGGGAGTAAATACATCCATTAATGCAAACTTTTAACTTCAGTCATCTCCATCCGATCGGTTTCTCACCATCCGATCGGATGGTCATTCTTTTGGCATGCTCCAACCGAATCGGATGCGATTTGCATCCGATCGGTTGGTAATTGTCTGAACATTATTTCTTTGTCTTTTCTTTGTCGTTTTACGTTGCATGCATTATTTTTCTTCGTGGCATGACTTTATCCGTTATAACTTGATATTTCCTTGATAATTACGTGTAGAAAACTTGTCTTTATCAAATCCTTTTGTCCATGCGACGTTTCTTTCTTTCTTGATCTTCTTGAAACTCTCCAAAAATGCATGACCACTTCATTTCTTCATCTTTTAATCATTTTTACCTGCTTTTGGCTATATTTGCATGCATAAACACTTTTCCACGATTTAGTAACAAATATATACAAATATGACCAATTTCCACTCATAAAACAAACAATAACGCGACTAAAAACATGTTAATTTTGAGTGTTATCAAATCCCCCACACTTGAGCTTTGCTCGCCCTCGAGCAAGTCTTAATCAAAAGAAAATTGAATTCAATGGCAATAGTGCAAATATCTTATTTGAACTCAATCAAGTAAATAAATAGCTTGATAACAATTCTAAGCACCTCACGAAGATAATTTGAAATTCACTCATCACTCAGTATGTGTAATGATTAATAGATCACTCATTGCACAGTCATGATTTATGTTTCTTACCATAGGCTTGTACAAGTATCAAGACAATAGAATAATTCATCAAAGAGGTCTTTTATTCGGGTTGTAACGTTTTAGGCTAAGGGTTTTATAAACTTTCGTGCAAAATAATTACACTAAGTCAAAAAGGTAAGGATAAGGCATAGGAATTTTTATGAAATTGGTTTTAAAGAAAAATAAAATCAAAGTCTAAGTCCCACAGTTGCTAATCTCAAATAAACCACAAACCCAAAAATGACGACAGTTACAATCTTTCTCCTCTTCGAACTTTCACATGTCGATACATCGATTCACCATAAAAATATTCTTCATACTTAGCACATTGGCTAACAACATATCAAATAACTTCCTTCTTCATAATAATATAGCACATTGGCTATATTTGTCACCTTATAGTTGCGATGACTTATTCTCATTTTTTTTTTTTTTTTTTTTTTTACATCTCCCCCACACTTCGCATAAGCATACACCACAAAAAAAATGCAATTAAGAAGTATGCATCCTTCGTCTTGTTAGAATGGCACACACATGAATTGTGAAGTGTGGCTAACTAATAATCATCAAAAACAATCCAACAACCAAGCAACTAGCAACCCACCATTTAGACTTTGACAAAGGGTTAGGCTAAGGTTTAAAGTGTAAAATCTTTTTGTATTTTTCTGGATGTAACAAAAGAAATGGGATGGCTCAGAGGGTGTAACTAGGGGTATCTAGCGCTAAAGATAAACGCTAACTAATGGGTTCCAAATACGAGGATAACTAACCAATGTGGTTAGCAAAAATTATTTTGTAAATGGATGGCCATTTGGTTTTATTCCTAAGTTTGCCTCTTATCATATGAATATATCCTTATCATTCGAAAATGATTTAACCGTAATGCATAACAAGTACAAGTTCTAGAATTAACACAACCACTGGCACACTCATCATGAAATATGTAAATAGTATAAGAAACACTATTCACATAAAAACAAAACTAATCCTCACAATTTAAAGTAATAAGGGTATAAAATTGTGCTAGCAAATGTTATCAATTCCGAGATGAATTGCTCTTTAAAACTGGAATTTATTCTCCAAAAATATCATTATTATTAACCATGAAATCAACCTTATTTTAACTAAAATATGAAGGGCGAACTACTACTAGTTACTAAAGTTCACGACTCAAAAAAAAAAGCAAAAATTAAAAATTAAAAATTAAAATTAAAAATTATGCAATTTTTCTATTTTCTTTCCTCCCCCACACTTAAGTTTTGCATTGTCCTCAATGTAATAAAAAAATAACTTCAAAGTAAAGGAAATGGAAAAATTTAGAAAATACCGGAGTTAAATACGCAAAATGCATATTCGATCATAATAAGCAAATGAGTTTACCGACTCCAAACGTTGATCAACTATATGCTTCCGTAACAAAACCCCTGCAAGAAAACTGCAAAATATACGAAACAACCAAACAAACACAAACAAAAACATATCTAAACCAAATAAATAGAAAATTAAGTTACGTTATAAATCCTACGAGAAATAGTTAAAGGTAATGGAAATAGAAATAGTTCGACACATAATTGTTTTTAAAACCAATCTTAAACCATATGATCAAACGTCACCATCAATAACTCACATCGGAACGAATGAACTCGTCCTCGCTTTCCTCTTCATCCTCATCTTCCTCATCAACATCTTCTTCATCGTCCTCGTCCACCACTCGTCTCTTCTTCTTTCCAATTCTTGATGACGAACCTCCAACATCATAACTCGATCCTCCAGGATTAAAACTTGGTCCACCCACATTAACACCTGAACTACCATACTCGGGAAGTCTACCATATGGAGGGTATGGCTCGGGAAATGGTGAATAACCAGGATAAGGGTAGGGGTATGGTCCAGGATATGGAGAATATGGTAAAGGGTATGGTGGAACATTTGGTGGGTTGTAGGGTGATACCTCATAATTGGCATCTTGTGCCAAATGTTGAATCATCGGCATGGAATAATCATAGTTGTAATTATTCCTCATCAACATTGAATCTTTCCAAACTTCCCTACACTCAATAGCATTTAACTCTCGGTTCCAATCACCCCATGCTGAATCAAAACCACTTTGGGTATTCCCCGAAAAACTTCCCATTTGAGGTTGTGATGGCGCTTCCGCATAAGCTCCGGATTGTGCCCCCACACTTGGTTCGGTCTAAGGTCCCAAAGTCTTGTTATTCCTATCCAATGCTTTTCCAAAACTAAAAGCATCCCATATCTCACTCTCCAACCTCACTCTACACTTCCTCAACTCATTATCATTAAAATACCCAAGATTTTTAGCAAACGCGGTCACATAATGACCTCCACAAACATCACTTTGTTTCTTAATCCCTGGTGCTCTCTTAGAAAGATACTCGGCAATAATCCATGCGACATTCCCATTCTTGTCTTCCTCCAACAACTTCATCACCCATAGGTCCGGTTGACTACATTTGTCTTGACTACCGCTCCTATGCAACAATCCCCAAGAAATCAACTTCTGTAAAACATTCAACAATGGATTCCTAATCCTAGAAGAATTTCTCCTAAGACAAGTTGGATCACCAATCCTATTCCAGTAAGCATCAACACCCGTGTATTGATCATTAGCTCTAGCCAAACTCACAAAATGTGGTCCAAACAACCTATGATTAACCTCACTCTCCTCATACAAACCAAGGGCAACTGCAAAATTTGGCAAAGATAAAGCATGATCGCGACCACACAATCTAAACCAAACACAAACATCCCCAAGAACATCATTTACCTTCCTATCAAAGTAAAACGTAGAAAAGAACTCCAAACACCATTCCTTGTAAACATTCTCACGAATACTAAAAGCTCTTTCCCCAGAATAATCTTCAAACCTATCCCCATCACCAGGATACACATAAATCATAGTCATCATGCTCCTCAATTGATCCTCACATTCATACTCCACAAGCAATTCCCAATCAATCAACCTAGGCTTAGCAATCTTCCTCTCTTGAAGTTTTGAAAGACGTTCCCTATATGCATTCTTCTCATCTTTGTTTTGCACATTAGAAAACTTGACATTATCGTTAGACTCCGGTTTCAAACTGAAAGTGATCCTCTTCCTCTCGTTCCTTTTCAAATATTTGTTAACAATCGGGTTTCTTTGATTTCGTCCCAATCTTGCAACATTTCCCTGAAAGAAATCTCAAATTATGTTATTATAAAAGTATAAAAACTAATACCAATCAATTTAGAAACTAGAAAACACAATTTCAAAAATGTCAAAAAATTTTCCGAGGCGTCCATCCGATCGGTTTGAGGTCCATCCGATCGGATGCAACTTTTGGCATACTCCCATCCGATCGGTTGCAACTCGCAACCGATTCGGCTGGAGTTTCTGTATACTTCATGTATCCTCAATCCATTCTAAACGTTTCCCAATCAATCCGAACTTCTTTCTAACTTGTAATCATCCATTCTTGAGTACTTCTAACATCCAAACTCTCCTATCAACGATTCTTAACATTTCCAATCATCAACTTAATGATTCTATGAAAACCAAGAACATCATCTACTAAAAATCTTCCTATTAGTGCTCTAATCAACAATGCAATAACCTAACATCATTAATTATCAATCATGTAACTTCTGGGATTCATCAATTGCAAATAAACTAGCTCCAAAGATTATACCCAATTCAATCCGAAAATTCAATCAATGAATTCTTACTCAAAACTTAACCAATTGATCTAATTCTTTTTACAATACCTTCTCCTATCATCTAATCACTTATCCCCAAAATATTACATCTTAATTCGAACTAATTCAAAAATACCCAATTCGTGACCTAATTTCAATCATCCGAATTAAAACCTAATTGAACAAAATTAATGATGTAACTTACTTGACTTGATGCCATTGATGATTAATTCTCACTCCTGCAACTCTCTAACAACTTCTTATGGTCAAATTTTTGACCCCAATTTTTGGTGGATTGTGTGTATGTGTTTTTCTTGAGTTTTTAAAAATTTTGGTTTATATATTCAATTCCATCTGATCAGTTGTGAATACATCCGTTCGGTTTGGTATGAAATTGATTTTTCAAAGTTTTTCTACTACTAAACTTGATACAAGTGCTAGTAGTTCTTGTCTTCTTCAAAAACTTATTATCTTGTATGTATTCCAAACACACTTTGTCTACCAAAAATTTGGTCATCTACTTCTACTTCTAACTTAAGACTAAAAACATAACTTAACCTCTAAAAACTAAAAACTTAAACTAAATAAATAGATCAATAGATAAATATATAGATATATAGATAGATAGATAGATAGTCTCATTCAAACATGAAATGCATAAAACCTAAAAACATAAAATAAAATGCATGAAATTAAAAATACGAAACAAACAAACTAGCACAAGATGTGCTTTATTCTTGTGATCATTCTTATTCATCCACAGAAATATTCATTCCTAAGAATGTCTTATCCACGATACTTGTTTGCCAACTTCCTAGTAGTCTTTTGAGTTTTGAAACTTCGTGCAAAATTCCTTCTGCTAGGACATGTGATATCAAATTTGCAATGCCAATCACCATCTCCTTCTTCTCTTTTGTAAATGCTATGGCCATCGGAACCCCATTCCAAGTTCTTCAATTAGACCGGTAAAGATCCAAGAAAATCTGTCAATTTGTTAAACACAAAAATATTTTTAAATGGATTAAAGAAAGCCTCCATTGCTAGAGCTCTTTCCATTTCATCTTCAATATCAAAGAAACTAGGTGTGCATGGGCCAAACTTAGGCCTACCATCTTCATCTCTTCCTACTTCAAAGCAACCAAGGTAATCCTCCTCTTGGTCCTCATCATTATCATCTCCATTACTACCCCCTCTAGGCTTTTGGATAGTAAGTATTCTTAAGAACTCCATCATCAATTGTCATGGTACCTCTTCCCATATCTATTATAGCTCCACAAGTTCTTAAGAATGGTCTACCTAACAACAAAGGTAGTTCCTTATCAACTGCAACATCCAACACAAGAAAATCTGCCAAGAATGCTTGATAACCAATTTGAACTCTCACATTTCTTACTTCCCCCATTGCTTTTGCCTTAGAATTATCCGCCATAGTGAGTTTAGAATTGTTAGGTGTAGGGTCTCTTAATCCTAACTTGTGATACAATGGATAAGGCATAATACTCACACTAGAACCCGTATCAGCTAATGCGTATAAAAGAGTTGTCCCATTAATTTTAACCGGTAAAACAAAATTTTCGGGATCATTCATTTTCTTTGGGAGTCCATTCTCAATTATCCTTCTCTCCTATACTTCATCAAAACTATTATCCTCCAACTTAGATTTCGCCAACATAACTCCATCTAATTTCTTCCTATACTCCATGTAATTCCTCAACACTTCAATGACCGGTTTGTTTTCCATCAATTCACTAATTTTTGCTTCAAGATTCTCCAAGATAGCTTGTTTTTGCTCTTTGGTTAAAGGTTTGCTACTTTTTGGTGACTTTGGTGAAGTTTTGGATGATGATGATTTGTTTTCTTTTTCTTTTTGGGTGGAGGGTTGGGTTAATTTGTTCAATGGTGTTTTGTTTCGGTTAGCTTTGCCCATCTTACAAACTTCATCCCTTCCTTCCTTCATTCCTTCCATTCCTTCACAAACATCAACAAGCATTTCATTCACACTCTTTCCTTCTTCCAAATCACTTATATTAATTCGTAACTCCCCAAGTGCAAAATCCAATGTACACTTGGTATTCACAAGAAAATCTCTACCAAAGATAACTTCCGGTTCATCGGCATTAGTATATTCCAAAACCACAAAATCTACTTTGAAGATGTGACCATGAATATTCACTCTAACTCCTTTCACTTCCTTCTTACCATAACATCCATAATCAAGCTTAACAAAACCAAGCTTGTCAAGCACTTCTTCCGAAATGTAATTGTCTCCATATTCCATATTCAATTCCGCATCCCACGCTTTAACTCCTTCCACCGCACAAGGTGTTGAATACCTCATGTGTGGAGCATCATATTCCTTAGGTGGTGCTCTAGTGAAAACAAAAACTTTCCTTTCCTTCTCCTTCTTTGGGTAACACACTTCATGTGGCAAATAAGAAACATTATCACCAACAACCTCTTCCCCTTCTAAATCCAACTTAGCCTTTTCCAACATGCTTTACAACTTTTCCAAGGAATCACCGGAATCCTTGAACATATCTTCCAAGTCTTTCAAATACGCCGAAATCTGACTCAAACTCTCCATTTCAACTTAAGCAATTACTAACTATAACATAACCATAAAAAAAACATCCAAATCATTAGCATGAGGGTTAGTTGTAATCAAATAACTCTTAATATGAAATAAGAACAAGTAAACAAACTAACTAAAACACTTAGAATTGAAAATAATCTAAAAAATAAAAATGTTAAAAATTTTACCGAGACTTCCATCCGATCGGATGGCTCAAATGACCACCTCCAACCGATCGGTTGGAACCCGCAACCGAATCGGTTGGAGTTTTCTGAAACAATTTTTTTTTTTTTTTTTTTTTTTTTTTTTTTTTTTTTTTTTTATAAAAGACTAAGATTTAATAAAAAGTAATGATAGTATTAAAGACATTAAAAGCATTAACTAAGGTACTCATAAAACTACTAAATCATTAACTAAAATTAAAACTACTAAAAACATTAAAATGACTCATTATGACAACTTATAACTAATAATAACTAACATTAATTATATAATCATTAAAACTAATTAACTAAAAACAGAAAAATAAACATTAATTAAGAAAAACATAATCCTAGAAATTTTACCGAGACCACCAACCGATCGGATGGGCATCCATCTGATTCGGTTGGTTGAAAACCAATTTTTTTATTTTTTTTTTCTTTTTTTTTTTTTTTTTTTTTTTTTTTTTTTTTTTATACGTTTTACTCTTTTAATCTAAAAACTTTAAAATTTCACAAATTACAAACAATTTTATTACTAAAAACTAAGAAAATTAATCAAATCCCCGGCAGCGGCGCCAAAAACTTGATGTGCGTTTTATTAGTACAAGTTTTAAAATTTATAAACACGAATTATCCGATTATTATTTAGCACATACGAGCAAGTATACTCGTCCGGTGTAATAAAGGTGGGTAAGTCGAGATCGTCCCAAGGGATTTGGTTGTTTTAGTAATAAGAAAAACGTTTGTTAAATAAGGGTTGTCAATCCAAATTTATGTGAATATCAATTTAAAGGAAACTCAATAAAAACTAAACTTATACTTGTGTATAATTCATTGATTGGTAATTAGGAGTATTATGACAATTTAAGTATAAAGTTTGGTGTAAAACTTGTTATGATGCGCAACTAAAAATGAGTAGTTATACAATCTATGATGTATGTCATGTTTTAACTACCACTAAGAATTCTATCACCTAAATGACTCCTTTCGGACATATCAAATTAGTATGACAATTCTATAATCACATGGTTGTTTTGAAAATCAATACTTTTCTTATGAATTCCTACGAATCCTTTCGGTCCTTTTTCGTGATGAAATCGTCTCAAATCCATTTCAACAAGTAAATAAGATCTTTGTCAAGCATCTTATTCCATACTAATTTGGTGCATTAATATTTTGGAATAAAAACAAGTTGAAATTCCTTTCGGACCTATTTTTCAAAATATTGTTTTTACCGACAAATTAAGCAAGAAAAGATGTTATTTCAACAAACTCATAAAATAGATATGTTTTCATGCATCACCTTTTTCATAAGAGAATACTCCATTAACCAATCACATCATATACACAAGTATATCACAAATTACTCCATAAGAATCATATTAAAACACAAGTAAATAAGAAAACTTTCATAAAACTTAAAGTAACAATTGTTCATTGTAAGTATCAAGGTGTACCTAGTCTTGAGAATTACAATGAATACACTTGTGGAACTTTAGCAACCACACTCCTCCAATTGCTCACTAACGTAAGTAAACAACTCCACACTCGAACCAATGCTTGAGACTTTAACTCAACACGTTCTGGACGTTTTTACAACACTTAGTAAATTTTCAGGCAATATAAGATAAACTAATAAGATTTGGTGTAATACTAAGTTAGATATTGGTGGTACTAGTAATTCTAGACCCTAAGTAGTCATTATATAGCATAATGACACTTATCCTTCAAGTAAAAACGTCCCTCAATGGTTAATAAGCAGAAATGATCAGCCACACATGATTATGGGGAGTAAATACGTCCATTAATGCAAACTTGTAACTTCAGTCATCTCCATCCGATCGGTTTCTCACCATCTGATCGGATGGTCATTCTTTTGGCATGCTCCAACCGAATCGGATGCGATTTGCATCCGATCGGTTGGTAATTGTCTGAACATTATTTCTTTGTCTTTTCATTGTCGTTTTACGTTGCATGCATTATTTTTCTTTGTGGCATGACTTTATCCATTATAACTTGATATTTCCTTGATAATTACGTGTATAAAACTTGTCTTTATCAAATCTTTTTGTCCATGCGACGTTTCTTTCTTTCTTGATCTTCTTGAAACTCTCCAAAAATGCATAACCACTTCATTTCTTCATCTTTTAATCATTTTTACCTGCTTTTGGCTATATTTGCATGCATAAACACTTTTCCACGATTTAGTAACAAATATATACAAATATGACCAATTTCCACTCATAAAACAAACAATAACGCGACTAAAAACATGTTAATTTTGAGTGTTATCAATTACCCATTTCATGTATATCGTGGTAACTCTATAAATGGGTTAGTGTCACACCTCGCCAAGTTAGAAACGCGAGGGTGTAACTTCATGGATATCATCACAACACATGGTGTCTATAAGGGAATAACTACATGCAATAAAAATGGCAAAGTATAGACACAAAGTGTCATAACAATACCCGAAAGAAAACAACATGATAAACTCCAAACGCATAGATAAACCACTTCCAATGCAACTAAGGTCTCGTCTAATCACATCCTTCTATCTTATCCTTAGAAAGCTCACCTGAAAATGATGCTTAAAACGTCAACATAATGTTGGTGAGATTCATAGGTTTAGACACATATACACTCACAAGGCAACTAGTTTACTGTGATCATAAAACATAGCTGGACAAATAAATTATAGTTATCATATAGCTATATGTATTTGCAAGTCAATAATCACCCACAAAGGCAACAACACACATAAGGCAACATCAGGACGGCTCGTGTCCTCCGATCCCACAATGATTACAACAGGACGGCTCGTGTCCTCCGATCCCACAATGATTACAATAGGACGGCTCGTGTCCTCCGATCCCACAATAAACCACAATTAGGTCGCATGCGCGAGCAACAGGATAAGCATCCTCCTAATTGGAACACATATATATCCACACAAGCAAATAATCACACATATCATGCATACGATAACATTATAAGTCCAAGCTCTTTTGACACACACATAATCACAGTAACTTAAACATATAAGACAAGCATCATTCCTATCCCAAGTTTAAAACAAAGTAAAAATATGGGACTATGAACTCACCTCAAACCTTGCAGCTTCCACAAAACAAATCACAATCTATAACACACAAAAATAAATCCACATTACACATGGTCAAGCTAAAAGCTATAACCCATGTAATACACATATGATGGATGTCTAAGACTCATATGACCCACCATGGATCTCCTAGACACCATACTAACCACCACCATAACCTAACACTTACTAAATCCCTTGCACTTATAAAACCAGAAAACGCAGAATTTTTGGGTACATTCGCCCACATGAAATCACGACAAATAAATCTCAACAACTCACACCAAAAATTTACCATGGTCTCTCATAAGCATAGAAGCTAATCCCAGAAGGCCATGGACCAATAACACACACAGGCACTCAAAAGAAAATCAAACTTGTCAACTACTCAAATTCGGATCTGAACGCACACCAAAAAGTTTTGATTAACATAAAATACTTCCACAAGTTTTTATCGCGAATCCTTTTCGTGGTAGTCTATTATAACCTAATACTTAACTATTCCAGAAGGGCTAGTCAAAATACCATTTTTACAACCACAAAACACTATCAAACTTTTACCCAAATTCTGTCCCGGTTTGACAGCTTTGACACCTTAACAAAGAAAAATCAAAAGACCAACTTCCCGACCTTGAAATCAATTGTGGCTGGACTTTTTAGAAAGATCTTTCATTAAAATTCAATTTAGACCTAAAATTCGTGACTTAACTCTTCACCATCTATTATTTACACTCACATCTTTACAGCCTTAATTTTCTGTCCAAACCCTAACACGTAATCTAACGCGTTTTACACTCAATTCCATTAACCAATTACCATATTATTAACATCTAATCATCCCAACATGTTTTACTTCATTAATTTACAGAAGTATATAAACCCTAGATTCCATCATAATAATTATTACATGAATCATAACAATAATTAATTAATTACACGTAAGGGTTAACGATTTTACCTTGATTCTTGATTATTGCTTGAAAACTATGAAACCCTAATTTTTTTCTTCTTGTTTCCTCCTTGTGTCGACTTCAAATTGCAGGAAAATAGAGTTATGGGTCGTTGGTTTGGCTTATATGGGTAGGGGTTGGGCTTGTTTGGGTTAGATTAGGATTCCTTGGGCCTAAGAGTCATATTTGGACTCAAATTGGGTTTCCTTTTCCCTTGTTTTTCTTTATAGCCGATTTTTATATACATATATATATATATATATATATCTTTTTATATTTTTTTTTATTAAATTAATTTATTACACTGAAAACCTCATACTTTTGATAGTTTATAAATACCCGTAGCTAATCCTAACGTCTTACGCGATAAACCTCAGTTTTTACGACAAACCGGAAAATTATCATTTTCAAAACAAAGTTTCCAAAAATAGATTTTCACTCTTTTATAAGCATAACACATAAAAACAAACTCCTCGTAACTTGCTAACGCTCAAATACTTGAACGAAGACTCGTTACGCAAAACCACAAAAACACCAAAAACTACACAAGTCATTTCTACACCACAAAGGTGATCAAAATGAACTTTCCCAAATTCCAAACTTTCCAAATCACAATAAAACCACTTACGCAAAGGGATTTAGTGCTAAAACTCACCTATATCACACTTATATCACTTCAAACACCTAGGACACACCAAACAAACGTCAACCGAGTCAAGACTTTAGTCAAACTGACCTGCCAAAACCACGGTTGTTACAGTTAGTAGTAACTTAGTATGGCCAGTCAATATGTTCATCGTGAATACACATTTTGTAGTCCCCATACATGCTTTTTATATTTTTTTTCTCTTGATTTATTTATGCACTTGTTACCATGTGAATGTGAATGTAGCTAAAGTCGAATATTGTGCAACACCTTCTTTTAATACATGTTTCATCCTTTGCACATCAAAGTACGTATGATCTCATTTGCTAAAATATGTGGTAATAATGCAACATTAATTAAGAATGTGCGTGGTATATTGCAATGAGTTTATTTATCGATTATGTTACATAAATCCAATATTTTGTGATATATGCCAACTTTTATCTTGTAGGTTCCATGTTTTCCATATTCCTTTATTGATTGTTCCTACTTGGCATTCCATATGGCTGGTTCCACCACTTTAGAGGGTTCGAATGACGAAACAATTGAAACTGTGCAAAAACAAGATATGCATGTGTTTATCTCTAGGATGACCCAGGATGACCTTGATTCTGTTATTTCTGACTTTGGCATCCCTGAGGATTTGCACCCTCGTCTTCCTCATCCTGGTTTTTTCATGAGCAATATTAACCCAAGTAAAGTGATTGGCCTTTATTATCATTTTTTCACCATATCCGGTGTGCGCGTCCCTTTTACTAAGTTTCTATTGAATGTGATAAAATTTTTCAAGGTGCACATCAGTCAAATTGTTCCTCTTGGTCTTAACCGTATTACCAATTTTGAGATTTTTTGTCGTGCTCTTCGCATCATACCTCGAGTGGTCTTGTTTCGTGTTTTCTACATGTTGTGCAAGCAAGGTGATTGGTTTTCATTTTCTCGTCGTGATGGTGCTCCTCAGTGTTTTTATGAGCGTTGGACTGGGTTAAAAGAGTGGAAAGATCATTTCTTTCTTATCGACCGACGAGCTATTCCAATGGCTATGCCATGGCGGCACCGTGAAGAGGCGAAAAGTGTACCGCTTTTAAGGGGTCATTTAAGCCCGAATTCGTGATTATTTGATCAAATATTGCCCTAAATCGTTCCTTTTGTCATTTTAGGTACTTTTGGAGAGAAATCTGGAAAAAGAAGCATTTTGGACGTTTTTTGAGCATAAAAGTGAAGAAAACGGCAATGTCTCAATTTTCCTTGCTGGAACAGTACCTGACGGCGTCAAGACTCTCCACATGACGGCGTCAAGAGTTACAAAGGAGGTGGAAGTGGAAAATACACGTGACGATCCAGAGAGTTTTTAAGCTTGTGGCCTGACGGCATCACACAAGGCCGTCAGGGTCCAAACATTAGTGACGGCCTAGAGTATTTCTACACATGATGGCATCACAAATAGATCTAGGCAATACGATTTTATCATGGCGGCGAGTTGACGGCGTCACAATCTAACACATGACGCCCTCACGATGTAATATCTATATATAGTTTTCCAAATTTCATTCATTAGTGTGCAACTTT
Source organism: Artemisia argyi (assembly GCA_030686995.1). Classification (NCBI taxonomy): domain Eukaryota; kingdom Viridiplantae; phylum Streptophyta; class Magnoliopsida; order Asterales; family Asteraceae; genus Artemisia; species Artemisia argyi. The sequence continues at coordinate 60,979,430 of CM060691.1, read as the reverse complement.
GAGAGAATAAACCCTGGTCCGAATTTTATCAGCTTTTCAAGGGTTTCAACCCCTTTATTCTTTCATGTTCAATTAAAGATAAGTATTCCTTCAAATCATTCAATATGTCTATGTGTTGTTTGATTATATCTTACGCTTGTCTTTTATTTAACATGCTAGGCTAGATCTTTCTTGTGTTTGCTTAGATGTAGTGAAACCTAGATGTTAATTATGGGTTGATTGTTTGTTTATAATTGTTACGGATGATTGTATTCGATGTTAGGCTTAAGAAAACTGGCAGACTTCCATTGGTAAGTTGCTTGAACGTCTTAAGAAACATGATCGGAGGTGTACTACGATTTTTGGTTGTATTTAATGCGTAGGAGAATTCTAATGATCCCATGTTAGGAGCTTCTAACGGCTCGACATAGGAGTGAAGTAGGATCCTATAGAGTTAGGGAATATTGTACACGGCCCTACGACTAGTATTAAGGAATATGACCCGTCATCCATGCAATTGTAACAAGCTAATCAACCTGTAAAAGATATCTAGGGAGTAATGAAGTCTAAGTAAACACAACTTTCCTCATTATTGTTTCCACCACATTAGTATAATTAATTTTGTTTTCATTTCTTTTATTTTATTTTGATTGCATTAGTAGTTAATTGGGTTAGTTGGCTAGCAACTAATTCCGCCCACTCCTTCAAAACCCGATATTTTACTTGCTTTCATAAAAATATAAAAATACAAAAAGAATCATCCCTCACCTCTAGACCTAGTTTAGTAGGCTTCCTAATCCTAGCTTGAGTTGAACGATCAATCCCCCGGTACTTGTCACTATACTATACTAAAACGATCAGGTACACTGCCTGGTGGAGGTTGTAAGCTTCTCAAGATCCCTTGAAAGGTAAAACCTGTTGCGAGGGCGCAATTCCCACGTATCAAGTTTTTGCAGCCTGTTGATATAAATAATGTCTAAAAATGTTATTAATATTTCTCAATAAACCTATGTTTTGATAATATCAAAACTCAAATGAAATTAAGTCAAGATTAAGACGTAAACAAGTATTTAGTAATAAATATTTACCTCTACATCTAATATCACTTAAGGTATGCATAAACTAAGCATCTTATGCATTACATGATCAAAGGAAACCTTGTCTTAAGACATAACATTTTATAAAATGATATAAATATTTTATATATATTTGTAAATCATTTTTGGTATAGTTATATTAAACCACAAAGATATGATTTCAAATTTCCAACCAAAAAGGGCAAATTTTATCCAGAAAAACTTTTCCAACGTTCAGGAGGGCGGCCCCCTTAATTTTACTAGGCGGCCCCTTTAATCATTAAGGGGACCGGCCCCTAATTAAGGGGACCGGCACGCTCCAGAACAGTAATTTCTGGCCCTATAAATATTGGATCATTTCACTTATTTTTCTCACCTTTTTGCACTATAAACTTTCTGATCCAACCTCCATTTCTAGATCTAAAAACCTTTGATCATATAATTCATAAGTCTTTGTTTCCAAGTGATCCAAAGCTTCATCCACTCAAGTGCAAGAAGAAGAACACTCCTCTACATCCATCTAATTGTAGTAGTGTTGTGATTAGCTAGTTTCATATTGTAGTAGTGTTAGATATTTATAAAAGTGTTGTGTGAGTTTGTTGATTGTAGAAACTAGGTGTGTTGTAAAGTAGTTTAGTAGTTGTGACTTAGTTGTGCATAGAAGAAGGTGTGAAGTTGACAAGGTGTGAAGTCTTGAAGAAGTTGTGAAGGTGTGAAGAAGGTGTGAAGCCTTGAAGAAGTTGTGAGATTGGTTCTAGCTACGATTAGAACTCGACATTTAGCTTAGTGTCGTTAACTCGTGTAAGCCAAGGTGTGTAAGGTTTCTCCACCATAAGGAGTTTGTTGACATAGTGAAGAAAACTCTCGAGTGTGATACTCGGGGAGTGGAGTAGGGCAAGGAAGGTGTCCTTGTAGCCGAACCACTATAAATTCGTGTGTTGTGGTTTGATCTTTCTAACTCTATCTTTTCTTCATTACATTTCAATACTTTCATTATTAGATTAGAATTGCTTATATTGGTTGTCACTTGAATTCACTTGAGATCGAATCGAAAGTTTTTAATAAGCTACAAAATATTTTGGTAATAAATTTAAAAAGGACGTAAAACTATTCAACCCCCCTTCTAGTTTTCCACAATTGGTATCAGGAGCCACGTCTAGCAAAATCTTTAAAATATATTGTATTTTAAAACTTGTAACGATCTATGAAATCTGAAAAATATTTAGAAGGGCAATCTATGCAAAGACCACCACTATTTGAAAGTGATGGATTTTTATATTGGAAAAATCGATTCGAAACTTATGTGAAGTCAAAAGATCTAGATCTTTGGCATGTTATTACTAATGGTGATTTTTTACCTATTCAAAATAACCCCGAAACAAAGAAAGATGAAATCGTACCTTTTGAAAAACAAAATGATGATTTAAAAAGAAAACTTGCTAAAAATAATGAAGCAAAAATGGTTATTTATAATGCGCTACCACGTAAAGAGTACGAAAGGATCTTTATGTGTGAAACCGCAAAAGAAATTTGGAACTCTTTACTAATAACTCACCAAGGTAATAGTCAAGTCAAAGATAATAAGATAGATCTACTTGTTCAACAATATGAGCAATTCACGATTCCGGAAGAGGAATCAATTGATAATGCTTTTGCTAGATTTAACACTATCATCACAAGTTTAAAAGCACTTGATGAGAATTTTTCTAGTAATAATTTTGTTAGGAAGTTTCTTAGGGCTCTTCATCCAAAATGGCGAGGTAAAGTGACGGCTATTGAAGAATCAAAGAATTTGTCAACATTGCAACTTGATGAATTAATTGGAAATCTAAAAGTTTACGAAGTTATTATTAAGAAGGATTCCGAAATGGTCAAAGAAAAACGAGAGCAAAGCAAGTCAATCGCCTTGAAAGCTAGAAAGGAATCTAGTATCGAAGATAGCTCATCTTCCAAAAGTGATGACGAAGAATACGCCATGGCCGTAAGAGATTTCAAGAAATTCTTCAAAAGGCGAGGAAGATTCGTAAGACAACCGCATGATGAAAAGAAGACATTTCAAAAGAATAAGGATGACAAGAACAACAAGATTGAAAGGAAATGTTTCAAGTGTGGTGATCCAAATCACCTCATTGGAAAATGTCCAATGATGACAAGAGATCAAAATCAAAGAGCTTTTTTTGGAGGCGCTTGGAGTGATAGTGATGAAGATGAGAAAGAAACGACAAAAGAAGAGAAGTGTCTTATGGCGAATACATCAAATGAGGTACGTTCCGAAACCGAATATTTTAGTGATGAAAGCTTATCATTAGATGAAAAAGACCTAGATAATGAATATAATAGGCTATGCAAATTAGGACAACTAGTAATGGCCAAAAACAAATCACTAAAATACATAAACAATCAATTGGAAAATGAAGTACTAGAACTAAAAATTAAAATACATCAACTTGAAAAAGGTAAAGAAATTTTTGAAGAATGTAAATCATGTCAAGAGCTTAAAGGTGAAAACGAAATACTTAGGGAAGAAATTCACAAACTTGATAAATTTGAAAATAGTAGTCACTCACTTAGTAAAATAATAAGTATTCAAAGATCATCCGGAGATAAAACCGGTTTAGGATTTAATTCAAATGAAGCTTCAACAAGTGAGATTAAAAATGTCAAATTCGAAAATGAACCTAATGAACAAAAACCTCTAAAATCTAATCCTAAGTATATACTTATTAATGATAGAAAAATATCTCTTGCCAACAATGAAGAAGTAAAAGCTTTTTATAAACCGTCTTTAAAAAACGAGGTAGGATCTTCTAAATCTAAGACAAGATCTAAACACCACCACCTAGAAAACCAAATAATCCTAATCCTAGGTCTAAAACACCTCAACCAAGAAGAAACCAAAATAGGCAAAACTATAATAACAATAGTAATCAAATGTGGAACTACCAACAAAGCTACAATCCTTGGGGTATACTACCACCTTTCATGCATCCTAGTTAAATGTTAAACATGTTTGGACCAAACAACTTTGGACCAAAGAGACAATGGGGATCGAATGGCTAGATGAATATTCCTTGAGGCAATCTTGAAGTTTCTCTCAACATAGACTTTTTCAAAGTCTATATGTCATCTTGATGATTTTGAAGATTTTTTTGAAGACCACCGGGTACGCCATTCTTTCACAACTCATTGCCATGCTTAGATAAATATGCTTTATTTGATTACATTGTTTGCATAGATATAGCTTGCTATTTCCCTCTATTTGTTCGATCATATATATATATATATATATATATATATATATATATATATATATATATATATATATACATATATATATATATACATATATATATACTTACTTGCACATAACCTAGATACGTCATTAGTTGACTTTCTAGAACTTCAGGAAATTGTTCATTATTGAACCCTTTCCTTCCCCCTCGCGTTATTCTATTAAGTCCTCTTTTAGAAGACTCATGATGATGAAGGGATATGAGTCAAGTGGACTTTTATCATGCAAGAACGCCTTCGCACGTGAACACTATGGATGAAACAAACTCCTTTCGCCGACTATATTCTATCTCCGCTATTATCTTTCAAACCTCACCCATCAACCCATCTTTCACTCACATTTATACTTATATATATATATATATATATATATATATATATATATATATATATATATATATATATATATATATATATATATATATATATATATACACACATATTCACATATTCCCGAACATACCTCAAACCTCTCATCAACTTAACACTTTGATCATTTTATCCAAAATTGTCAAAGGCACATTTTAATTATCGAGACGGTAATTAAAAATTGTTAAGTATCTTATCATCGTGCCAATAAACACTTACGTATTTTTGATATATTATAAATCTAATTATATACGTATAATTATATTTGTTCCAGAAACTGATTCCGCGAAAATTGTAAAATTTAATGGGCGGCCCCCTTAAAGATTAAGGGGACCGGCTTGTTATCGGGGGCGGTCCCCTTAATGTTTAAGGGGACCGGCCATCTGACACTCTCAAATCCGTTTTCCACCTTATTTCCATTCCCAAACACTCCATTTGCTCATATATTTCTTCCCCACCACTGCTGAGTACGAACCAAAACACCCAAAACCATCAAAATCCTCCACCATATCACCAATCCGGGGTTGTTTCGCAAGGGGCAAACGTTAACCAAACATATAACAACATCTTTTGTAAGTTTTCCAACATGCATTTCATCACATTTCATTCAATTTGGTGTCTAATCAATAATTAGGCATTTTATTAAAATTTATTTTAATTCAAATTTTAGTGAAATAGAAGCTAGGAATTGAACTACCAAATGCTTCCCATAGGATTAGGATGATGTATTGCAACTCAAATTTAGTATAACATATCATTTTGTCAAAATCATTAATCGCCGATAAACCCTTGTTGAATTTTATTTTTCAAAAGGCACATTGTTGATATAACTCTTAAAAACTATTCAAAACTTACTACATTACATTGTTTTAATGTTATAAACAATCAAAACATACTTTTCAATTCGTTATAAAATGGTTCATGAAGACAACATGGGCGTTTGGTTCATGAACAAACTATAACTATATGTGGCTATTTGAAACTTAAAACTAGCTCATAAAATTTGTTAATACTACTAGAATCAATAGATGTCATCAAGATATATAATCAATATATATATTGATGTTTTAGGATAATTTTATCTAGTTAAGGGAGCGTTTGGTTTATCTCGAAAAAGATATTTTTGAAAACTAAAATTCGCATTTTAATCTTTTAAACAAGCTTATGTTGTGTCAAACTCTTATGAAATGGAAGATATATAATCTAATATATATCTAGCCTTACTTCGAAATGAATTATGATATCATACTCTTTAACGTCATATATTCTAAACGAGTTTAAAATCAAAAATACACGGAACATTGTGAAACTACTTCATAGAATATTTTTTTTGTGTCGAAGTAGAATTTCATTCCACAAATATTGAATATATATATATATATATATATATATATATATATATATATATATATATATATATATATATATATATATATATATAACATATGCATGATAGTTGTTTTTATATTAATTTTATTTTTGTTGTTATATTGTTTAGGTGAAAATGCCTAAGACCACGGTTGGTGATGTCTCCAAAACCAAACAATACATTCCAAATGTCTCTTCTACTCCCAGCATGTCTCCTTCAGTTGCATGTTTCTATCGTCCTATTGAAAATAGAAACATTCACGAAGGAAGAATTGTCGATCCATCTTTCTATGAATCTGATCAAACCGAACGAATGATCTCCAATATTCGTTTTGAATGTCTTTTCCAAATCAATGAACCAATCATTCCTTGTTTTATCCTCGACTTCTATAGCCAAGTGACGGTGCAAACCGATCCCTATGGTCATCTCCTCATTTCCTTCATGATTCAAAATCAATTCATCACTCTTACTCTTGCTCAATTTGGAAATATTCTTAGAATCCCATACAACGGCCAAGCCGTTTTCTCAAATGAATGGGATCTTTCCTCTCTTGAAAGAAATCGTCCTCAGGATGGCCCCTACTATTCTGAGATTCCTAGTCCTGAAGACATTCGACGAATGCTTGAACTAGAACATCGTACGACTAGTCGAGTAATCAAGTCGAAGAATGTCGATATTCATGCAAATCAAATCCTCCTCAAAGAGTTAAGCCAAGATATGAAAAAGTGGGAAGAACTCATTCGCGAGAATGCGTTTGGTACTGGTGGTCACCGTGATCATGTCACGGCGAGCATTGCCCACATGTTGTATTGTGTAGTTGCTGAAGAGCAATACAACTTGGCTTATCTTTTTATTCATCGAATCATGTCCGCCAAAAACATCCCAAATGCAAATCTTCCTTATGGTATGTTCCTCATACGACTTTATCGTTATGTGATGGAACATTACCCACATCTTCAAAGAGATTACTACGTTCATATCCTTCCTACTTTGAACCAACTTACTCGTGTTCGTACTCGTCGTTCTCGAAGTGACAAAGGAAAATCTCGTGTTCCTTTGTATTCTAGGCCTCGTGGTTCTACATCGCATCGTGAGGATGATGATGATGAGGAGGAAAACACCTCACGTGTTAGTACTCCATCCCACACGACCTTTGTTGAAAATCTTTCCGATATTGACGATACCGAGTATCAAGTTCCTCTTCCTCATGAACGTACCGATGAGCTTCTCTTCACTCGTCAAACGTCCATCATCAACCGCCAACAACAAATACATGAAGAACTTCGAGGAGGATTCAAATCCGTTGGGAAGATGTTTAGGAAGATGCTTGGAAAGAAGAAGAAGTAGAAGATATTGACGTATTGCTACTTGTTATTATTTGTTTCTATTAGACATTTGTATGGTTTGCTATTTGTCCGATTTATTCGGAAATACTTGTGTTTTTTTTCTTGTTTATCTCTTGAATGACGTTTAGACTTTAACTATTATCATGCTACTATCTTATTGTTATGCTATGCTTCTTTTCAATGTGGATTATAATATGTTAATTTGCATGCAAAATTTGGTTATATATATATATATATATATATATATATATATATATATATATATATATATATATATATATATATATATATATATATATATATATATATATATATATATATGTTTATATATCATCATTCCTAGAGTATATACTTCTAATAGAGCTTGCTGGAAAAACACACTTGAAAAATCACCAAATTCTGCAAATTTTGGGTTTCTGGTCGTCTGGGAAAACACCAGATGGGCGGCCCCCTTAATTCCCTAGGCGGTCCCCTTAATCATTAAGGGGGCCGGCATACAATTAAGGGGACCGGCCATCTGGAACTGGATTCACTGTTTTCTTTTGCATCTTGTGAACCCTTTCTTTAGTTTCAGCTACCATTTCTCATTTTAACCCAACTAATTTTAGAATCTCATTCAACCATTTCAAATACATACCTAAATCAACCATTTCCATACTATAAATTCCCTCCACAATCACCATTCTTCATCTCATCATTCACCATCTAAATCATCATGACTCCACCAAGCACCTCACACTCCAAAGCCTCCAAGAAACAAAAGCTTGTGGTCATCCCCCCAAAACAACTCTTCATTGACTTAACAAATGAAGACAACAAAACCCCATCATCTCCACCCAAATGCTCATCCCCAAGTGCACCCAATGCACCATCTAAAACACCTTCCACTCATGGAACTTCCTCATCCTCCATACCCTCAACCTCATCAATCAATGACTACATCAACTCACACTTGTCACCACAAGTATCATCCCCACTTCCTACACAAGAACCTATCTCCACCCATCTTATCATTTCACTCTCACCAATAACACCTCTTGATGCTCATCTCTCATCTCCACCAATTACACCACCATTCTTTGCCAATCCCGTACCTTGGAGGCTACTTGAATCCCATGGGGATACTTGTCTTTGTTGCATCCACAACCGCACCGTCATCTTTGGACTTAGAGATGAAATTCAATATATGTTTTCATATATTGAACATTTGCTTACCAACCCACCACCACCACCACCACCAACTCCACCATCCTCTCCAATCATTCCTCCACCACAATTCTCACCCATTCCTCCACCATCACCATCATGCTCTCCAAATTAAGCATATGATATGCTTAATAAATAAAACCCCTACCACTCTTTTGCTTGCAAGCTCTATGAAAACCATGTACTCTTTGCATGAAGATGTATTTTCCTAGTTGTTAGTGTGTGAACTAGCTTTTCTACTTGTAATCCTTATTGCCACTTGTATGTTGTGTCTTGACACAACCATTTCTTTAATATGAATGCTTTCTTTCAAACATGCTTAATTATTTCCTTATCACCTTATACATGTTTGCATGCATATACTTGTGCTTCTAATATTTTTGTTTTACAAAGCATTCCATAGCTCGTTCTCTTGGTGCCCCCAAACGAGGGAGAGTACACATCAAGGGGGAGATATCTTCCCGTCAAATTTTCACATTTGAAAATTGTCGGCATAACCTTTTTGATTCTACAAAAAGGGGGAGAAGTAAATATAAACTCACTAAAATACTTGTTTAAAAACTAATTTTTGAGTTAATGAGTTTAAGCTTTGTAATCATCAAAAAGGGGGAGATTGTTGATATAAATAATGTCTAAAAACGTTATTAATATTTCTCAATAAACCTATGTTTTGATAATCACAAAACTCAAATGAAATTAAGTCAAGATTAAGACGTAAACAAGTATTTAGTAATAAATATTTACCTCTACATCTAATATCACTTAAGGTATGCATAAACTAAGCATCTTATGCATTACATGATCAAAGGAAACCTTGTCTTAAGACATAACATTTTATAAAATGATATAAACATTTTATATATATTTGTAAATCATTTTTGGTATAGTTATATTAAGCCACAAAGATATGATTTCAAATTTCCAACCAAAAAGGACAAATTTTATCCAGAAAAACTTTTCCAACGTTCAGGAGGGCGGCCCCCTTAATTTTACTAGGCGGCCCCTTTAATCATTAAGGGGACCGGCCCCTAATTAAGGGGACCGGCACGCTCCAGAACAGTAATTTCTGGCCCTATAAATATTGGATCATTTCACATATTTTTCTCACCTTTTTGCACTATAAACTTTCTGATCCAACCTCCATTTCTAGATCTAAAAACCTTTGATCATATAATTCATAAGTCTTTGTTTCCAAGTGATCCAAAGCTTCATCCACTCAAGTGCAAGAAGAAGAACACTCCTCTACATCCATCTAATTGTAGTAGTGTTGTGATTAGCTAGTTTCATATTGTAGTAGTGTTAGATATTTGTAAAAGTGTTGTGTGAATTTGTTGATTGTAGAAACTAGGTGTGTTGTAAAGTAGTTTAGTAGTTGTGACTTAGTTGTGCATAGAAGAAGGTGTGAAGTTGACAAGGTGTGAAGTCTTGAAGAATTTGTGAAGGTGTGAAGAAGGTGTGAAGCCTTGAAGAAGTTGTGAGATTGGTTCTAGCTACGATTAGAACTCGACATTTAGCTTAGTGTCGTTAACTCGTGTAATCCAAGGTGTGTAAGGTTTCTCCACCATAAGGAGTTTGTTGACATAGTGAAGAAAACTCTCGAGTGTGGTACTCGGGGAGTGGAGTAGGACAAGGAAGGTGTCCTTGTAGCCGAACCACTATAAATTCGCGTGTTGTGGTTTGATCTATCTAACTCTATCTTTTCTTCATTACATTTCAATACTTTCATTATTAGATTAGAATTGCTTATATTGGTTGTCACTTGAATTCACTTGAGATCGAATCGAAAGTTTTTAATAAGCTACAAAATATTTTTGTAATAAATTTAAAAAGGACGTAAAACTATTCAACCCCCCTTCTAGTTTTCAACAGCGCCGCAGCTCGGGGAATAGTTATTGTCTAGGTTAGGATTTCTTTTTATTAGGTCTACTTGCTAGATTCCTTTCTAGTAAGATTTTATTTTTATTTTTAGGTTTTCTTTAGTCTATCTTATTTCTTCATGTCTTTGTTCATAACCCTTACCATCCGACATCATGGAAGGTGGTAACATCTTTGAACCCATCAACCCACTACAACAAAACCACCCACAAAACCCACCTCTAGCAAACCAACCTCCTAGGCCCCGAACTTTAGGAGAGTATTCCTGTCCTAGCCACCAAGGCTATCGAAACACTATTGAGCTCACTCAAGGAGCCAATGTGTCCCACTTGCGATCCGACACCATCCGGTTAGTGCAAAGCGGATGTGCATTCCATGGACTTCGTTCCGAAGATCCTAACCAACATCTCAAGGATTTCCTTAAAATCGTAGATTCCATAGACCTTGATGTTGTGACTAGAGAGTCGACCCAATTACGTCTATTCTAATTCTCTCTACGTGATCAAGCTAGTCAATGGCTTGAACGTTTACCCGCGGGATCCATCACCTCATGGGATGATCTCCAACTCGATTCCTTGCTCAATTTTTCCCACCGGGGAGAACTACCAAGCTTAGAAATGATATCTTGATGTTCCAACAACGTCAAGGTGAAACTCTATATGAAGCATGGACTCGTTTCAAGGACTTACTCCAAAAAGTCCCTCATCATAGCATAGATCTTTGGCTCCACGTCCAAATCTTCTATGACCATATCGATCTCTCCACAAGGCTAACCATTGACCAATCGGCCAGTGGCAAGCTACGTGATCTAAGTGCGGAAGAATCATGGGAACTCATAGAAGATCTTGCTCTCTATGACAACGAAAGTTGGAATGATCCCCGTGATTTGAACAAAACGGTCAAGGCAATATCTTTGCCTTCGAACAATTCTAGCACTCCCGACCATAGGATCATGGAACTTAAGGACCAAGTCAAGTTTCTCATGAAATCTTACCAAGCTCCTAAGCCTTCAAGCCAAGTGAACAAAATCACTTCTTCATGCGAATTATGTAGTGGTCCCCATGACACTCGTGATTGCGTGGAACTCCCCGGACAAGCTTTTGTGGATTACGCATCCTCGCGTACTGACGAAGCGGGAGACAAGTGGTACACTTTCAAACCGAGCCAAACCCTTACGATGATTCCTACAACCCTTCTTGTAAAAATCACCCGAACCCTTAGTAAATTGTGGGATGATGATTATCTTAAGCCGGTCATGGAAGATGCCGATGGGAATGGTATGTCCATCCCTGTAATTATTTTCATATATATAATGTTCTCATAATTGTATATCTGTTTTGTTTGTTTTGTAGTGTAGAGCATGGCGAGATTCCTTCGTTTACCTTCTTTGCAAGGTACCAAAATTACCACCGAGCCGATGTATGAAGGAGACCCTACTGGTCAGCCCACCTTTATTCAGTCGATTGGAGATTACACTAGGGCTCCTGGTTCTCCTAGTGATGTTATTCCACCATTGACTTCTGACCAAGCCAGGGTGACTCGACCTGATCCTCGGTCGAGGTCCAAAGGCAAAGGTACTTCTAGTTCCATCCCTCCGTCTAGTAGGCAGAAGACTGGAAGTACCTCGGGGATATCTAGTGCACAGAAGGGGGCTTCCAGAAAATGTAAGCTAGCGATGGTTGATTCTCAGCAAGAGAATGATGATGTTTCGATCGATATTACTAAGGCAGTTGCGCACAACCATGATGTTACTGATCCTCGAGGTGATTCCTCGACTGAGGAATCTTTAGAGGAGTCTGAGCATGATCTTTCCTCGAGAGAGACTCATCGTGCTAGTAAAGGTATGTCCCTTGTTTGGTTTCCTTCCTTCTTATGAGTTTGTTTAATTAAGTGTTTCTATTTTATTTTGGCAGGTTCATATGTGACCAAGGCATCGACTGACGTTGCAGGTGTGGGTACTTCAAAGCAAGTTGCGAGCAACTTGGGAGATTACATCAGATGATCGGTATAACACAAAGGCAACTTGTCGTGAAATGCTCTCACAGTTGTCTACTCCGGTAGAGCAGAAATTTCAACGCAGCTTCTCTTATAAGGATGCTCTTCGGCATTGTTATGATAAGCTAGGGACAGCTGTGTCAACTGTTGCTGACCTGCTTGACCGGGATGAGGATTTGTGGTTATCCCATGAGGAGCTTAAGGAGGAGCATGAGAAACTTAAAGAGAAGTATAAGGAACGCAAAGCTCAGGTTCTTTCGTTACAGCAGGAGAAGAAAGATTTGGAGGTTAAGTTGGACAAACATAATAAGGAAGTCGGTTTAGAAGAATCTCTCAAGAGGTGTATGAACGAAAAGATTATAGGTCAGAAGGAAAAGATTGCTTTACTTGAAAGTGAGAAGGAAAGAGCTGTGAGAGATTTGCTTCCAACTGTTGTGTCTCGTCTCCTGAAGAGTGAGGAGTACCAGAAATATCATGCTTGTTTTCAATGTTTATCTTTCTCAGCAGGTTATATTGCAGGATTAAAGATAGCTCGTTCCCCAGAGGTGTATGAGGAGTTGGTCGCATCTGCGACTGATTTGGACGTGGATGCCGAGAAGACATTTGAACCAGCCTTCGAGGAGCTCTTTGAAACCACTTATTCTTATATCGAGCAAGTCAGTGCTAGTTATTCTTCCTCTGTTACTGAGCTTCTCGACATCCATCCCGAGTATGCTGAGCCAGAAGGCGCTCCCGAGACTTAATGTGACATTTGTTCCACCATCTTTTTGTGTTTACATTCACAAACTTTAAGTCATGATATTTGGTTCAATTTGTAATGACTTGATTATTTCTGGCACTTGTATTCACGAACATGCTTTGTCGTGACCTTTATCTTGCTTTGTAGTAGCTTTTTTATTTGTATTTGACTGATTATCATGCCATTCGAGGTTACTTACGTGATTCCTCATTCTTCTTCTTTTTTTTTACTAGTTTGTAGACTTGTTCGTTAAATTTACAAAGCACATGTTTCGTTCATACTTTGTGAACAGCACATTCGGATTTTTCATTCATCCCATGTGAATAGCACATTTGGGTATCTTAAAGAACATGTTAAGTTGACCACACAAAGACTTAGTTCATCCTTTGTGAATAGAACATTCGGATTTTTTGTTCATCCCATGTGAATAGCACATTTGGGTAACTTAAAGAACATGTTATATTGCCCACACAAGGACTTAGTTCATCCTTTGTGAATAGCACGTTCGGATTTTTTGTTTATCCCATGTGAATAGCATGCTTGGGTTTTAGATAACCTTTAGTGAATAGCACTTTTAAAGAATATACATTGACTACATCATTTGACAGGAGGTAGCTAACCATCCTTCGGAGTCACATAATAATTTGTCTAAGTTCATAACAATCTTTGGGAAAATTGCCGAACCACACATGGGTTGGCTATATCATTCATTTTCATTTAAATAAGTGAACTACATAAGATGTACAAAGCATTTCATACAATAGATTTAAAGATAACACTTTCGGAGGTTTATTACGTGCCACTTTCGTGGTATTTCGTCGCCCTCCATTGTTGCCAACTTGTACGACCCACTCTGGAATGCTTCCAATACTTGGTAAGGACCTTCCCAAGTTGGGCCTAACTTACCTTGATTTTCAGCTTTACTAGCCTCGTTCCTGCGGTACACATATTTGCCTGGGCGGAACGACACTGGGCGAACCCTCTTGTTGTATTCTTGCTCCATTTTCTTCTTATACTTGGCCTCCTTGATTGCTGCCATCTCTCTTCGTTCTTGCAAAAGATCCAAGTTTAACCGAAGTTCATCGTTGTTAAGAGCTTCGTTAATCATCATGACTCGGTGTGTGGGCATCCCAATCTCTGCTGGTATGATGGCTTCACTTCCATAGGTTAGGCTGAAGGGTGTTTCACCATTGCTTTGTTTAAGCATAGTCCGATGCGCCCATAACACATTTGGCAATTCATCAACCCAACCTGCTCTGACCCTGCCTAGCCTTGTTTTCAGTCCTTCCATGAGACTCTTGTTTGCTCGTTCCACTAGACCATTAGCTTGGGGATGAACCACTGCTGTGTTCATTTGCTTGACGTTCAACCTTTCAAACCATCCCTTGAATTGGTCGTTGGCGAACTGGGTTCCATTGTCGGTAACAATGATCCTTGGTATGCCAAATCTACACACTATGTTTTCCCACACAAACTTTTTCACATCCTTCCCACTTATCTTTGCCTCAATCCATTTAGTAAAATAATCAATAGCAACAAGGATAAACTTGACCCTTCCAGGACTTCTGGTAGAGGCCTCACAATGTCCATTCCCCATTGATAAAAAGGCCATGGTGCCATTATTGACATCATGTTTGTCTTTGGAAGTCGTGGTACTGGCGAGTGTATTTGACATGAATCACACTTTCGGATCTCCTGACGTACATCCGAATGCATGGTTGGCCAATAGTATCCTTATCTCATAGCTTTAGCCACCACAGACCTGGGACCTGAGTGCATTCTGCAGGATCCCATGTGGATCTCTCGAATGACGTAGTTAGCTTGCAAAGGGCCTACACATCTTAACAAAGGAACCATATAAGATTTTTTGAATAACACACCATCCTCCATCACATATTGGGGCAGTTTGAGCCTGAGCTTCCGCCTCTCGTTCGGACCCTCAGGCCATTCATCTTTCTCTAGACACCTTATGATTGGAGTCATCCATGTGACACCTTCCTCTTCTACCACTGTGTTGACTTCCTTGAGTTCCGTGGATCTTTCATTCAAAACTTCCACCAAGACTTGCTTGGTTAGTTCGGAGAACGTTGTGGCAGCTAGCTTACTTAAGGTATCCACTTTGCGATTGAGGGGACGAGGAACGTGTCTTATCCTAAACTTGTGGAACCCTTCAACATACTCTCTAGCCTTTTTGAGGTATCGAATCATGCTTTCTCCTCTTGCTTCAAATTCACCATTAACTTGGTTTGCCACCAAGTTTGAGTCAACATACACCCGTAGTTTTTGGATCCCCATCTTTCTTGCCGTGCACATCCCAGCTAAGAGAGCCTTATATTCGGACTCGTTGTTTGAACTTAGGAAGTTCAGGTGCAGAGCATAGGTATACTTAACTTCCTCTGGACTGGTGAGCACCCAACCAGCCCCATCTCCATCCTCACCGGATGCTCCGTCGGTGAAAAGTGTCCATACGTCCCCATCGTTTTTCCAGTCGTTTTCTTCCTGGTCTATTTCCATGTCTATGTCCGGGACTGCCGTGACAACAAGTGGTCCATCTTGTACGCCCGGATTGCCTTGTTGAACTGGCCCCACCGGCATTTCTGCAAGAAAATCCACTAAGACTTGACCTTTAACAGAGTTTCTTGGTTTATATTCAATGTCAAATACCCCAAGTTCTATGGCCTATACCATAAGCCTTCCTGACGTTTCTGCCCTACTCAGAATTTGCCTGATAGGTTGATCAGTGATGACTCTTATGGGGTGTGCTTGAAAGTACCTCTTGAGCCTTCGAGATGTGTGTAGTAGAGATAAGGCTAGCTTTTCCATCGGAGAATAATTGATTTCTACATCATGTAATGTTCTACTAACGTGATGAATTGGGACTTGCTTGCCCCCTAATTCGGCCACCAATACTGCGCTTACTGCTAACTCGGCTACTAAAAGATAGACGAATAACTCTTCCCCAGGTTTTGGGGTTGTTAGGAGAGGCAAATCGGCCATGTGTTTCTTCATTTCCAAGAAGGCGTGCTCCACTTCCTCTATCCATTTGAAGTTGTCCTTCGTGCATCCCTTCAATGTCTCAAAGAAAGGGAGAGAATGTACAACACTCTTTGATAAGAACTTGTTCAACGCTGCTAGCTTCCCACTAAACGTTTGCATTTGCTTTAAACTCTTAGGCGATTGCATGTCCATGATTGCTTTGGTTTTCCCAGGATTTGCTCTAATCCCTTCTGAAGTGACTATATATCCAAGGAACTTCCCCTCTTCCATGCCAAACGAGCACTTCTTAGGGTTGAGCTTCATATTAATTTTTCTAAGTGTTTTGAATGTTTACTCGACGTCGGCCAACAACCCTTTCTCATCATGACTCTTTATAACCATGTCATCAACATATGCTTCTAATTTCCTTCCAATTTGATCTTTAAATACCTTGTCTACCAACCTTTGGTACGTAGCTCCAACGTTCTTGAGCCCAAACGGCATCTTGGTATAGCAATACGTCCCTTGGTCAGTGTAAAACGCTATTTTTTCTTCATCCTCCTTGGCCATTTGTATCTGAGGATACCCTTTGTATGCATCGAGGAAGCATTTGAACCTGAATCCCATTACCGACTCGATCTTCCAATCGATTTCTGGGAGGGGGTAATGATCTTTGGGGCATCCTTTGTTAATGTCTTTGAAGTAAATGCACATCCTCTAACTCCCATCGTCCTTCTTTACTAACACAGGATTCGAGATCCATGTTGGGTATCTGACTTGACGAATGATTCCAGCCTTTACCCCTTCTTGAACTTCTTTGGTCACCGCTTGCCCTCTCACTGGAGCTAAAGTCCTCCGTTTTTGCCTAACCGGCTCCCTCGATGGATTGTCATGAAGGTGGTGCTCAGTTATGTGCCTAGGTATCCCTGTCATATCAGAGGGCTTCCATGCAAAGACATCCAGGTTAACCCTCAGTAACTTCTTCAACTCATACTTACATTTGGGTGAAAGTCCAGCATTGATTGTAACAAGTTGCTCTGGGTACTTGTCATTCACCTTAACTTCCTCGGTTTTTTGTTCTACAATGTTACAACCCAACAAGACTCCCTCATTCATCTTAGATGTCACATCCGGCATGCACATCTTTTCAGCTCGCCGGCATTCTACAATCATGGATGGTCGAGTGATGATGGTTGCTACTCCTCTAGGAGTTGGAAATTTGAACATAGCATGAATGGTGGAGGGAACAGCCTTCAAGATGCTAATCCCTGCCCTGCCTAGCAAGATGTTGTATGGCAAAGTTGCACGTACGATTGCAAATTCCATGGTCGTCCTTCTCGACCTTGTTCCTTCCCCAACAATTACTTCTAAGTCAATCACTCTGAGTGGCTGGGAGATTTCTCCTGAAAATCCTACTAACGGTGTGTTGGATGGTCTTAACCGATTTTGTACCAAATACCCTGCTATCTCAGCTTGAATGATGATTGGAGACTCTTTTGCATTTGCTCGAGAGATTGGCGGAAAAGTGATGTCCACGTTCATCCAGCTTTCTTCGACCTCCTCCGGCCTTCTCTTCCTCCCATAGCCTGATGATCGTACCATGTTGATGACTTTCCCTCTCCCCTTCTGGTTTCCTTTGGCTTTATTTTTAACCTCGCGGATTAAGTGATTCAATTTTCCTGACTCGAGGGCGGTTTCAAGTTGCTTCTTTAGTTGGTCGCAATCGTCAGTGTAATGTCCTTTCTCACCATGGTATTCACAGAACCGATCTAAATTCTCCTTCCGAGGAGTACCAATCAAGGGAGGTGGACGAGGCAGGTTCAGTTGATGTTCACTGGTTAGGATCTCCGCTGGGTTTTGGAGAGAGAGTTGATCGTCACCCGTTGAGTAGGTCGATGTTGTTGATATGGAGCACGAGCTTCTCTTGGATAAGGAGGACGAGTGTCCCTTGAGTGAGAAGAATATCCCCCTCCGTAGTGATTGTGGGGCTTATTTGGTTTCCTCTTGTCCCCATATGACCTATCGTTCTTATAGACGTTATTCCCCTTCTTTTGGGAATCGATCGCCTCAACTCGAGGTGCTTCCGTAGTGTCGTAGGCTTCTTCTGACCTGAGGAAGTCATCCACTCTCTCCATCATTTCATCTACAGTCCTTGGGATCTTGTCAGCAAACTTCTTTGAGAGCTCGGGACACTTGTGTCCATACATGAATGCTCCTATCTGCATGATCTCAGGAATGTCGAGAATACGCCCGCTTTCCTCGATGAATCGTTCTTTGAAGGATGAGAGAGTCTCGTTTGCCTTCCTTTGGATCTTGTGAATCTCTGTGGGATCCTAAAAGCATTTTTTCCTTTGTGAGAAGCGGATGAGGAACCTTCTCTTCAACTCAAACCATTCGTCAATATACCCATTAGGGAGCTTGTCAAACCATCCCCTCGCCCTATCTTCCAACATTTGTTGAAACATGCGGCACCATACCGGCATGGGCCATTCATTGTTAATAGCAGCTCCGGAGTAGAGGCTAAGGTGATCCTCTGGGTCCTTTGACCCATCATACATTCGGATGTGCGGAGGCATTTTGCACTTGGGAGCTGAGAACATGAGGATTCGTGAGGAGAATGGAGACTTAAGTTGTGCTTCTTTGAAAGGTTTGTTGAGATCTTCTTCCTTTGTCCGATAAGTAGGAGCCACGTCTTTGTACTTGTCATCCACATATTCACTTCCTGTGAAAGGACGAGACAGGTCATCTTCTTCGAAATCAAGTTGGGTGGGACGTATGCCACTCGTTCCTTCTTGCGATTGCTTAATCAACGCTTGTAAAGCCTTGATGCTATCAGTGATGAACGCCTGTTGATCGACACCGAACGTGTTTGTTCCTCCTTTGGTATTATTCTCATTCGTAGGAGGGGTATCAAGATTGTCGCTTGGACCAGCCATTGCTCACTTAACTAGGTAGAGTGAAATAGAGGTCCCATGGATGGCACCAGTTTGTAGATGCAATAATCCACACCTAGGATATGGGGAAGCAGTCCGGGTCTTCAAGGGTGTTCTGATCTACTGACGTGCTCCGAACCTCGAGGAACTTCGTATCTCCTGCTAAGTCTTGAGCTGTAATAAAAAAAAAAGTAGCACACGTTAGCCTCGCCCCGGCGTTTAGTCTGAGACCCAGCTCCGGTGTGAGAATGCGTATTTGTGATATGAGTAAAGTATGAAGTATAAAGTATAAGTGCTAGTTCGGTTCGGAGTAATTGCTCTCCAGGAAATCTTGCCCTCAACTGTGAATAGTTGGGGCTATTTATACTACTTACTTATTCCGAGAACTAAGCATGGGCTTGATGGGCCTGTCCGTACAGCCCAATAGCTAGGACGTCCTTTTTATAATGACGTGGAGCTTGTCAGCTAGTGACAACCCTTTTGGTTCGTCCTTTTGGTTCATCACTTGGTATCGTCCTTTTGAATCATCAGTGTACTTTGGTTCGTCAGTGGATCACATTAGTCAGTGGATCATACTCGTCAGTGGATCATGCTCGTCAGTGGATCATACTCGTCAGTGGATCACACTCGTTAGTGGATCACATTTTGGTTCGTTATGGGAATCGGGTCTTCCGAGACCCGATACACCGTCAGTTACATAATACGATAATCAACGTACAAGTCTTTGGGTTCTCGTTGTTATCCAATTATAAAGTCGAAAACGAGATTGTAATCAAAGATTTTATTGTTCCTATTGTGAATGATAAAAAAAAATCAGACTTGATTTCACACCGTTGACTAGATCTTCTTATGCTTTTGTAAACGCCATTGAAGCTTTTACAACACCAAATGATCTTTTCATAGACGGGACAGCTCGTACGCCTAGTGTATCACCAAAAGGACCAAATGGCGATATGTATAACATTTCAACATCATATGCTTTCAACCCAATATACAGAGTTTGTTGGAATTTATGGATAAAAATTAATACGTATATGACTAGTTTCGAACCCGAGACCACGGGATTGCACATGTTACAAATGAGTATTAATGATTAATAATTAATGTATATAAAACATTATATATATTTATTATTAAACACAAGATATGGACTAACGATCGTTAGTAGTTAACGGAATTGGCTAACTATCGTTAAATATCAAAAGAGAATGACTAATGTGGAATAAAGAGGACAAGAAAGTTCCGGAATCCCTTCTAATGGGATGGCCGGTTATGAGTTTGATGGCGAGAACCATTTCTACTCAAACTTGGACTCCAAGTTTCCACATCTATATAAACACACATGCATAGGGTTCATTGTTTGGTTACAACTTGTACACACACTAAACCCTAATTGTGTTTATTTCTATCTTTTCTTGTTAAATAAATCGACCAACACCCCTTAGGGTTTCTTGATCGATTTTCTTGTTAAGCAAATCATTATTTTGTGTGTTACTAGCATAAACATTAATACGTTATTAATTCGTGTATACAAGAACGTGGTATTAACCCACTATAGTTAATATCTTGGATCGAATAACAAAACGGTAAGGGGTTATTCATAGATCCCTAATTCAAATCCTAATTAGGGTTCATCACTTAATCAAGGTTATTGAAGTTGATTCTTGTTCTTGCTTGAATCACAAAGGTACGTTCATATTAATGTTTTCGTTAATAATTATATGTTATATTTGATCTATAGATTCCGCATACGTGTATACTTTGATTATGATTTATTTATATGATTGTGAAGTTATTTAAATTCTAACAGTGGCATCACGAGCCATGTATAACATGTAATTGATTACTAAAACATAATAAAAATCATATCTTTAATAGTTTTATATACATGTTTTGGATCTAGGGTTTTATTCAATTTTTTTTTCGAAACCCTAACCCTAATTTAGGGGGGTCGATTTTTTCCATAAACCCTAATTAGGGTTTGTGGTTTAATTAATTAAATTGTAATTAGTTAGAAACCCTAGGTCATTAACTAGTTATTTGAATGTACTTGTGACCTTATAGGTAATTGTTATGCTTTGATCCGTGACGAAACATGCATGTTAGTCATGGATTGTTAATTGTTTTAATTGTTTTTGTCACATGTTTAGATAGATCTAAAATTGGGGAAGACCTCAATAATTAATAAAATAAATTTATGCGCTATGTGGTATGTGATTGACTTTGGCCTACGCAATTGACTTGTCAATGCATGTGGCTCACTTTCTTCAAGAAGGGAAGGCCTTAGTTGATTATATGCATATTGAAACTTAGAATTGTTTTATTAGGATCTTTTCTAATCAAGATTGCATGTGGCTATTTGTTTCACCTTTATAATTGTTATGTTTATTAGTTGATTGATTTGTCTTTGATTACTTGTTTTATTGTTTTATTTGTTGGACATGATTGTAAGCAATAAAAGGGTAATTTTTTATAAAGAAAATAAATTGGACTAATAATGGTGAAACTTTAAGTGATAAAGATTGATTCTTGCAGTGTCTTATGTGCCGACAGTGGTTTGCTTCGCACGGTAATTGGCTCCCAGGCTAGACTAGCAAGATTTATACTTTATTACATGTTTTAAGATTTAATCCATAAACTTTTGCTTGATTGATGTTTTTGTACACATGGTTTTAAAAGTAAGTCCTATAAGACAAATTCATAGTGATGGTAAGAAGGCTTGGAAAGAGCCTTAGAGTCTGCCTTGGTTATCACACTTATGAATGTGTCTTAAACAACTTTCTTTTATCTCCATTCTTTTACAATATCATCTTAAGGGTGATTTACCTCAATTTCACTTTTGTGGGCGATAATTGTAGGTTCTTCTTTAATTGGTGAACCCGATACCTCAAGTAAAACTTTTGTATTAATATTAAGAATTGGTAATAAAAATGTTTTGAAAACTTATGCTATAAAGATGAGTGCATGCATATTTATACATGTTTTGATTTTCACATCAAACTAAATACCCTAAAATTTAATTTACATGCCATCTAACTATAAGAAACACTTGAAGTTATTATTTGGTAAACGTGAGACGCAGGCTAAATTCAATGACAAGGTAAAATTCTGTTAATGCGTGAGACCATATATGGAGATTTTACAGTTTTTAAGTTAGACGACTTAATTAAGTTGTGCGTGAGACCTAGAACTTAAGGCATGAGATGGGATGAAACATGCTTACATTGCAAATTGATGAATCAATTTGATGTAATTCCCATAATAATCTAGGAATTGGAAAATTGTTTGCCAATTATTGTTCGACAGATTACCATCTTTTATACTTTCATTACTAGCAGATCAACTGATGTAGTTAAATCTATGAAAAGTTGGATCCTAGATTTTCAAGAAAATTAGTTGGTTATATGAATATATCCTTGGGTATTATATTTTCTTGGAAATATGAATTATCGAAAATACTAATTGAATTTTGTAAGTTATTCTTTTATCAAGTAAATTGATCTACACCCGTATAGGTTTTTTTTTGTTAGAGTCAATTTTACTAAAAGAATAAACCTAGTCTTCTTTCCATTAGGAGAAGTGTGAGACTTAATCCTATTCCTTTTCATGAATGAGAAATGTATAATAGGAAAATTAGAATTGTCTAAATTCCAAATACATGACTCATAGTAACTTTAATAGTTAAGAGAAATTGCATATTTTCCATAAGAGATTTTATTACCTTCTTTGGTAATCACATTCTCTTGGAAAACATGTGTAATCTTTTATGAGTTATTAAATTAGAAGCTAGACGGATTACCACAAAATGATAAAAGACAAACTAGCATATTTTATCTAGTTGTTTTGCTTTGATCATTTAAAGATACTACATACAATTGTTGGAATGGTAGATCTATTCAGGAAGAAATCGCATGCCCAGTTTTTCAAGTTAATAGTTTGGGATGTGATGAATCACATTTACGTAGTAGAATACATTCTTTTAGTACCTAGGTAATTGTTATGAATGGGTTTTCTCAAAGATGTAGGAAAGTGAATAGCACACTATTTCCTTTCACTCGTTAAATGAAACATTTATAATGTTGTCAAATTCAGTGGGAGGATTGTGTTTGTATTACTGAATAAGGAATTATAGTAATGATCTCTAATTCAATGGGAGCTACAAGGATTGTTATCTTGGTAGTAATCTACTTTATCTTTGAATATCTCAAGATAAATACTTTCCAAAATATATATACTAAATTTTCAAGGATAGTCATGTGCGTTTCCTTGTTAATATAGTGGCTATATATATATCTACTAGTTATTCTAATATAATTGACATAATCATATTGTTCATATTAACAAACGCACGCGTCTTGTTTATATGGTACATGATCTTGTTCCATGCACAAGTGGGAGAAATCTTTATTCGTACAAGGTACAACATATAAGAATATGATTTAAAGGATTCTCTTGACTGCAAAGTAAGAGACTCACATTCTAATACACATCTAATCCAAGAAACCTTGGTCTTACAATTTAGTTTAAGGGAGACCTTGAATAGATTATAACACCAAGGTGAATTTCCATGATTACGTGAGACAGTACATGGATAATTTACTATTTCTATAATTAGATAGATATTAGAACATGTGTCAATATGCTAACTAGACGACTTCAACTATAATATTTATGTATTATTCGAATGACATAAATAAATGAAGTAAATAAATTAACTTGTAATTACTAATGAAACTAAATGGTGGTGTTCAAGAATACTTTAGTTATACATGTTTATATCTTCTTATAAACATGAAGTCTTTTAAGTATTACAAGACTTATAATAAAGTAAGCCGTTAACTTGTTATGGGTTTTTAATCAAGACATATACAAGAAGTCGTTGAGTTGATCAATGATTAATAACGTATAGTAGGATTATAACACGTTTATGTTTTGATGAGACATGAACATGAAGTGACTTGGTAAAAAGTACTTGTGTTATAAATCATGCAATTGGTTATCTTATATATTGTGTTAGGATTAAAAGTGACGATCATTATTGAGTCAAATAGTTAGTTAAATATATTCATGTAATAGTTAGTAAAATGCTAGTTCATTAAGTTTAAGTAAAAGCCTTAATGGCTTGGCCCAAAAGAAGGCCCATGAGAAAGCCCATGGTGGCTTATGTAAAAGTATAAATACCCCTCCTAAGCTTGTTAGGAAGGGTGGGAGTTCATGCTAATCAAAGGTTTCATTTCACATAGTGCTCTCCACCTCTCTCTCTCTCTACTTTCTCTCTCTAGCTCTTCCAACTCTCTCTAACATCATATTCTTAAGTGATAAAGCTAGATCTAAGATCATACAAGTGGTATCAAGAGCCAAGGGATAATTTTAGGTTGTTCTAGATTGTTTTTGGGTGTAAAATCGTGTTTTTGGGTGAAAAATCTCGGATCTCGTTACTGTTCATCAAATTTTTTCGAGTTTGAAATATTTTTTGAGTTTGAAAAATATTTTATCGAGTTTGAAAAATTATTTTCGAGTTAAAATAATTTTTATCGAGTTTGAAAAATCATTTTCGAGTTTGAAAAAAATTTTCATCGAGTTTGAAATTTTTTGCGAGTTTGAAATAATTTTTTTTCGAGTTTGAAATTTTTTTCCGAGTTTGGGAAAAGCTTACCGAGTTTGGGAAAATTTTTACCGAGTTTGGGAAATTATTACCGAGTTTGGGAAAATCTTACCGAGTTTGGTAAAACTTACCGAGTTTGGGAAATATTTTCGAGTTTGAAAATTTTCTTACCGAGTTTGAAAACTTTTAGTGTTACAATTTGGCGAGTTAGCCTATTACCTTATCGTACATCGAGTAAGGTTCATTGTGGCTCATATCAAGGCGAAACTCTGCCAGAATTTTTTAAACTTACCGAGTTTGAAAGTTTATAAGACATAGCGAGTTTAAAGCTTTTAAGAACTTACCGAGTTAGGTTTTTCTGAGCTTATCGAGTTTGAGACTTTCTTTGTTACTGAGTTAGTCCTCAAGTATAATCTTACCAAGTTTGAAAAAAAAAAAAAAAAAAAAAAAAAAAAAAAAAAAAATTAGTAAAATTTCGGCCGAAAATTCAAATTTTGGGAAAATCTTACCGAGTTTTTTGGCGGGAAATTTTGAGTAAAAATTATTTTTTACAGGAGATTAAACGTTCAATTTTTACGCGAGATTCAAAGTTTGGTATAACGTTGAAAATTTCGGCCGAAAATTCAAATTTTTAGGCCAAAATTCAAATTTTTTCAGTAAATTTTGACGTAAAAATTTTCAAAACTCAAAATTTTCTGGTATCCTTAGAAGTGCCTTTTATAGTGATTTTCAAATTTTGGGAGAGAAAATTTTCAAAAATATTTTTGGAGGAAAATTCGAAATCACTTAAATTTATCACTTACGCTTTCAAACTTCGCCAAAAACACCTAATCTTCAAACAACAACCTTTGTTATCTTAAAAGATCCTAAGATCAACTTTATCACACATCGCTTTACAATGGAAATGAAAATGCAAATCCAAGAGAGAGATTCAAAGAAAGTGTTTACAGTGTTCAAGTCATATGTAGTGAAGGTCATCAATATTTATGGTTATGATTCAAGGTTCTAACAAGCATTTGAATACTATGTCAGAGACCGATTTCATTATTTCAAAGAGAAACTCAACAAAAGCCTGAATCAACTTGAGATGCTACTTAATGAAGCAGAACTTGATATGAGTAACTGCAAGGAAGCTTTTAAAGTGATCCAAACTCAATTTTAGCGTATCTTTAACCCTTGGATAATGAACCAGTCAGAGTTTATCGACGCATTTTACCAACAATTTTGGGTAGGCTATTTGACATTCAGAACTAAATGCATAAATGACATGGGGGAACTCGAAAAGATACTTGATGCTGAGGAAGCTGAGTTAAATGAAATTGAGAAGCTGAAACGGGAAAGAGAACAGATTGAAAAAGATATGCAGTTAAAAGAAAGAGAGCAAATTGAAAGAGAGATGCAGTTAAAGGAAACAGAGGTGATTGAAAAGGAGACAGAGAAAGATTTTCAAGCAAAAAAGGAAACGGTCAATGAGGGTGATGCATCAGATGATAGTTTGGTTTTTACAGGAAGTGATTCATCTTCAGAACAGCAGGTTGAAAGCAGCAGTCCTAGCTATGATTCGGATGCTGATGGTACACAAAGGAATGAAGCTATTTGGGATACCGAGGATGATCATATCAGACCTTCATCATACACAGAGATATTGGCTACGGTAAAACATTCACATGCTCATGATAATGGTAATATCTTTGATAATGTGTTTGCTCATGATCAGACACATCCTGCGCATCCTGAGTCTATTAGTGACACATGTGTGGTGGAACAAAATGATAGTAATATCACTTTTGCTACTCCAGATATGGATCCTAATAGAGGTGAGCCTGCCCAGGATGGATCTTCTTATGAACAAGATCGTGCCTTCTTTGCTTCATTAATCAATAATTTCAAACATGAACTTGACAAGTGCAAAAACGACAATCGTGAAGCTAAGCAAACGAATGTCTTTTTGAACAAAGAGATTGAGAGATTTAAGGAAATGGAAAAACGTTTTGAAAATGCAACAACAAGAAATGCTAAACTTGAAATTGAAATCTCAAACCTTAAATCTCACGCTCAAAAGTTTGAAATGTATGGAGAGTCTGTCAAACCACTTCTAAAAAGAAATGAAGAACTTGAAGTTGGTTATAGAGAAGCTGTTCTTCGTGAAAAACGTTCCATTCAAAATCTGGA
This sequence comes from Artemisia argyi, assembly GCA_030686995.1. Taxonomy (NCBI): domain Eukaryota; kingdom Viridiplantae; phylum Streptophyta; class Magnoliopsida; order Asterales; family Asteraceae; genus Artemisia; species Artemisia argyi. The sequence goes on along the minus strand of CM060691.1, from coordinate 60,952,499 downwards.
TGCTCAAATGGTTGTTAACAACAGAAAGGTTCAAGCGCTTTTAAAAGAGAACAATGATTTAAAAAGTGAAAATTCAAAGCTTCAGAAAACCACATCAAATTTTGAGATTGTAAACACAAAACTTGAGAATGAAAACAAAGAGTTTTTGAAACGAACAAACGATCTTGAAAACAAACTTCGAAAATTGGGACAGACTTCTCAGACTATCAACATGCTGCCTACTAAAGATGAGGAGGTTGAGAAACAAACATCTAGGATTGGTTTTGTGAATAATGCTAATGTGGAAAATGAAAAACCTTGTTTTTTAAACAAATTGCAAAACTTGACACCTATTTTGTATAACGCTAATGATATGGGAAAAGAATTGTTAGATGATCTTTTGTTTGAGTCTCAAGATATTTTAAAATCTGAAGAGGAAAAACGTTTGAAAGTAAAACAAACAAAAAACCCACTCTTATACCACGGCTTTGTGTATGGTTGTCTACAATTGACAGATATACCAAAAGAACCTTTCAAAAGAAAAGACACAAATGTGAAAAGATTTTTCAAAGAAGCTCAACTTGCTACCTATGATGCTAAGTTATGGCAAAATAGAGCAAGGAAACAATTTTGTAATCTTAAACATCACATTGAGCAAACGTTAAAAGTCATTTGGTTTAAGCAAGAAAACATCACAAACAACATTTTCTCTAATCCTCTTTCATCAGATGTACGCCTTAAGTTAGAAGTCAAAAAGATTTTGAAAGATGAGATTGAACCTCGTGTGAAAGATATCAACTTATGTTTTGAGTACTTTGAAAAACATCTTGTAACTGAAATGAGAGAAGATCTAAAGTACGTTCACTCTCTTGAAGACGAATTTGATGAAAAATGCTTAATTCTGGACATCCAAAAAGAATTTTTCACAAATCAACTAGAGTCGTTCAAGTCAGCATCTATCAGCCATGAGTATGAGAATGAGAATTTTGAACAAACATCTTCCTTGAAATCTGAAAATCTTTGTCTCAAAAAGAAAATCACCGAGCTTTCAAAAGAAGTAGCTGATGTCAAAGAAGAATTGTCAAAAAGAACAGCTCAGTTTGAGAAACATCTTGCAATACTCGAAGCACAAAGTATCTCTTTCCAACTTAAACTGCAAGAGAAGAATGAGAAAATGTCTTCTGAAAACTCTTTGACATCAGTGCTTAAAGAAAAAGAAGAGATTTTTGTAGAAAATTGTGATGATACCAATATCAAGTTTGATTTCGACGAACTTGATACAAAAAATCTTGAATTGGAACATACTGTGGCATCATTACAAAAAGAAAATGAGCATTTGAAACAGACTTACAAAAACTTGTTTGATTCAATCAAGCGGTCAAGAGTTCAGAATCAAACTTCAAACAAATCTGACTCTCAGATCACACAAAATCATCTTTTTGAAAAAGAAAAATCTGTGCTTCAAAAGAAAATTGTTGAATTGGAAAAAATAATTGCACAACAAACCAAGGATTTTGGTGATGCCAAAAATGATTTTTCAATCGAAACAGACAAATATGAAAAATATTTTGCTCATCTTGAAAATCAAAATGCTTCTTTGCAAGAACAACTGGCGTCATCAGATCATCTTTCTCTTCAAAAAGAATACAATGATTTGAGAACGTCATACAATGCCTTAAAAGCGAAGTTTGATGTTCTTAACCGGTCATAAGGAAAATCTCATGTTTCAAACGAGTCTAAACCACAAGTAAGTATTTCGGAGAAGGTTTACACGGGTGAACCTTCCAAACCGTTTTCGAAAAAGGTTTTTCAGTTTACAACCTATTCTTTGCAAAAAGGAAGGAAATTTTCAAAGAGACCTAATTTTTCTGAAACATTTACTCCTCAAAAGGTTTCAAATGCAAGTGCTCATAAAGAAAAGAATCAAGGTTTTCAAACTCCATACTCTCGTTTTACTCCGGTAAAGCCAGTGTGGAAACCAAAGCAAAGCCGTTCAAAACATTTGAAATATTCATACTCTGAAATGCTTCCGATACAACAAAAGAATGGCTATGCTTTAAAAAATCCTAATTCTGGAAGGTTTTCATTCATCTCAAAAACGAATTTTCGAAATGAAACACCGAGTTTCAACAATGGATGGAAAACTTCTTCTTCAAGTTTTAAAACTCCAAGAGAAACACCGAGTTTCTCAAACAAGTTTCAAAAGAAAAAGAGTTTTAAATCACCGTTGATTCCACGAGCTTTATTTCAAAATGAAACACCGGTTTTTAGTCCTCGTTGGAATTCAACTTCTTTGTCTCGGATTGACACAACTTTCAAATGGATTTCAAAATATGGTAAACCCGTTGGCGCCGTGCTTAAATGGGTTCCAAAAGTTGTTGTCTAATCCAAAAACATAATGACTTCTTAGTACTTCAGCTAAGGACTCGTTCTTCAAAGAAAGGAAAGTGCTTAAATCAAAACAAAGGTTTTTCATATTCTTTGAGCACTTATCCTATAAACATTCTGGCTTATGCACACATAACAGTGTATGACCCGCGATTTTCAAAGAAAGGACCCTGTTGTACATTTTTGTGCAACAATCCTAAAAGATAAGAAGACTTCTCATCAAAAAGCTTATCAAAGTCTTCTTAAGTTTTGAGCAATACTTTGAAAAATGATTCAAAAGGTTTTCAAAACTTTTCACGATGTTGCTCAAGATATTACTCCCTCAAATCCTTATAAGTTTAATTTGCTTAATATGTTCTATTTTTGAGGGGGAGTAATAAAAAGATGTTCCAAAAAGATCATGCTTAAAAGATACTAAATCGGAATTTACAAACATCTGTTTCTCCCATATACTATCCAAAAAGAAAAGGTTTTAATCAATTGGTATCAAAAATACCATGGATATGCTATTTTTGAGGGGGAGAAGACGTGATTAAAATGTGATCAATGTGTTTAAGATTGTGGCTGAATCTCGTGCGAGCTCGACTCAGAATTAACCCGGGAATTGACGAAACAAAAATTGTTAGTAATCGAAAAGACTTGTCTTCGACGGGTAATGACATCAAGTTAGTTATTAGAGCTAGTTGTCACCTACAAACTGACAATGTATCTCTTTAACTAGCCACGTAAGCGTGTCTCGAAAAGGATATGTCAAAGTAGATATGTACAGTTTCGAGAAACTTTCCTTGAATATGACCAGGCCGGTTAATAACTTCAAGCTAGTCTAACTAGTGATGTAAGCGTGTCTCGAATCGGTCATGTTCATTGAAAGTGGATCAATTCAAAAAGTGCAAATTCCTCACGCATGTGCAAATTTCTTAACAATCTATGAGCACATGTGAAGGGGGAGTCCTTCAAATGAAATGCAAAACTCTCGAAGTGTTAACAAAGTATGTTTTATTATTATAAACACTTTGAGAGATTTTCACAAATGGTTTGATGGCAACAATAGGATAGTCATGAAGTTATAAGGTGACTAAGGATAGGAAAAACCGTCCTATGATCCGCCAGAGCCGGAGGGATCTACCCAAGGACAATTCCAATAGATTAGAATTAGAAGTCCTTAGGTATGATCTGAAAAAGGGAGAAAAGAATGAAAGGAGAAAGAAGGGGTTGAAGAATTAAAAGAAAAGCAAATGAAAGGGTGAAAAGAAATAGCCCTCCAAATGTTCAACCTTAGGGCAGACACCGGGTTCAATTCATATGCTACTGGTTGTTACCAAGGTGACACTGGTATTGAAGATAAAGACGTCATGGACCCAGTGACACACTGCACTTAACCTTCTGGCCACTCAAGCTCTCTTAAAAGAGCTTGTTTCATTCTCACGGGGAACCGGTGTAATCTATCAACTTATCTCTTAGAGATGGTTGATATTGAAGCAGGAGACCTCTCCCTAGTCTCCGCATAGGAAAACCAAATTATGCACTTATCGAGTCTAGAGCCATGAGATTCATTAAAAGATCTCTTAGGATACACTTCCTATGAATACACTTGTGTTCGCCAAAAAGGACACAAGTTGTAAGAGTCTTTATGAGATCTACGGATCTTGCCTTATCTATCATGATGGTTACTATGTCTCAAACGGTCTACAGTTGTGGGGTGATCTCCAGCAACTCACCTGAATCATTGATGTACTTCAGTGGATCTAGTAAGCCCTTTCAGGGGTATCTGATTCAGGAACGGCCTTGGTAAGGGTTAGAAGGAGTCTTCACACTATGCTGTTGACGATCTCTAATTCCGAACCTGTAAGTACCGGTTGATATATTGCTAACTGTTTTATGCAGGTACTCATAAATGTTCCTTGGAGAAAGACCGTTACCATCACTCAAAAATCCACATGCTCATACCCTGCAAAGCTCTCTTCAAAGATCAAAGCAAAGCAAAGTTCAGAACATTTCTAAGTCAAAGTCAAAGAATCTTCAAACTAAAGAAACAAAGATTAAAGTCAAAGAGAAGAGAACTTCACAAAGATTCAAAGTCAAAAAAAGTATGAGCATGTTGGAAAAGACGTAAAGACAACATAGTAAAGATGTTGATCAAAGGCAAGAAAGATCACAAAACATGATTGGAACAAAGGAACTAGCAAAACTATTACACAAGGACTCAAAGTTCAAGAGAACAAGCTTCAAAGAACAAAGATCAAAGTCACAAAAGAGAGATCTCAATGATCACCCTTAGGGGGAGATTGTTAGCATTAGAAGTGTTGATCATTTATGAAATCAAAGTGAGATCTCAATGATCGTCCCTTAGGGGGAGATTGTTAGGATTAAAAGTGACGATCATTATTGAGTCAAATAGTTAGTTAAATATATTCATGTAATAGTTAGTAAAATGCTAGTTCATTAAGTTTAAGTAAAAGCCTTAATGGCTTGGCCCAAAACAAGGCCCATGAGAAAGCCCATGGTGGCTTATGTAAAAGTATAAATACCCCTCCTAAGCTTGTTAGGAAGGGTGGGAGTTCATGCTAATCAAAGGTTTCATTTCACATAGTGCTCTCCACCTCTCTCTCTCTCTACTTTCTCTCTCTAGCTCTTCCATCTCTCTCTAACATCATATTCTTAAGTGATAAAGCTAGATCTAAGGTCATACATATTGTTAGATCTTCTTACAATATTAATTCAAATGAAATACCACATCTTTATGGTATGTTCAGTTAGGAAACTCAAGCAATTGCTTGATTAAAGATAACTATCACTTCTTTTCTTCCAAAAGTTATCAAGGTTAGAAAATTGAGTATTGATTGAATATACTCAATCAGACTGTGGAAAACTAGAAGGGGGTTGAATAGTTTTACGTCTTTTTAATTTGTTATAAAAGATTGCTTGAGTATTTTCTTTACTTTCAAAAATTTAGATTCGATATTATGTGATCTCAAGTCTTGCACAATATAAGCAACAATAAATATGTATGATGTAGCAATAATAATGTAAGTAAGGAAATAAATGAGAGATGGAAAGATCGAACCGCGAGACAAGAGATTTATAGTGGTTCGGCTACAAGGACACCTTCCTTGCCCTACTCCACTCCCCGAGCACCTAACTCGAGAGTTTTCTTCACTATGTCAACAAGCTCCCTTATGGCGGAGAAAACCTTACACACCAATATACACACCACAACTTCATCACAACTTGATCACACCTTATACACAACTACTTCACACCTATCTATCTTCATACCTATCTACTTCACAACTATCTTCTTCACACCGATCTACTTCACAACTATCTTCTTCACACCGATCTTCTTCACAACTATCTTCTTCTCAACTATCTACTTCCCACCAATCTTCTTCACAACTATCTACTTTCCAAATATCTACTTCACAACAATCTTCTAAACAATCACTCTATCTACACACTAAGCTAATCTATCTTCTACCAAATATTCACAACAAATAACACAAAGAAATATGTGTAATGTAAGATGCTCAAACAACTTGGATGTGAAGGTCACAACAAGTTGTAATACTTCTTGTTTTGGAGGATAGAAGTATTCTTCTCTTGGACTTGAAAGGTTGATGCTTGGATCACTTTGAAACAAAGATTTATGTATGTATGATCAAAGGATTTAAAGAATAGAAATGGAGATCTAGAACAGAAAGTTTAGGAGTGCAAAAGGTGAGAAAAATTTGTGAAATGAACCAGTATTTATAGGGGAACAATTTACTGTTCTGGGGTGGCCGGTCCCCTTAATTAGGGGTCGGTCCCCTTAATCATTAAGGGGGCCGCCTATGAATTAAGGGGGCCGCCCCCTCCATAACGTTGGAATTGTTTGTCCTTTTGTGGGGAAGGTTTTTCTGGATAATATTTGCCATTTTTGGTTGGAAATTTGAAATCATATGTTTATAATGAATTAAACATATTCTTTTAATTCCAAAAATGATTTTGTAAAAGATATAAAATGTTTATGACATTTTATAAAAGTTCTAGTGATTAAAAAAATTTCCTTTGATCATAGAATGCAATAAACACTTTGTTTATTCATACCTTAAGTGATTTGGATGCAAAATGAAATATTTATCTCTGAATACTTGTTTACAACATAAGTTTTAGCTTAATGAATTTACGTTTTGTGATTATCAAAACATAGAGATGTCGATGGATGTTAACAACGTTTTTACGCATTATTTATGTCAACATAGACTCCTAGAAGATTTATAAGACACTATTGAATTATGAAATCCGATGAATCACATTAAGTCTTAAATTGGAGTTTTGAATTTGTTAAGCTACTTATGTGTAGGTTATTAACAAAAAAATGTCAGGAACTGTTAATATGTATGTGTAATATCCCAAAAAGAGAATATTGTATTGTCGCTTTAATTGCTAAGTATTTATATTCTATATAATACTAAAGGCAAGTAGGAGTTTTTTATCTTGAAAAAGATAAAATTACAAAATACATAATCTTCTAAAAACACACTAGTGAAAATCATGATTTGGCTAAACATGTAAATGATAAACCTCAAGATGATGGAATTCTCATTCATAGATCCACTTGGATATCTTAGATATTTGATTAATATGCTGAGGATTAATATGATGATATATTACCAAAATAATGAATTGGGTAAATTACTCATACAATGAATGTTATAAATGCTGTTCATAAAGATATTCAAATTTGAAAAATTTGGTTTATCTTAATTCTTAATAGTTAGAGAATGAATATGAGTTTATTCAAAGATAATGTAACCCTAGTGGTTTAAATCCTTGTGTAGAAATCATATGAACAAAAATTTCATTCATATTTTAATGCATGTCTTATGACAAGATTATTAATCATACTTAAGCAATTAACTATGATTGAATACTCTTTCCTAAGAATATTAAAGACACAAAGATGATAATTGTCATGCTTATTTTCATATATATGAAATTTGACAATAAATATCAAAACTCTTTCTTGAATGATTACTTGAGCGAGAACGATAAGTAATCAAAAGGAGTTTATGAATTCAAATAAATCTTTGAAAGTATACAAAGTGCAATAATCCATGAATGGATAAATGCATGCAACTAGGAGATTACTCTTATGTTTAAATATTAAATCCATGTTTGATTTATAATTGAAATAAGATAATTTCTAAGTATTCTTAAAAGCTAGTGGGAGTATTATGCTTGATTTACTAAATCATATATGTTGTAGAGTAACATTCCATATAAGTAAAATGTTAGACTTAGTTTGGAATGAAACTTTATTTGAAAGATTTAGAAAATAAAACATACAACCTTGGAACAAAAGTTTATTATTTAATAAACATGTGCGGTAAATAAATTCTAATAGAACATGATATATCATGGATATATATTTTGAAAAGATAGAACATGAATGAAATCTAAGTTTGACTGAAGGATTTTTCATGTGCATCATATTATTGTTGAATCATGCTTAAATACTAAATGATTTAACAATATTTGATATCCAATTAAAAGTTATTAGATAATTGGTGTAATGAATATATTCTAATGGAATATGTTTGGACTTAGAATAATGATCCTCAACCTGGAATTGCTCCTAAATTCTAAGTATAAACAATATGGCAAATTGTTGCGTAATTGTTATAGTTGACAATAAATCTTGAAAGATTGAAAGGCGTCAAACATTACACAATGGATATTAAGTTTACGGAATTTTAAAGAGCATATTGTGGTTTATTGTAACACCCCAACCCGACATGGGTCAAAATGTCACATTATGGTGCCAAATCAGAACATACAACGCAAGCGGAAGACTTATAAACAAAACAATTACAAAGGTATTCTAAGGAAACAAATGAAATGCTAACTCTATACAGTATGTAATACAAATCCAAGCTAAATCCAATCCAAGTCTAATCAAGATGCAAATGGTCTTCTAATCCTCAAGGTAGTCCACTAAGAGCTCCTATGCACTCTTCACTCAACCCAGCTTCCAACCTAAAACCTGCCGTAGGAAAAGAAATGCGGCTGAGCTTAAAAAGCCCAGTGAACAGATATATAACAAAACGAATAATCGGAACGTATATAAGTATAAGAAAAGAAATCATAAGCTCCTGCTAAAACGAATATCATCTGTCAAATGCATAAGAGATCAATGATAATTGAACAAATATCATAAGTCAAATGAATAATGAGCACGAAGAGTCAAGTGATAATATGAATCATATAGTAACCAGAATCAAAGAGCACATATCAACAAAGGCTTGTCTACCCGAGCCACTCGAATAGCCATAAAGAAATATAGGAAAGCCACGAGCCGACCTACCAGAACCACTCGAATAGGTCTCAAATCACATAATCACATATCCGTCAATTCATAGGGTGTACATAGAGGGGCGACCTCCAAGTACCAGACGTGAAAGGGGTACAAGGCATGTATAGCCAGTCACAAAATCAAATCATATCATATCATATCAAACATACCTAGGATGCATCCATACGCCCCCCACAAACAAATCATATACAAAGTGGCCAAGAGATCTCATATCATATCATAATCAGACGGGGACGCCGGGGACTAATCACACTGCCCCAGATAGTGTCATGCCATTGGTGCCTCAATGACAGACCCATGGTACCTCCATGAGTAGACTAAAAACTCGGGCATCAGAACAAAACAAATCAGAACAAAAGCTATCCATAATCAAATAATCATAGCATAATCAATCAGAGCCTATCATCAAAACAGAGTCTCATATAAATGAGAATAGTAACAGATCATCATAAGAGAAAGGATAGCAAACAGAATCATATCGAATCATATAAACGAATCGTATCAGAAGCTCATATCAAAGGATCATATCAAAAGATCATAAGAAAGGGATCATAGCAATGGCATATCAAAAGAGAATCATAGCAGTGTCAAGGATCAAGAGAGTCATGAGAAGTCCCTACTAAAAAGGGGAGAATATCTGTACCTTAAACCGCAAATGAAACCATATCAGGGAACACAAGGATCGAAAGTTACTCCTTCTTCAGCGAATCTACATGAATTAATAATCAAGTATTACTTATAAGCTCGTTTTAAATCAGATTACTCATTTTAGGTTTCTTTCTATTTTTAGAAACTTTCCCGTTTAGTAAGTTTCCGAATTTAGTAAGACTTCTCGAATTAGCAAAATTAGTCATATAGAATTAAAGTTACCATTTATTATGTTAAAGTGTTTAAAATGACAAATATTATAGATTAGGGTTTATTTATGATACTTATAATAGTTTAAGGTTAAAAGTGTCAACATTACAAAGTGTAAGGTTTAACATTGTAATTAGTTCTATTAATTTCCAAATAGAAGCGTGTATGATTCATGACCACAGTAACAACATATCAATTTTACATATTCATATATTACGTTCATATTCGTATAACCATATTATCAATAAAACAATGGACTAGCTTTACACATCATTCGCCTCTTAAATGATAATCCAAGACAGGTCTTTATTTACAGGTTTTAGAACTCGTAAAATGATGGCATGAGAGACACACAAACATATTAATGTAGCCAAACGGAGTATCCGATATCGCGCCTATTCAAGCCTTTATCCACGTCTAATAAGATATACGCCCCATGTTTTATTTATTTGAGTGTTAAACCAGATCTTAGTATGTAAATTTGAGAGCAGGTATTCATTTAAAAGACCAGATCATATGCGTGTAACACAACAGATTCGAGAGACCCAAAACGGAAACAAATGTCGACTTATGTCTTATATTACTTCCATTATTTCATGCGACCAATTAAACATATAATTCGTATTCTTATTTTACGAGCATATTACCGTTTGCATGCTATATATATATATATATATATATATATATATATATATATATATATATATAGGGGTGAGTTAAAATAAAAAGATGTTTTTTCATAAAAAGGATAAGAAGGAATATTGACCATCCGATTTAAAATCAACGCACCAGATTAATACTATAATTTTTATTAGATCTTAAGGGCAAAAACGTCATTTATTCCTAAAGGAACCATCTCAACAATATCAGATTCCAGATATGGCATAACTCAAACTTCATTCTCTCTCTACCTTTACTTTTCTCCTCTAAAAGTGAAGATTAATCTCCAGATTTATGAACAAACGCTAAAAAATGCATAAAAAATTCGTAACTTGAAGATGCGAACAATGATTTAGGGTCAATCGAGCTGCAATCGGTGATTTTACAGGCAAAAATGGTGTTAAGTGGCAACAAAGATATACGCGGGGAATGAAGATAAACAATATTAGTCCATCAAACACTTCAAATTCCATGGGTAATGATTTTATTTTCATAAAATTGATTTGTTAATAGATATTCTGATAAAGATGTTCATCATATTTAAGTGCAAATGCTTTGTGCAGAAAAATGGCTATATGTGCATTAGTTTTCAAAGATTGTTGTGGAAAATTTTATTATGTTTGGGTAATCGTGAGTTGTGCGTAATAAAACTGTTTAGTGTTGTAAAAATGAGTTAAAGGTGCACTAATTTTCGTCAAAGTTAGTAAAAGTGAGATATGTTTGGGTAATTGTGAGTTATGTGAAATGACATTTGCTTTATGCATTAAAAAATAGGCTAAATGTGCATTGATTTTTGAAGGCAGTTAGTTAACGTGCGATAAGTTTGGATAATTGTGAGTTGTGTGGAATAGCACTATTTTGCAAATTAAAAAATGGGCTAAATGTACATTAAATTTTGTAGAAGTTAATAAAAGTTCAATACGTTTTGGTAATCGTGTGTTATTTGGAATAGCACTGCTTTGTGCATTAAAAATGGGCTAAATATGCATTACTTTTTTAGGAGGTTATTAAAAGTGCAATGTTAGGGTAATCGTGAGTTGTGTGACATAAAACTGCTTTACGAATTAAAAAATGGGCTAAATGTGCATTAATTTCTGTAGGAAGTTAATGATCTTCTGAATTGAGGATCTATTGTTGATGATGTTGGAACTCTGATTATTGTTGATGATGTTAGAACTATGATTATGCAGCTTTAATGAAGGACTAGATCTTGTAAATGAGGTAATTGACAAAACATGATATCACGATAAAATTAAGATTGCAATTTACGTTACTGCTACTGATTTATGCATAAGTAATGTTTCTCATTCCTTTCTGCACATCACTTTAGTGAGTTCAAACTTTACATTGGTTTGTGCATTAAAAACTGGGATAAATGCGCGATAGTTTTCAATGAAATTGAGTAAAATTGGGATATATTTGGGTAATCATGATTTGTGTGGAATAACAATGGTTTGTGCATTATAAAATGGGCTAAATGTGCAATAGCCTTTGTATGTAGTTAGTAAAAGCGCGATATGTTAAATACTCTTAGTTGTGTGGAATCACATTTGTTTGTGCATTAGAAAATGGGCTAAACCTACTTTTGTTTATATTATCATAAACGTGCATAATTTTAATTGATTTATGTTCGTTAAAATTTACAGCAACTAGAAAAAATGGGAGGAATTTTTCTAGACGTGATGACAGGTGAAAATAGATGAACAACAATCGTCCTTCAGAAACTAAAAATTACATGGGTAATGATTATATTAAATCTAGAATTGGTTTGCTAATCTATATCCTGTTATAATGCTCATTAGATTAAGTTGTACATGTTTTGTGCATTAAAAAAAGGCTAAATGAGCAATAACTTTCATATAATGTTGTAAAAAATGTGAAAATCTTGAGTTGTGCGAAATAATATTGTTTTATGCATTAAAATTGGGGAAAATATGTATTACTTTTTATACAAGGTTAATAAAACTGCGATAAGTTTGGATAATCGTAAGTTGTGTGAATTAAAACTTGCTAAATGTGCATTAGATTTCAGAGAAAGTAAATTGCAATTCATTTGAATAATCTTGAGTTGTGTGAAAAAAACCATATTGTGCATTAAAAAATGGGCTAAAAGTGCATTAGTTTTTAGAGAAAGTTAGTAAAGTGCAATACGTTTAGTGTTGCGCATTGAAAAATGGGTTAAATGTGAATTAGTTGGAAATTAGTAAAGGTGCGTTGCGTTTGGATAAATCATTGTTTTATGAATTAAAATCGGGCTAAATATGCATTACTTTTCATAAGAAGACACTAAAAGTGTAATACGTTTGAATAATTATGAGTTGTGTGATATTACACTGATTTGTGCATTAAAAAGTGGGCTAAATAAGCATCAGACTTTGTAGGAAGTAAGTACATATGTCACACGTTTTGATACACGTGACTTGTGTAAAATAACATTGTTTTGAGCATTAGAAATGAGGTAAACGTGCACTAATATTCTTACGAAGTTAGTAAAGGTACGATACATATTGATAGTCGTGAGTTTTGTGAAATTTCAATGTTTTGTGCATGAAAAAGTGGGCTAAACGTGCATTAGTTTTTGTTGGAATTTAATAAAGATGCGATATGTTTGGATAAATCACCGTTTTGTGAATTAAAATGGGCTAAATATGCATTAGTTTTCATAAGAAGACACTAAAAGTGTGATATATTTGGATAATTATGAGTTGTGTGATATAATAGTGTTTTGTGCATTAAAAAGTTGGCTAAATATGCATCGTATTTCCTAGAAAGTAAGTACATATGTCATACATTTTGATAACCGTGAGTTGTATGAAATAACATTGTTTTAAGCATTAGAAATGAGCTAAATGTGTATTAATATTTGTACGAAGTTAGTAAAAGTATGATACAAATTGATAATCATGTTATGTGAAATATCAGTGTTTTGTGCGTAAAAAGGTGGGCTAAAGGTGCATTAGTTTTTTTTTTTTTTTTTTTTTTCTTTTTTCTTTTTAATTTATATTTTTTTTGGGATTTAGCAAAGATGCGATATGTTTGGATAAATCACTGTTTTGTGAATTAAAATCAGGCTAAATATGCATTAGTTTTCATAAGAAGACACTAAAAGTGTGATATATTTAGATAATTATGAGTTGTGTGATATAACAGTGTTTTGTGCAACGTGCGAATTGGGTAATGGGTCAGAATGGTTTTGGTTAAAAAAATGGTAATTTTGTGTGTGGGGCGAAAGGGGGCTGGTTTTGCCAACTCTCTGTCCATGTTTCATATTCTTGTCAATTATAAAGGTAATTTCTTTGAAACAAAATGATTCAGAACATTGTAAGAGTTTGACCCATTTGACCCGTTATAAAGGTATTAATTTTTTGTACTTAAGAATATTGTATTTGTTTTGTTTAGTTATAAGTTGATATACCAATTCTGGAACCTATTGCTTAAGATTTTGGGAGAACCAGGAAGTGGAGGATCGTCTACACCGTTAATGGTTGGTGCTGTCAAGAAATGGCAAAATTTTGACCCACAAAAGTCAAAGGACAGATGGAACAAGTTGTCAGAGGCAAATTCAGCACTTGAGGCAGAGTTTAACTTGTTAAGTAAATTAGTTGCAGATAACTGGGACTCATACAAAGCTGTCATCACCCGGCTGCAGCATGTTAAAATCAGAAAAGGTCCACGTTCCATTTATTTATCCTTGTAGCACGCTTAAAATATGTTAGTTGATAATCTATTTCGATTGCAACTTATACAAATTACTTGACTTAACCACCCTAGGAGTCAATATATGTTAATTTCTCGATATTTAAGATGCTTAGCCTTAAAATATATAACCCTACATGCATACCATTTCTTTTCATGTCTAGAGAAATCATCTCCATGAATCTTCATATTCGTTAAAAAAACATTTGCCGATTGCGTTGATCTGAATTCATTGAATATTTGAGCAGTGGATGGAGCAATTCGTGAGTTGTGTGAAATATCATTGTTTTATGCATAAAAAAAGTGGGCTAAATGTGCATTAGTTTTTGTTGGAATTTAGTAAAGATGCGATACGTTTGGATAATCATGATTTTTCATGGTCAGGGGTGATTTAATTGAATTTGAACATGGTATTATTTGATTAGATGTGACGATGATTCTGTATTATATGATAGTTGAATAAGTTTTGTAAGTAAGGATTGAAATATCAAAGTTTTGTGCATAAAAAAGTGGGCTAAATGTAGATTAGTTATTTTTGGAATTTAGTAAAGATGTGATACGTTTCGATAAATCATTGTTTTATGAATTGAAACGGGCTAAATAAGCATTACTTTTCATTCATATGCTCTATTTGTTAGTCTAGCTATGATATGATATTGATGTGTAACTTGATGCGTTATGGACGAATTAATATTTTGAATAGTTTCGGGATGATATTTTGAACCTAATTTTGATGGGGAAGCTGTAGGTGAAAAAGTTGAGGACATTGCTGGTGGTGTTAATGGTGGTGTTAGTGGTGGAGAAGGGGCTCCAAGAGGAGGGGCGGCACTGAGTTCATCTCCGTTTACAGCTGCATGATAAACTGATGACGATGATTTAGAAAAGATAAGGAAATTAGCAGTTGAAGCTTCTCGTAAAGATGGTGAATTCGCGAGTAAATGAAAATATACGATGCGTTAAACTAACGTGTTGATGAAGCAGGTGATTGAGCCCGGTGCAAGAGGCGTATATTTAAAGGGTTATGAGAAAGATGAAATGTATGAGCTTCACAAACAAAATCGATCTCGAAGTTTACACTGTTGACAAATTGGCGAAAGGCTACACGATTATGCGGCAAAGGGTACATGCTATTTTGTGGCTCAAGGAGCATGGTTTCGAGCTTGACTGAGGAGTCATGAGTTGAGGATAAGTAGCAGGCAACTGGGCAAAAATCGACTACTTTTAGAATTTTCCCACTAATTTTGTATTTATAAAATTATATAGTTTTGTAATCACAATGGATACAATTACCGTTTAGCGGATTTTTTAGAATTTGATCCAAAAATTATGAGTCATGCTCGCATAGCCGCACGACAAAATAACTCATTTTGAGTTACTACATAAACCGTCAATTTGAATAAACTAGTTGTTGTTTATAGTAAAGTGAATATGGGATTTCTTAAATAGGTTTGTTAGGATTATAGTTAGATTTTGAAATTACTTTCATACCCTTAATAGTTAGTTAGAATTATAGCTAATCTCATCCATTGATTTTAAATCAAGGGTCCAAAATTCTTCTTATTCTTTTTACCAAAAATCCTCTTTTTATTTGATCTCATCCCTATATATATATATGTTTACATTATGTGCTTGACGAGAGAAAATCAAGAACAAAGGCAAGGATACCTTGGTCGAATTGATGAACGAAACAAGGATCAACCAAGAACTTAAACCAGAAACTGATTCGAACCAACCAAAACCTTCGACCCAAAACTAAGCTTCTTAGACTCTAAACACCACACGATCAACCACAGCTCGAACACCCTCGCGATCACACCTTGATAGACCTCCTTCGTACTTCTTTATTTCGGAAGAATGAGAGCACAATTATTGCCGTCTAGTAGTTTTATTTTAGGATTTGAATGAGAGTTAAAATGTGTTATCTAGGTAGTTATAAGGAGAACGAAATGGGAGAAAATGGCTGGGATTAGCCGAGTCTCTGGGAGAGTGGGATGACTAAAATTACTTTCAAATTTTTAAGTAGATAAGTCACCTACTCAACATAAAAGTGTCGAATAAAAATATGAATTGTCCCTAGCATAGACTTGTGATACGTAGGAAATTTGTATAACTACAACAATTATAACTGGCCCAACACAGGATACACATTAGACGTGTGCAATGGAGTCTCTAAACAACCACAATCGGCCCAAAGGAGCTATGTACCAAAATAAATAAAAACCGACCTATGAAAGATTTGTATAACATGTGATATTTAGTTATGTACTTAATTCAATACAACCGGCCCTCTAGTGATTTATATATCGTGTGATGTATTTCGAACATAGGTTTAGTCGACATTATGAAAGCTTAAGTTATTAGTTTCAAATTATGTATAATGTTCACAAGGCTAGAGTCGCGAAAAATTAGATATACTTGGGTTAGAGTTTCGTAGTTTGTATTTCTAAATTGTAACGTATAGTTAACTTTATATTATATTCGTATTCAAAGGTTCAAAACGGTATTTCATATTTCGGGTTATTATATTTATATACAATGATGCTGGTTTATATGAGATGACACTCAATAACTAGTCATGGAAAGATTTTATCATTGTTAATAGCCATGTGAATTAGTTGTGCTCAAACTAAAGGCATAGTTGTATTATACATTAAAGAATTAGAATACTTTAAAATTTAAAATGTTTGAAAGTTTGATTTTCATAAGTTGGTGATTGAGGATATCACACCAGTTATGAAATATTGTGTAACTATATCAAGATAGTTGGATGTACACATACAAGAATTTTACTTATTGAATTCTTGTAATAAGTATTCTCAAAATTCTGATAGATCAAAGTTAGTTGAAATAAATGCCTTGTCAACAAGTATGATTGTTATTACTTGAGGCATAATTGTCAACAAGTCATTACTTCAGAAAAAATTCATTAACTAGAATTATCATGCATTGATCTATTTGGTATTTGGATAAGGGATATTAAGCAATTTATTAGTTATAATGAATTAAAGTACTTTGTACGTTTATTTTCATTAATAATAGATTGTATCCTATATTTGCATGTTTAAATCCGTGAATAACTTATGTTATGTTATTCTAAATTGTCCGTTGTCAATTAATGATATGGGAATATCATTAAACTAAGACAAATATGAGTATTGAAGAGAATATACTTGAAAGTATATTGATGCGTTGACATACCAATTTCACATGATATTCAATGAATTGAATATAGGACTTATCCCAACTACATGAGTTTACTTTATGGATCTTGTCATTAAGTAAATCATGAAAACAGTTATCCTCAGACTTGAGATACCATATAAGTGTCATGAATGTAGTGCATTTCTGTGAAGCAATTTACCGCTTACCGTAACTGGGAGTTATAAGGATTGTTTTCAAAAGTGTTGCAAAGTTCATGGGTTATTGCTTGTAGTCAAGAAAGAATTTGTTCCTTCAAATTTGTTTTGAAGTTTAATACTGCTGGGCCCCTCGTAGGGTTGACAAGATGTTTGCGTGCGCACGCCCAAAGTCTATCTGGAATACGTTCAGATGTTTTGGTAATCTTGCTTAATCATAAACAACGAGAAACAGAATTGTTAATTAAATAATGACTAAGATCCATATCTTTATTAACGTGGTATTCGTAACAAAAGGATAATAATAATGATGAATCATTAAAGGTTTTTCCAGGAGACCTCCCTCGAGTTGAATTAGGGGCATTGGCGTGTTGCTAGACGCTAACCAATGTCATTATACTATTAATAGATATCCAAGTGGGAGCTGTTGGAGTTTATGGATAAAAATTAATATGTATAGACCACGGGATTGCACATATTACGAATGAGTATTAATGATTAATAATTAATGTATATAAAACATTATATATATTTATTATTAAACACAAGATAAGGACTAACGATCGTTAGTAGTTAAAGGAACTGGCTAACTATCGTTAAATATCAAAAGAGAGGGACTAATGTGGAATTTAGAGGACAAGAAAGTTACGGAATCCCTTCTAATGGGATGGCAGGTTATGGGTATGATGGGGAGACCCAATCCCACTCAAACTTGGACTCCAAGTTTCCACATCTATATAAACACACATATGGTTCATTGTTTGGTTACAACTTGTACACACACTAAACCCTAACTGTGTTTCTTTCTTTCTTTTCTTGTTAAATAAATCGACCAACACCCCTTAGGGTTTCTTGATCGATTTTCTTGTTAAGAAAATCATTATTTTGTGTGTTACTAGCATAAACATTAATACGTTATTAATTCGTGTTTACAAGAACGTGGTGTTAACTCACTATAGTTAATATCTTGGATCGAATAACAAAACGGTAAGGGGTTATTCATAGATCCCTAATTCAAACCCTAATTAGGGTTAATCACTTAATCAAGGTTATTGAAGTTGATTCTTGTTCTTGCTAGAATCACAAAGGTACGTTCCTATTTATGTTTTCGTTAATAATTATATGTTATATATTTGATCTATAGCTTCCGCATACGTGTGTATACTTTGATTATGATTTATTTATATGATTGTCAAGTTATTTAAATTCTAACAGAGTTAACGTTGGTGGCAGGGCCGACAAATGAATTTGGAGCCCCAGGCAAAAATGAAAAAAGGGGCCCATCAACAAAAAAAAAAAAAAAAAAAAAAAAAAAACTTAAAGGTGTGTATAAAAGGTATTCATTTATAATAATTTCTTATAATGAGGCCTCTTAATGACATATTATTTATTGTAGCAAGATGAGTTGTATTTAACTAATTGAATTTACAAAGAAGAGGCATTTGGATATATAGCATAAGCACACAAATGTAGCTATAATTGTTACTGGACTAGAAGAAAAGGGGCCACTTAGATTGGGGGGCCGTGTGCGACCGCACCACTTGCACACCCTCTTCGCCGCCACTGGTTGGTGGATAGACCATAAACGAACCACAACATGACCCTTTAAGACAAAATTGGACCCCTGATGAGCCTTTCCTCTTTAGCAATGTGCCACCAAAGAGCGAGTCTAAACCTGGTATGACACCTAGCTATGATTCCAAGGGGGCAACCCCGTATGATGCTCCTGTTGATGTTTACTCATCAGCTAGAAGCCTGACTGACAAAATAAGAACTTAAACTGATTGGGATAAATGGTTAGACCATAGGATCAATATGTGTGAACGTTATGGTCACGTTAAGTTGTAATAGATGGAAGGCCTATGATCTTTTAAACTTGCTGCTAGGGCTCATTGCGACTTCAACTTTCTGAATTTCTGGAAGTGATATGTTGTTTTGTGTTTGAGGAAAATGCACTTTTATTTATAAAGGAAGTTAAGATATCAGCAGATATACGAGATTAAACATTTTAACACGATGAATTACTTTTGATAGATCAATTTACAATGCTGTAATGGAAAATAAATATCATTGATACTTATAAACTTCAATACACATGTGAAACCAGTATTTGTAATACGAGCTTCGTCTAGCTTAAATTGGGAAAATACTTGGCTTCACTAGGAAAACTGGAGGTCGAGCTATCAATTACGTTAGAATCATCCTCAACATTAGAAGGTAAATGCTGAATCATTGATATGGGCAGCTTCAGCGACGTATTCGTGCTATCTTCGTATGGTTCCCTGTTCCCTACCATTTGATGAAGCTTCAACGCATATTCTAAGTCCCACAACACATAAATCATGCTTGACCTCTCATCTTTGTATATTTTAAACATCTCTCTACCGTTTCCAGAAATTTTCTTAAAAAATTCGGGTTTATTGTGCCCAACAGAAATGGGTTTATAATCTCCTCAACCTTCCCATTGTGTATCTGTTTAATCACCCAATCTACTAAATTTGCTTCCCTTAGAGGTAACGTGTTATCGAGTGCTGGCCTTGCACATAGTACTTCAAGTAACACTACGCCGAAAGAGTAAACATCTTATTTCTGAGTCAGTTTCATGCATCTTATGTATTCAAGATCCAAATACCCGAAACTCCCTTTGATATCTGACATCTCGTCTTCTTCCACATTATCTAATCGCGATATCCCAAAATCAGCCACTTTGGCAACATAGTTTTTGTTAAGCAAGATGTTCGTTGACTTGACATCACCGGTGTTGTAAAAATCGGCCATGGCGGCCGATATCGAGGCGGCATGGCGTTTGGCGGTGGTCCGCCTCCACGATATTTCCCATATCGGTCTAACTTATCGGTTTTGGTCAATGGCGGTCAAAATCGGCCTAGGCGGCCGGTCGGCCAACGTCGGTCAACTTCAGATCAACGTCAGTCAACGCCGTAAATAATTAAAAAAAAATCATAGATGAAAAGATGAAGAGATAGCTTATTTTCAGATGAAGTGATGAAGAAATAGCTTAATTTTAAATTTTTTAAAAAGCTACACATAACTTGAAAAAGAGAAAAGAAAATACTGAAACATGATAAATTGCAAATCTTGAAAGCTACTCTAGGTTGTCTTTATCTTAAAATTGTAAGTCACTTGAGCCCTTCCACCTCTACTAATATCACTTCAGTCCTTGAGCTTTATAATCTTTCAACTATCTACAACTTCAATTCCTTAACCTTTTTATACTATTAATATTAATATTAATAATCATTATTGTAGTTTTTAAACAAACACTAAACGTTTAATAGTATGGATAGTTAAACTTCTTAATTTTTTGTGGTTATTGACTTATTTTATTAGGATATTACTAATATTTATTTTTTTTAAATAAATTCGTTTATAAATTAGGGTCTCCGTCTAGAAACCGATATATCGCCGCCAAGAATGATATGGCGCTTGGCGGGGGTCGACCTCCACGGTACCGCTAAACGATATTTAAAACCTTGACATCACGATGAATAATCCTCGAGTTGCACTAATGCAAATCTTGAGTCTTTGAGTCCATGAGAGCTTTGGGCGGTCTCCATTTGTGTCATACAAATGATCTTGAAGTGTACCTTTTTTCATAAACTCGTATACGAGTATCATCTCAGACTTCTCGTCACAGTACCCGATTAAAGTAACAAGATGACGGTGTCGAATTTTTGACAGTACCATAATCTCCGTCACAAACTCAGGTCGACCCTGCCCATGACCCTTTTCGCCGAAAGAGTCTCTTTGTAAACCTTCCCAAAACCGCCTTTTCTTATTATTAATTTCTCATCAATGTTATTCGTCGCTGTTAGGATATCAGCAAACGTGAATTTAAGGTTGAGATTCCAATTAGGAATTGGTGATGATTGGTTGATGGTAAAGTCGATATCTATGCTAGTGTATGAACTCTGACCGGATGATGGCACTGTGTTATATTCTGATTTTGCCCCTGCCACGGGCTTCGATTTTTTCCCATATTTCGACCTGATCATGAAACCTAATACTAACAAAACCAAACTAAAACCACACATCCAACCACAATGTACACATTCTTCTTCCCCTTCTTATGTTGCCCAACCACACCCGATATTGTCACTAACTCCATGATCTCAACCCCGTTCAAGAATGTAGTCTGATTATTATCTTAATCGCCCTGATACTAATATTCAAAAACCCTGACTCGTCAGAATCCACCACAAAATCATTATTAAATGGAACTTGCCGCTCCATCACTTTATTACCCGGTTCAATCATCTCCTTATAATGTGTATAGACGAAGAAATTGAAGGCATCTTTTGGACTGAATAGTCCTTGCTTATGAAATCACAGAAATGAGCTCGAACAAGGTACGACACGTTCTTATCAAGTTCAAAGTTCCATGTTACATTAACTGAAGTGTTGTTTAACTGTTTGGCTATTGTATAAACATTTAAAGGAGCATCGTATATGCGTGAACCACTTCCGCTATAATTAGGCGACCCGATGAACGGTGTACTGTTTCTTGCTGTCTCATTGTTAAAGATAAATTGATCATCAAGGGTCCAATTTCGTCTTAAGGGGTCATCTTCAAACTTTATCATCTATCCACCAACGTTAATTCTATATATCAGGTTGAAAGCATAAGATGTTGATATATCGCTCATTTCACCATTTTCCCGATTGGGAGATATACGAGTTAAAGTGACACCATGCTTGAATATATCATTCGGTGTTGTGAAAGCTTCGATAGCGTTCACAAAACTGTTGAACCATACAAAAGTGTGAATTCAATTGTGAACTTTCGGTCATTCCCAATAGGAATAATAAAATCTTTCACTAAAGTTTTGTTTTCGACTTTAAAATTGGATAACAACTTGAACCCCGAAGCATCAATGTCGAATATAGAATTATGCAACTCAAATTCATAAGTCGAAAATGGAGAAAAATGAAGACGTACCATAACAAAAGTACTAGTGTTGTCTGCTTCGAGATTGTAGGACGTTTTCTTAGTGAAAACTCTTGTTGTTTCGTAAATGTTATTGGGTTGTTGTCTTGTACCGCGATTTCGCCATCAGAGACTGAAAAGGAAGGGTGGTTGTTGTCAGCGCCAATGAAGGTTCTGTTAGCCTATAATATTTTACATCAAATGTTTATTGTTTAATGTTAAGATAATTTACTTAAGTTTGTATTATGTTTATTTGGTCGACTTTAAATCTACAATATGGGTCCAAAACTGTTAACCCAAACAAGCCCATTTGCAGGCAGTTAGGGTAGTTATTAGTTAGGCAGTTACATCCCAAGCAACACAATGATTGGATGTTTAATGGTGTCGATTCATGTAGTATATATATGTGTTTTTCTGATGTGGAAAACACAACAACAATTCTCTATTTATAAAGTTTCTTAGTAGTATTATTATACCTGTTTACTGTTCCATTGAATCATACTATACACACAATCTTTTCACAAACATGAAACATATCTTGAAGCAACGAATTGTTGGCAAAAGCCCTGTGAACAATTGCTATCAGAGCTCTGGCTCTAATCCATGGGAAAGGCCAACAATTAAACAAACATATGGATTCCAAAGTGGTAGATATCTATTGAGAGAAACTCCAAAGAGAATGTACCAGTGGAATTGTAGAAGAAAGAAGAGTATCTCACCCAAGGGAAAGGAGATGTTGGTGAAACAGTTTTGGAAAACAAGGCATTTAATGCCACAAAGAAATCAGAAGGTTTGAAAGAACAAGGAAGGATGACTGTTGGAACAAAGAGAGAAAAGAAGTCAGGGTGTTACATTTGTAAGAAGAGAGGACATGCCAAGCAGAAAGAAGTTGGCAGGGGTAGAATTACAACAAGAAATAGATATCACCAATCAAATTATCAAAGAAGAAAGGACATATCCAGAAAAGGTACAATTTATTGGTGACTATATGGTGGAAGATACAAATAAGGATACATGGAATTAGTCTGGTATGTAAGTAGAAATTACAAATTCCATATGTGCCCTAGGAGAATTTTATTCAATGATGTTCATTATAAGTTTAAGATGATAGGGAAAGAAGAAAATGAAAAGAAATTCATTCTCTCCTATGGAATTGGTAATGTTACAGTCAAAACAAAGCATGGTGATTTGGTTATTAGGAATGTGCAATATACCCCTAAGTTTCCTTCAACATACTCAGTCTAGAATTGCTTGAAATACAAGGATACTCAGTGAAAATCAAAGATAATATATGTAGTATTTATTACATGTATGATGATGAAGAAACTAGTATGCAGTTACCATATGTTGAAGAAACAGGAAAGAAAGTTGGGCCAAAAGAGGTTGTAAATGAACACAATCAATATTTACAAGAGTATTTTGAATCAATTGACCCAAAAGATTAATGCTCTCTAATAAAAGGATTGGAGGATTTGGATTGGAACAAGGAGGATACTCAGGATTACATTGATGATGAGTACCTCAGTTGGAATGGAACACTCTATGCCTTAAAGGTAAATTCCTTTTCAAGGTTTCTTTCTTTCATGAATCTGTTTAGAAAGATAGTTTGTTATACAAAAATTGGGAAGTGTTCAATAAAAGGTTTATAGATATGTTGAAATGGTTTTATCTTGTGCATTTGAACTATGATGCACTTGATATGATACCACCTGTTGTTGGAGATGTTGAGTTGAACCTGTTATGCTTGCATAAAGTTGTTGAAAGTCTTGGAGGATATTTCTCAGTCACAATGGGTGACAAGTGGGGAATAATAGCAGAGTTGCAGGGTCTAACAACCAAAGATGATGAAGCAGTAAATAAATGCTATGAGAAGTTTATTTACCTAGTAGTGATATACCATGAAACTACAAAAGTTCCTTAGGGTGAAAAGCCAACAGAAGTAGGAGAAAGCAGCAAAGATGCAGAAGCCAGGGACCCACCAGGCCAGAAGGATAGTGTAGTGAAGGATGGAGCACAAGAAGCAAGTATGAATAAGTTTGGTGTTAGATTGGAGATGAAGATGTTGGACATTAAGATCGCAACCAAGACAGTAATGACTTTGAAGTCATTACTTGAAAGATCAGGAAGGAACTCAGAAGTTTTGATACTAAAACATTAGGGGGGAGAATGTTAGCCTCTAATATTTTATATCAAATGTTTATTGTTTAATGTTAAGATAATTTACTTCAGTTTGTATTATGTTTATTTGGTCGACTTTAAGTCTGCAATATGGGTTCAAAACTGTTAACCCAAACAAGCCCATTTGCAGGCAGTTAGGGTAGTTATTAGTTAGGCAGTTAGGGTAGTTTTTAGTTAGGCAGTTACATCCCAAGCAACACAATACTTGGATGTTTAATGGTGTCGATTCATGTAGTATATATATGTGTTTTTCTGATGTGGAAAACACAACAACAATTCTCTATTTATAAAGTTTCTTAGTAGTATTATTATACCCATATACTGTTCCATTGAATCATACTATACACACAATCTTTTCACAATCATGAAACATATCTTGAAGCAACGAATTGTTGGCAAAATCCCTGTGAACAGGTCCTCCCGGCAAAAGAAATATCAGATTTTGATCCACAGTTTATGAAGTAGTGGTCGGGCAAGACATATTGCGACTGTGATGATACAAGTGATAGTAAAGAGAAAATAATGATTAGAGATAAACAAAGGGTGGACTTCATTGAAGGAAGCAAGTGATGAGTTTTGGGTTCGAATGAAAGGAATAGTTGGTCTTATACGTGCTAACAGGTTGCGGCCTTGCGGGTTCAAGTACAAACGAGAACACTATATGAAATGAGTGTTAGTATTACGAGTTTATAAAAGATATTTTTTATTTGATTCTCGGGGAATAAGAACACAACATGGATAAAGTTGGTTGACGAAGACTAAAGAGTAAATTTTTGGTCGTCTTCGTTGTTGTTGTTGCAAAGGGTGAATTATATTACTTTCAAACAATTTGTACAATCAAGATAACATATGACTGATATTGGGACATACCCCAAATCAGATATAAAACAAAAGCCTATTCCATCCGATATCAGCAACGACTAAAGACTTATAACCTGTGGCTGTGAATAGATTTTTAAAGAACATGAGTAGCCAATAGCCAATAGCCAATTGACAAACTTTTGTTCTTATTGATTTTAGGCATATATAAATGAAATAATTGAAGTTTTGTTGTCTTTATTTGCGTAACTTGATTGAAAAAGGCATCATCTATGTATTTATATTCTAATAATTTAACATTGTAAACTACTCTTCTATATTAGAAGTTTGTTAATTAATTAAATGAGTTATGTAGTTAACTTTAGTTTAAATAGATAATTAAGTTGGGTTAAACACATGTAGAAGTTGCAGGGAGATAATTCATGCATCTACAAGATTGATGTGGCTGCACAAGGATTGTTAGCTTATTCAACATTAGCTGGTTAGATATTATTAAGAATGTTTTAACATGATTCTAATTCTAGTTCAAATTATAGATATACATATGATGCTGAAAAGCATAAAATTTTGGTTTAACAAAGTAATTCCATTCATCAATGCCATATTGCTTATTGGTTACTCTAGTTGTTCAATGATCCCTTCACAGCCACAGATACTTTTGAGTCTTGGTCAATTAATTACTTTTTTCCCATATTGTCTTCATCTTCATGTGAACAAAACTAATACACACATTTCTTATGGCATGTTACATAATGCTGTATAGTTTAGATTTAGTATATATGGTTCATAAGCAAAGCTTTTTTTGTTAGCTCAAACCAATAATTATTCACTTGTTTCCTTCAATGAAGTCCAACCTTTGTCTATCTTCCATCATTCTGTTTTCCTTACTCTCACTAGCATCCTCACAGACACAATATGTACCTGACCACTACTTCATCAACTGTGGATCAAACTCTGATATCGTCTTCACTAGCAAGCGTTTTGTTGGCGATGATAAACCTTCTACATTTTCCGTAACCTTTGTCTATCTTCCATCATTCTGTTTTCCTTACTCTCACTAGCATCCTCACAGACACAATATGTACCTGACCACTACTTCATCAACTGTGGATCAAACTCTGATATCGTCTTCACTAGCAAGCGTTTTGTTGGCGATGATAAACCTTCTACATTTTCCGTCTCTGGTAGTCACAAAGCCGTACAAAACAACAGCAACCCGACTCTAATTTATCAAACAGCAAGAGTTTTCACTAAGAAAACATCCTACAATCTCGAAGCAGACAACACTAGTACTTTTGTTATGGTACGTCTTCATTTTTCTCCGTTTTTGACTAATGAATTTGAGTTGCATAATTTTATATTCGACGTTGAGGCTTCTGGGTTCAAGTTGTTATCCAATTTTAAAGTCGAAAACATGCCTTTAGTTAAGGATTTTATTATTCCTATTGGGAATGACCGAAAGTTCACAATTGAATTCACACCTTCGCGTGGTTCGACGCCCGGTTTTGTGAACGCTATCGAAGCTTTCACAACACCGAATGATATATTCAGGCATGGTGTCACTTTAACTCGTATATCACCCAATGGAGAAAATGGTAAAAAGAGCAATATATCAACATCATATGCTTTCAACCCAATATACAGAATTAACGTTGGTGGACGGACCATAAACCCAGAACATGACCCTTTAAGACGAAGTTGGACCCCTGATGAGCCTTTCCTCTTCAGCAATGTGACAGCAAAGAATGAGTCTGAATCTGATATGAAACCTAGCTACAATCCCAAGGGGGCAGCCCCGTATATTGCTCCTGTTGATGTTTACTCAACAGCCAGAAGCCTGGTTAACGAAGAGGTCAATATAACATGGAATTTTAGGGTCAATAAGAATACCGTGTTCTTAATCAGAGCTCATTTTTGTGACATTATGAGCACAGGCCGCGTGAGTGCTAATGACTCCTTTAGAATTTTCATTTATAGCCTTTACAAGAAAGATATTCCACTGGGTCATATAGCGAACTCAGCGCAAGTTCCGTTTTATGCTGATTTTGTAGTGGATTCTGGTGAATTTGATAATGTAAGTATTAGTATCGGGGCGATTAGTGGTGATGTGTTCTTGAATGGGGTTGAGATCATGGAGTTATTGACAGATGGGAGGAAGAATGAGAAAAAAGTGCATCTTGTGATTGGATGTGCTGTTGGAGGTGCGGTTTTAGTTTTGGTTTTAGGTTTCTTGATCGGGTCGAAATACCGGATACCAAAGCCGGTGGTAGGGGCGAAAACGGAATCTAACATGGTATCACCATATGGTCGGAGTTTGAGCATAAGTATCGACTTCACCAAAAACCATTCATCACCAATTCCTAATTTGAATCTCAACCTTAAATTCCAGTTAGCAGATATCTTGCAAGCGACAAATAACTTTGATGAGATGTTAATGATAGGAAAAGGCGGTTTTGGAAAGGTTTATAAAGGGACTCTTTCTGATGGTATGATAGTTGCTGTGAAACGGGGCGAAAAGGGTCATGGCCAGGGTCAACCCGAGTTTGTGACGGAGATTATGGTGTTGTCAAAAATACGACACCGTCATCTTGTTTCTTCAATCGGGTATTGCAACGAAAAATCTGAGATGATACTTGTATACGAGTTTATGAAAAAGGGTACTCTTCAAGATCATTTGTATGACACAAACGAAAATCTCCCAAAGCTCTCATGGACTCAAAGACTTGAAATTTGCATTAGTGCGTCTCGAGGGTTAGACTACCTTCACACAGGTGCGGGGATAATTCATCGTGATGTCAAGTCAACAAATATTTTGCTTGACGAAAATTATGTTGCAAAAGTGGCTGATTTTGGTATATCGCGGTTAAATAGTGAGGAAGATAATGAAGTCTCTGGTATTAAAGGGAGTTTTGGGTATTTGGATCCTGAATATATAACATGTATGGAGGTAACTCCGAAAATAGATGTTTACTCATTTGGAGCCGTGTTACTTGAAGTACTTTGTGCTAGGCGAGCACTTGATAATAGGCTTCCTTATGAGGAAGCCAATTTGGCGGATTGGGCAACTACAAGAATACGAAATGGAGAAATTGAGGATATAATTGATCCGTTTCTGGCGGGTAAAAAAAACCCGAATTCATTAAGGAAGTTTTTGGAAATAGTGGAAAGATGTTTAAAACCAACAGGAGATGAGAGGCCAAGTATGAATACTGTGTTGTATGATTTACTATACACGATGGAGCTTCAACAAATGATGGCAAATAGAGAGCCACATGAAGATAGTACAATGAACACATCGTTTCAGTTGTCTATGATAAAGATTAATCGTTTGCCCTCTCATACGAAGGATGATTCCGAAGTTAATGAGAGCTCAGACTCGAGTTTTCCTACTGAAAGCCAAGTATTTTCCCAATTGAAGATGAATGAAGCTCGATAAAATATACTCGTATGTTCTTACATGTGTTGATGTTTATAGGTGGTTATTGTTATTTTTCTTCGTAAGGGCGTTTGTAATTTATCAGTTACAAAATAATTATTTATTTCTTTTCTGTTTTGCAAGATGACAAAATTTTAACTAATTAATTTATAGTCTTATCAAACTTTGCTTAAACAATAAATTTGAACGGAAAAAATTTATCACTACAAAACAAAATGATGTAAATTACTAAAAACATGCCAAATTTTATGTTAAGAGCACTCGGTATGGCTGGCCAACGTAGAAACGGCGTTGAAGCCTACGTGGCCAGAGTTTCACTTGCGTTACCATACCCCATCTTTGCGCGTTGCTAGGCGTTGTGATTTACGTTGCTCTAACAACGCAAGTTATAACAGGCATGAGGGAAAAAAATCATTTTAAAGCCAAACGGCTATAAGTTTAAATTTCAAAAAGTTTCAAAACACCCCTTGGGGTTTAATGGTAACCTTTTTTTCTTTTTTTCTTTTTTCTTTTTTCTCTCTCTCTTTTTTTTTTTTTTTTTTTTTTTTTTGTTTTTTTGTTTTTTTTTTTGTTTTTTTTTTTTTAAATTAATATTTAACTCTTCTATAAATACAACACCCCTTTACCCAATATTTCACACTTAACTCACTCAATAATTATAAACCCTACAAATTATGGCTTGTTCTCTCCCCCATTCTGTCGAAGAAATGCAAACTTATATTCAAAACACAATGCGAGCAAGAGGATACGACTCGCCAGAATGCTATTGTCGAAGTTATCAAGATGTTTGAGCACGCGAAGGCAAAGAAGGAACGGTTGAGAAAAAAATACGCGAATTGCAAAGACATTTCGCCAGAAAGACAAGCTTTGATTGACAAATTTTTAAGCGATGAAGCCAGGAAAGATGACACCATTAGTGAAACGTTGTGAAAGTTTGTTTCACAGATACAAGACAACATCAGCAACAAAATCCGTTGGAGTTATTAAGAAAACAAAATTGTTGGTTCGGTATTACAACAGTCGAATCAACTTGGGCTAAATGCATCAACTTCAGTTGATGGACTTGATGCGCATAGATTTGTTGAGCAACAACATTATTAATTTACGGGTTTATAAAGACACGTAGAAGTTGCAGGGAGATAATTCATGCATCTACAAGATTGATGTGTTATGTAGTTAACTTTAGTTTAAATAGATAATTAAGTTGGATTAAACACATGTAGAAGTTGCAGGGAGATAATTCATGCATCTACAAGATTGATGTGGCTGCACAAGGATTGTTAGCTTATTCAACATTAGTTGTTTAGATATTATTAAGAATGTTTTAAGGCTGCCCCCAACTGTGGCTCGTGAGAGCCGGTGAGACAAGAAAATCACGCGCCACCTCATTGTTTGGGTGTGGCCTCACGCGTGAGGTAGGGGAAAGGCTCAGGAAGGTGAGCGGCTCGCCTTTGGTTAGCGTGTGTGTTTGCGGGCTCCATGGGATATTTATATTATTAAATATTGGATTTGTGAGTGCGTTTTGGGCATTTTATAAAGTATATTTATTTAAAGTGGATATTTTATTGAAAAGTGATGGAAGTAATTACAATGAGAGGTGAAAAGTGAGTGGGAGTGAAGGGAGTTAAATGGAGAGAGAAAGCCGATATGGCGATAAAGTAGGTAGTCTAAAATGATTCTAATTCTAGTTCAAATTTTACAGATGATGCTGAATGTAACACCCCCTAAATTCGATTAACGACAGCGGAAGAATTAACGGGGTATTACGTAGTGGATCTTTGTCATAATCATAGGAAACGTTTTGAAACACATTTTATCATTCATTTAAAATATTCTGAGTACAGAAATCGTTTTAAGAAAACCAGTCATATCTTCATAGATATGTTTTATTTAGGTGAATGATAAAGAAAACGTTTATTTAAAAACCCGTGCCCGGGTTGTTGCCCTTCTCCGTGCCTTGAACATCCATCCCTTAATTACCTGACTGAGATAATATGCTAAAAGTCAACAAAAGTTGAGTGATGCCCATAGGTTTAAGTTTAAAGGTTGAACACAAGTAAAGGTGTTAATTGTATCGATAACCAATTAACAAGTTTAAAATCAAGTTTGTTATTGCAATAAGTTCATGACACGCAACGATTTGACAGCCATCAATGTGTGATATAAACTAATATAAATGGTGCCCTCAGGATAGGTCTTTGCCAGTAACCTATGAGTTGTTAAGTACTGTGCGCCTAGTCGCTCATACTAGCTAAACTAAACGGGGATTGTCAATCCCAAATAGATCTATTCCCAAATATTTACGTTCACTAGCAAGTGATTAAGGTTCATGATCGAGGGGCTTTTGCAATAGCTACTTAAGCAATAAAAACATCAGGCATAGCATACTAAAAAGCTTGTGTTCGAGTTTGTAGCATGTATCTCCCCACAAAAGAGTTTAAAAGTTTAAAGAGTGGGCTATGAACTCACCTGGGTTGCTCGGTAGTACTAGTATCTTAATTCAAATGATAGGTGGAAATGGCTTCAACACACAACCTAAGTAAGATATGGCAAGCTTTCAGAGTTTGATTGTCTAAGTTCAGTTTACCGCGAAAGTTGTTTATTATAGTGTATTGTTTGTTTAGTTGACTTGTAGCAAATAAACGTGCGTGTTTAAATGCCTGAAGTTCAAGAACAAAGTTATATTTCAGAATATAACTCATGAGTATGTTCTTGTTTGACGAAGTATAGAGATCGTAGAAAAATGAACGAGGTCGGTGGTTGATAAAACCAAATTCGGGTTTAAGCTTTGGTTAATCGTTTTAAATATATTTTTATCGTAGTAATATATATATATATATATATATATATATATATATATATATATATATATATATATATATATATATATATAATATATATATATATATATATATATATATATATATATATATATATATATATATATGGGATAGCTTGGCTACAATTTTTTTAGCCAACTAGCTACAATTCTTCACTAAAATTACATAAGAAAATATTCACGACCCACAAAAATAAATCAGGGACCACAAATGGACTCAGGGACCCACAAAATTGTAGGGAGTTAGCTACAATAAATTGTAGCTAATATATTCCCATATATATATATATATATATATATATATATATATATATATATATATATATATATATATATATATATATATATATATATATATATATATATACCAGTGTTGCAAAAATCGGCCTACAAGGCCGATTAATCGGCGATTACAAGCTGAACGGCCTTGGACCTTGGAGCGAATTACAAGGTAATCGGCCGATTAATCGGCCTTGGACCTTGGAATCGGCGATTAATCGGCCAAAAATCGCTACAGGGCCCTCGACCGCCTCGGGGACCGATTCACGATTTTTGCAACATTGATATATACATATACATACGTATATATATATATATATATATATATATATATATATATATATATATATATATATATATATATATATATATATATGTATATACGTATATATATATATATGTATATGTATATACGTATATATATATGTATATGTATATACGTATATGTATATGTGTATATGTATATACGTATATGTATATGTGTATATGTATATACATATATGTATATGTATATATGTATATACGTATATGTATATGTATATATTGTATATACGTATATGTATATATATATATATATACTAGGTGAGTACCCGTTGCATAGCAACGGAATTCGTAGCAGCAAATAAATAACGATTTGTGATATTGTGGTAAGTGTTTTGTGTAGCGTTCAAAATAGACACGTGAACCATAAACTTAAAATTTAGCAATAAACTTTATAACAAAATTTACACCAATTCTATTAACAAAATCTACACAATAAACTTTCTAACAAATTTACAAAATATACTTTATTACAAACTTGGCACTATAAACTTCATATCAGAAAAATCATACTTCAATAAAATGAAAAACTAAGCAGTAGAATTTGCAAGATTGAGCAAATTATGTACATTAAAAAAGACAAGTACACTGTACAGAGTTGGTTTTTTCAATAATGTTTCCACAGTTTCTCCATAATCATTCATCAATTAAGGGAATATGATAGATTGACTTATCAAACAATCAATACCTTCGTTGCAGATAAATTCATACTAAATGCAAAACATGCACACAAATTTGCAAAAATGGCCGAAAAAAGACAATTAACTTGTCACATGATTCCAAACACAACGATTTTAGCATTAAGGTTTTACACTCCTAGCAATCTCGTCTAAAAAAGCAAAAAACTTTGTCACGTATCTTTCATTTATTGCTTGACAATTTGAACATCAACAATGGTAGATTTACAAAACGAGACTCATTTTTAATTACCTCAAAATCAGTCTTAGTCTGAATTTGGTTAGTTTGCCCCAAAAGTGCTTCTAGTATGTTCTTGTAGGACTCCGCAGTGTCAAATGCGCGTTTTCAAAGTGGCTATAGTGACTTGCGTAACCAATATCATAAGCGGATAATCAAGTACCTTGAAAGCTAGGCATGATTCAGTAGTTTTGCATTTATCCTAATGATTGTTTCCCAACATAATCCAGAACTACTCATTTCGCCCTTAAAACTTGAAAACCATAACCAAAATAAATTTACGCCCAACACTATAACCTTGTTACCACAACATTAAACACTCCCACGCTAACATTAACATATGAAAAATTCATAACACGAAAACAAAACCGACACAAAACAAACAAAAAATACGAACCATAAAATTAGTAAGCGCGGACTTTCCAGTATTAGGAGCACCTCCTCCTCCTCGTCACTCTCCGCCACTGCAGCATCAATCAAAACCCATGACAATATCTCCGTCCTCTTCCGCTTCTCCTCCTGCTCCAACATCCTCTCCTTCCTAGCAAAATGTTATAGCAAATCAAACTTCTAAAAAAACAGATCTATACATAAAAAAATAAAAACAAAAACAAAAACGTCAAGGAATATATAGGATTATATATATATATATATATATATATATATATATATATATATATATATATATCTTTAGTGTTGTCCGTCTCGGCGGTGGGTTTCCTAAGGTGGTGAGACGCTCGGTATTGGCTGTTTCTTTGATGGTGGCCAAGAACGCCACAACCTAAACAAAATAAGCGACTATGAGACTAAACATCTTTTAAGAAAAAGCGGTCAACAATTGTATTCATCAAACAATACCATAAACATTTTCACCTGTTTTCCCATTTGAGGAGAGATCACCGCATAAAGATTCGCTTCTTGCACAGTTTTATACAAAAGATCCCTATCTCCACCAGTAGTTCCCATCACAAAAGGCACTCCACTTTTGCAATATAACTCAGCATTCTCTGCAGGACTGTAGATAGATAACAATATACGACGTCATATAAATAAAAAAATTGCATGTTTACCATTGACGGCATTAGGTACTGTGAAGTCCACTACGATGAGATTTGGATATTGTTCAACAATAGATGCTAAAGTGGTCTCTCTATCTGTTAAGAACTTATTAAACTCATAAAATAAGCGCAAACGTTTTGAAAAAGAAAATATTATTGAACCTTGGTTAGCATATTAAAAGTTTTGAATAAGCGAACGGGATAATGTTTGTGCACAGGGGCGGAGCCAGAACTTTTTTGTCGAGGGGGCAAAATATGATAATTTTTAGAAACTACACTAAAAATTGGTACGTTGGGGGGGGGGGGGGGGGGCAAATTAAATTACAAAAATACCCGAAAATTTTCGAAAATTTACACTACAAATTTTTTCACCGGGGGGTCACGTGACCCCCCGGACCCCCCCTTATCTCCGCCCATGTTTGTGCATACCTGATGTCCTTGATGATTTTTTGGATCTGTTCCTTCTTAGTCCCCTTGATCACGTTGTCGCACGTGAACCTATATTGAAGTTATTCACACTTAGAACTCAACATAAATTGTCTTTCATGTAAAATGAAACTTTCGCAAGATCTAAAACACAAAAATCATGAATATGCAAAATGAAACTTTCGCAAGATCTAAAACACAATTATTACAGTGCTCCTTTTAATTTTTTTTTATCATTTCACTCACTACACCTCCCAAAAAAAAATTAAATTTTGGGAATATTTCAATTTTTTTTTAAATTCAGAAATGTTTAAAAAGTTTAAAAAATTTTAAAATTTTAAATTTAAAAAAAAAAACTTTGAATTTTTTAAAGTATGTTTAGTTTATTGCTAATCAAAGTTTTATTTATTCACTCACACATTACTACTTATTATCTAGTTGCTGCATGCACATAACGCTTATACAACATACCCACTCAATAATTGTTTACTACATCTCCACTGCATTCTTTATAACCACCACAATGCATCATATAGTTTTTTTTTTAACAATTTATTGACATATACATAGAAGCACAAATACAAGGATATATATTATTCATTATCATACAGCACACACACATCTGAACTTACAATGGTTAATCCACATCTTTAAACAATATACAAACATTGAGTTCATACGTTTAAACATTTTAAATTCGTTTCCTTTTCTTTAAACAATTCGCATCATCACTCCATTGTATTTCTTAAATACACCGCCCCATACAAGACTTATCTTCCACTTTTCACACCTTAAAATAATAGCAAAAGCAGCAGACAACATGGGTTGTGAATTGGTTTAGCCTCCCTTGCCATTAAACTATACAAAGTAGGTATTTCGAACTTTTAAAAAACTTCAAAATATTTAACTTTTTAAATTATTTCAAATTAAAAAAAAAACAAATTTCGAAGTCAATTTTTAAGAAATTCAAAATATTTCGAATTCTCAAAAAATTTCAAGATATTTTATTTTTTGAATTATTTCAAAATTTAAAACAAATTCGAAGTCAAATAATTAAAAATTTCCAAAATATTTCAAATACCAAATACGAAAAATATTAATGATACCTCAAATTTTTCCGGCGGCGGTAACTTTTTCCGGCGAGAGGCGGCACTAACAAAAAAATACCAAAAACATTAGATCTATAAAAGAAACAATAGATCTACACACCTGTTTCTTTGACTGAAAATGAATATTCTTCAACTGATTCATCATCTGTTACAACACCATATACGTTAGAACTAAAAAAAATACATATAGAACTACAAAAAAAAACATATAAAGAAAAATATTATAGATGTATAAAAGTAATCTTCAAAAATCATAATTGTATCAAAATACCTCAAAACTTTATGGTGGAGGGTTTCGGTGGTGCCGGTGGTGGTAACTTTTTCCGGCGACCACAAATTTTTCCGGCGAGAATTCCTATATAAAAGAAACATATAAATCTACAAATAAAATCCATATATCTAGAAAAAATATTTATGGATCTATGAAAAAAACTATAGATCTACAAACAAAATATATAGATCAATCAAAATACCTCAAAACTTGATGGTTGAAGGTTTTGGTGGTACGGTTTCGGTGGTGCGGTTTTGGTGGTTTGTTGGTGGAG